>JAJVSH010000056.1:854538-910096 GCA_021460005.1 Tetramorium alpestre | reverse complement strand
TTTTTTTTTAAAAATATTACTTTTGTAACTGATTTCAATTATGCTCGAATACCAACACATTTCCCTCTCAACACCAATCAATAATTCATATTAATACTGACATGAGCAGCAAGCGTTCACGACGATACCGATACCGTGTGCATCGATATTGCAAACCGATATATCAAATCTAACTGACCAATGTTGCATAGGCGGGCCGCTATGTACGCGTACGCGTGACGTCGTATCTTCCTCGATCTCTCGTTTCTTCCGTCGTTGTAATTGCGAACTCTCTCGCAGCCCTCAGAAAGCGGCCGGCGCCGCCGCAGATGAGTTATATCGGCGTTGCTCGGGCTCGCACGGTGGCCTGCCGTGATGGGTCTCGTGTACGGAGGTGAGAGTATTCACCGGGCCTGACACTTGACGGCCACGGAAAAGAGATCGTCCGTTCTAACGCTCGCCATTTACAACGGGGATAAACGGGAATTATCCAATAAATAAACAGATAAATAGAAGAATTTTCAATGCGCCGTCGCGAACGGATGTATCTTTGTTAGGAATATATCGCTTCCACGATCACTTTTAATTTACATGTGCATTATTGTGGTAATAATTATTCGATATATTAAAAACAGAACAACACTGAAAGAAAAATATAGTTACTTTTGGACTCAACCACAATTTTATATAGAAATAATATAAAATTATGGTTAGGTCCAAAAATAACTACATTTTCTCTCAGTGAAGATTTGGGGAAATATAAATATCTCAAAAAATGTACTTTACGTTAAACGTAAAAATTACAAATAATTATTCTCATTTAAAGTTTATTGTAAATTAAATATGAATGAGTTTTTTAGTTGCAAAGTCTCTACACGGAGCGGCGTGTAAAATAAAGTGAGAAAATTGACAAGATGAATGTAGAATAAAATTCAGATTCCAATATCGCTGTTAAACGCGCAAACAAGAACCCAATCCGAAACGCTTGGCGAGTAGATCTGTCGCATGCAACGCCGTCCAGAATCTCGCCGTACCTAAGACCCCGAGTAGAATAACGCACAGCCCTAGTGATTCTCGAATATACATTACCATCTGGAGGATATGGCGATTGTATCGGTGCAACATGCGCACGCGTAAGCAAGGGCGGTGCTTTTTCATGTCACTAACGACTCTAGACACTCGCACGCCACGGCTCCGTTACTAACAATATCCTCCTGAATGGATTATTATACTCCATCCGTTCCGACGCGTATATGCGGCCGTGATATTCCAACCGGGGCGCATTGTGCGGATTCTTTCACGCAGCGGCGGCCCCCGATAAGCAAATCAAGAATGAGCGGGAAGGACCACACCGCACAGCGAGAAGGGGAGGGCGACGGGGACGGGCGTGAGGAAAACGCGTCGATAATCATTCGATTTCAATGCGGCGAGATATTCTTTGCGGCGAGACGCGCTATCAACTGCAGCGCGCGCCTTACATAATGCTCGGCCGAGCACAACCGAGAACAAAGGACGCGTTTCTCAGGGACGAATTGTGCTCGTCGGGTGCTTAACGCGCGCTGCTAAGTTGGTCAAGTCGATTTGCGCGAGTCGCCGCCCGTAATGATCCGCTGTCCGGACTAAGCCCTGCGCGCTGCACATCCCCGCGATTTCGCATCCTCTCTCGTGCGCGCGTCTGCACATTTATAAATATTCATGTAGACACCTCAAGGCTCCTCCGCTGGGCGTTTAAGGACAAACGCGCGGCCAATATTAAAAGCAGCAGGGTTCGGTCTATAAGTAGAACGTGACTGCATTTAGAGGATCTAGAGCTCATGGAACAAAATCTTTCGTTTTGTTCCGGCGCAAGATAAATGCGTTCAGCGCGAATATATTGACTAGTAAGAATTTGATTTTAATTTCACGATATATATACTTTTAAATTCAATCTTGTAATTTTAATTAGAATTCGATATGTAGCGAATAATTTTTATTAATCGAATGATTTAGAGCCATAATAATAACTTTTAGCCTTGCATAAATAAAATATAATTTGTAACATTTGTCGTAGTTTAGCCGTTAATTTCTTATATATATATATCCGCTATTTTAATTTATTCAGCAATATATACTTCCCTAAAGTCTCTCTCCCTAAATTTACCTTTACTGCGGAAATGACGAAGATAGAATCCCGATAAATAAAATGAGTCATTAAATGATATTCGAAGAAATTTTTGGCGGAGCACAACACATAATTGATCGCAAGAGTCCTTTCTTTCCCCGCATCGATCAGAGATCCAGCTACTTTTCCCAACTGAATCGGAATTCAATCCCAGACTTATAAATAGCGACGCGGCCGATAGTGAAGACACAATAGAGCGACGCGACGCCAGCACGCACTTAAGCCGATGCTGAATGCTCGCGCGGCAGTGGCGGCGGCGGCGGCGGCGGCTTAACAACCAGGTCAGTGTTTTTCGCTCCAGTTGTGTTGATATGTATAATCTCGGTAATTATATACTATCTCGACGGTGAGGATTTGCCCATCGGGCCGCGCGCACTCGGCAATGAGGTACCCACATTTTATTTCGTGCTCCAATCACAGCTGATTGGCACTGACTGTTATTTGTCGAGCGAGAGCCGAAAGGAGCAAGGAGGAGGTGGAGAGAAAACAGACATTCTGCTTATTCCTCCGATAGCTCACTCCTACGTGTTCCCTTCAGTCTCTCGGAGCACACAACTCCTCTTCTCTCGCTTACGCGCAGCGAGAAACCCTCGGACGTTAAACATACCGAAGGGATAACACTGTCGGAGCGGGGTTGAAATTGCCCGGCGCGCGCTCTCTCCTTCTCTCTCCCTCTCCCTCTCCCTCTCTCGCGCTCCCTCTTTCTCCCGTTGTGTGTTGAATTTCTACTGAAATAATTATCGTGCTCGTTAAAGCGCCGATAAGTATTATTACTGGAATTATCGGCCCGCCGTCCGTATTTGCCCCGCCGCGTGGAAATAAAATTATAACGACCTCGTTATAGCTGACTATAAACAAGCGTTTCGATCTTATACAGCGAACTCGTAACGATCCTCGTGCGATACGGTCCCGGCGACGACGTGACGAAAGCGACTTTCGCCTGCCAATATGCGGCGTGAGGCAAAGTCGCGCATTGTCTCTCGGCATTATCATTTATTATGTATCGATTCTCTCCACGAGGTTTTATGACACTGTAATGTAAATGACCATTTTTTTTTTCATAAAACGTAACGCTTATGCGTTTCATGCCTTTCAGAATCACAATAGTTTCAAACACACTGAAAGTAGTAGAGGGAAAAAATTGCCGAAATATCTTGTACAAATTGGGAAGGTATACAATGATTAGTTATCTTAATCAATCTGCGCTTTAAATCACAGTTACATTAGTAGCATTTGGTAGCATGCTGCTGCGCGTTTACGGTGGCCGCGCATCGTTGCATCATTCATGAGGTTCATTGAGCCCGTGCCAGTTCGTGTTCCGGGCGCTGTTGCTACTGATGTTGCTGCTGCTGTAGGACTCGCTTGAAATATGTTCGAAAAACCGGTCAAGAAGATGCCATATCCCTGATTAGCGTCCATTCATCGGACAAGGCAAAGGTCCTCTGCCTTCGTGCTTTCGTCGTCCCTTTCTCTCATCTCCCCTCTGCTTTTCTCACGCTGCTATCGACGGGTCCCTTATATTCGCACCTCTACCCGCCTCTGCATCCGTAGTGATTTGCACACCGCATCAATGCAACGCATCGAGAGCGTATACATGCATTACGCTCGATCCGGCCGTTAACGACTTCATCAACGACTGGCTGATAGCATAAAGGACGAGCCGAAGACACGAGCGAGGATGGCTGTTGCCGCATGAAAGAAGCATCTTCCGGCGGGCACGCTCGCACACGAAGGGAAAATAAAAGGGCCTAGCTGTTTGCCGAAGGACGCGATCGGCTTCTTGCTCGCCCTTCGCGATCTTTGCCGTTTCTTTAGTATCGGAACTCTACAGATACCTTTGTGTTAATATAACCTTCGCTTCGAGTCAAGTGTGCGTGTATCGAGTCAAGTCACATGTGCGTGCGGGCTTCTCTTCTTCTCCTCCTTTGATATTAAAATGCAAGCTGATTCAAGATAAAAATGTCCAAAATTATTTTTTCTAAAAATATTTATCGATTTGACAAAAAGGAGCATATAGGAATAAGTCATATAAGTCATAAATTATATAAGTTATAATGATGAGTATTCAAAGCTATATCCCACAAAAAGAAACGATTATTCTAAATGGGAATCTAAATTGAAGTGCACTTCAAATATCAAAGAAGCAGAGACACGAATGAGCTACTGTAAAGAGACTAAGAATCCGTAACAAATGTTCGGCGATATTACGTAACTCACATATGCTCGTTAGAACTGATTTTATGGCCGCTGCGAGTGAAAGTCGAAGAATCGCGGCCAAAAGGAAACATATCTCGAAATTATACAGACCACTATTTATTTATTTATTCAAAAAAATTTCATTTGTTAAAATCAATGAGTTATCTTTCAATTATCGCTGACCTTTGATATCTCAATTATTGCTATTTTGTATATCTCAATAAAGTCAAATTAAAAGAACACTTTGTAATTTAAATGATTGTTATTTAAATATTACATATATTAATTATACATTACAATAGTTATTGTAACAAAAAAAGAAATGATTGCATTATAAAATTTTCTTATATAAAATCGATTATAAAAATGACTATATAAAAGAGTATTAATTCAATTTCATCGCAAACATGTGCCATCCTCAGCACATTTATGAGGAACTATTAACCTTCAACCTCGCTATTTAGGTCTGTATTATTTACACTTATTTTCGTTGACTCGTTAATTTTTCATTCTCTGTTTTTACCTTCTTGCCACGCGTTATTGCCCTATAAAGACTTAGCGCCGTACTAATTAGACAATCGTTACGGAAATCGCCAGAAAGCACTGGCCGACGGAAAACTATCATTATAATTCACTTTTATTACGAGCGGTGTAGCGGTGATTCTCAAGTCATACGTATACGACTATAAACGCGCAATCGAAGGCTGAGAACGGCCGACGGACTTTAAAGGGTAGACCGACGTATCGAACGAAGCGGGCGGCGGCGGCAGCGGCGACCAACGACCATAGTCTTATCCGGCCGAGTGAAAGAAGAAGGCGATGCGGACGGGTGATAAAGAGTGAGATGGGCGAAGCGATAGATAAATATATCAAAGCGGATCGGAATGCGCGTCTCATTGAAACGAAGGGGTAGGGCCGGTCGGCCGGCCAACCGGCCGACGGCGGATCAGGTGGTGGTGTTGGGCCCACCGTCGTGCTCCTTAGAAACGCGCGCCATGAGAAATTGCCGGTTTTCCCACGAAGCGCTCGACGAGCTACCGGGACCGCAATGCAGCGCAGCGTAGCCGTGCTGCAATGATGCAGTCGCGCTCGCAAATGCGCCTAAAGGTCTCCCCGTACGTCTACTACGTACCACTCTTTCTCTCTCTCTCTATCTCCCTTTCTTTCTCTCTTTTTCTCATTATCTTTCCCCATCTTCCTTCCCTTCATACTATTCTTCTCTCCCTCCTCCGTTTGTTCCTCTTCTCGTACGGTCTATCGGAAATATAATTGGCGCTTTGCAAATCCATTAACCGGCCCCGTGTGGCAAGTGGCGTTACCACGGCATTACCACCGCTGGGCCCCTTCCCGTCCCTACGCACTAATTCATAGTTTCATGCCTTCCCGCTGCTTAAAGACTTAATGGAGGCCGTGCACGCACACCTAGCGGCCGCCAGCCGTGTGTGGACGCGCACGCGTGTGCGTGCAGAAAAACGATACCGCTTCCGTTGAGGAGCACGTCGAAAGTGTTACAGCGTTTGTATACTAACGATATCTCGCGGTCCATCGCGCTTCTCCTTTTTTCTAGTATAGGCTATAGCATCCGCAAGAAGATTACGGGAGATAATAAAATTAATATGTCGTGCTCTCGCATATGAAACAAACTTGGAGAATGCGACTAAAAGTATCGTTAATTTTTCTCATCAATTATGCAAATTTTTTTTTATAATACAAATGATTGTCTGCCATTTTTGCACAACTTGCTACTGTTCGATATATTAAAACAATCACGTTCAGAGAACGAACAATGAATACGAAACAAAGTGGAACTCTGAATATTATTCTGGTCCTTTTAAAAGCTATAATAATATTGAATGTGTTGACCTATATAATTTATATTTATATGAATTGAAACTTCTCGTTTATAAGTGAAATAATTCAATTATTTTGTATAATTTTGTATTGATTTATAAGTAAGGGATTTCTTTCCAATCCACGTTATTATTTAATTAGTTCTGCTATTTATTTACATTTCGCCGTGTATTTAATCGTAAGTGTTGTTACGGTTAAACATATAACGATATCTGGCATTGCCACCTCGTCATCTACGGTAAAACTTTATTTTTACTTGTAGACCATTCCGCTTGACGGCTCATACAGCGATGTTTGCGCGAAAGTCGCTCATCCGCGATGCCACGAGGAGGATTGGCTAGATAGAGAGGATGTATTTGAGGCTACCATTAAGGCTGGTGATTGATAATGCCCGCAGACTCGTTCTGCGCCATCGCGTCCGTCCGATCAAGGTCTCCCTGGGTGCGCACCGATCGAGCAAAAAGCGAGAAGGGCGAGGCGGTCGGTCGGTGCGCACCGACGCAAACCGAGCTGCAAAAAGCGAAAGAAACCGCATCTCGGCTGCATTGTCACTGGTCGCCTCGCCGCGAAGCGTCCCCCTCCTCACCCTTTTTTTTGCATCCGCGCCAGGCAATTACCGCTAACACCGGCAGACGGCTCGGACTCGTGATTATCGGCGAAAGTGATAAACCGATTTCTCTCGGGGCGATCGCCGGCATTCCTAGATCTTTGATCTAGAGAGGCGTGCGGTTAACGCGGCTGACTTGGCATCACCGAGAGGGTTGCTTTATATCACTCCATCGTTAAAAAGAGGACCGTCGTTATTGATAATTTTATATTTAAATATAATATTACCTTTAACGTATAATTTAATTATTCACCCGACATACGTGAATTTCTAATAAGACTTTTATACGTCCCCATTCTTTTTTTTAAATTAAATTTAAATTAACTTTGAAGCTTTTAAAAAGGTAAATTATTGCATATTAAGTCCTTTAAATTTTCACTAATATTTTTCCTGTTTCCAAGACAGAAATAAAATATTTATTAATGGTAATCGACATAATGTATCGATTATGGTGAAAAAATTAAATTTAAAAATAGAAAGCAATACTGTGCTTTTCTTGGTTGACAAACATTATTATCAAAATACGGCAGTGATATAAAAAGTGCGTCAGCCGTCGTCTCTAGTGACAGTAGATAGACACGAGCGAGTTCTAACAATAACAGATGCTCCTGCGAGGCGAATTGGCACGAACATGGCGAACAGGAACGTCCAACTTTTCGTCAGCGGGACGTCGCGAACGTCGCGAGTCAAAAGACGGGCTTCGGCGGGCATTGCGAGAACTGCTAGAATAAACAAGCGCTGTTTCTTTCGAGGCGTTAGGCATTAAGAAGGCATTAACAGCGCGCGACCTTGCACCTTAACACGCGCGTTACCTCGTAATAGTGCGCGCGATTCATAATAGCGCTGAACGCCGCCGCGCTACGGCGGCCGGTGACGTGTGAAAGGAAAATTACGGAGATAAAGTAGACGTAGCGGCGCTAGCGGTGGAGAATCCTCCTCTTCGTTATATCCTCGGGGATAACGTCATAATGCGTCGCGGACGTGGAAGCAAACGATCGAGGAGCGCACGGGAGGCGCGCCGGAGCACGTCGCGATACAAAGAGACAAAACGCGCAACGTCCCGACGCGACGCGACTCCCTCCGTGCGCAGGGGATGACAATGCATCTGCTAACTAGCAAAATGCTAATATTTACTTAACCTCCACGTAGGTGGGGAGTTGTGCACTCTCTCTTCCTCTCTCATTCTTACTCTCGCTCTCTCTCAATCCGGTGGAGATTTAGCGAAGACGCACGCTGCCACGACAAAGAAAAGAAGAACGGGGAGGAGTGACGCAGCAGCAAAGTGCGCTGCGTATCCTCGGCGATATTTTCCGTTGGTAAAGATCGCGGCCAGCGTAAGCTTACTGCCCATCGAGAAAAACATTAGACGAGTATTACCCGCGCGCGATGATTCGGCGGCTTTCGAGCGTTTGCGGGCGAGCGTATACGCGCGGGCACGTGAAGCCACGGAAAAGCAGTCATCAAAGCGGCCTCTTCTTGCTCATCTAGCCTAGTTTACAGTGTCCGCGATTTATTTACTCGTACGCGAACCTTTCCGCCGCACCGCTCGGTCGACGTCGCCGCAGGAATTCGCTCCTCGACGAGTGCGAGGAGTTCGTTAATCGGCTAATGTCCAACATTAGACCGCACACAAATGTGCGGACATAGATAGATAGATAGTCAGAGATCAAATAGGAATACAATACGCGATCAATTGTATTATTTGCTTCCTAAATCAAATTATATTTCCACAGATTTTAATAAAAAATTTCCGCAAAGAGAAATTATTTATAAGATAATTTTGTGACACAAGATGCGTCTTCTACTATTTAAAAAAATCTTATGTTTATTAATTACATGCAAATAAGTAATCGTTGAAGACTCAATTTTTTCTTAACAAGATGATATTAAGAATTCTAAGTTGCTGCCTTAGAACTTGTGAAATTTTCCATAATTATCCTCTTACTTTATAGATCTTGATTCCTTTGTTAAAGAACCATAATTCCATAACTAATTGAAAGATTTCCCGCAATATATAAAAAGAATATGTCATTCGTCTGGTCTCTTAATACAAGTGAAATTCAGACAGTCGACAGATGATCCGAAACAACGTTCTACGTGTGTGTACATCTAGTACATGCTCACATCATCGGCATTAACCAGGATGCGAAAATCGCCGAGACTGGATTCCCGGATAAGTATCCCCAGTTGAGACTAACGAGCCGCCTTTAACTTCAGTCATCCGCGAGCGAAACAGCCGTCGACACGTCACGTTCCATCGGCACGTTTTACGAGCGCGCGGCGAACGCTTAGAATTTCGAGAGGCATGCGAAAGATTGTTTTCTGGATCCCTGGCACGGCTAAGCGACTAAACGGGAAAGAGAGACAGCTAGAGAGAGAGAGAGAGAAAGAGTGAAAAAGGGCGAGGAGGAGGAGGAGGACGACTCGCGAAAGGTTTTCCTTCGGGTCTAGGAAACGTCCGGATATGATAATAAGCGAGGCTCGCGCCAACGTTGTACGTCGAGCACGATCCGAACCCCTCGGGGCTACGTACCGGGCTCTCGCATCAACGGAGAGAACCAGTCCTCTTCCCTGAAGTCGCTGTCACGACCACCGGGAACGTCTCTGTTCCGCGGAACGTCTTTTAAATCTCCTTGCGCCGCGCCGCGGCCGTTGCGAGAGAGAGAGTCACGCCTCTTCGATCCGTTCCGCACAATATGCACCCAATGTTGGAGAGGCCGCGCATCACCCGAGAGGGTAGGAAGATTTCTAGTAAAACCGACTCACTCGTTCGCTTGCCAGTCTGCTCGCCGCATGATGATATTATTCTACATAACGAATACAGCGGACTTGAGCCTTGAGAAACGCGAGTAAGTACCGATAAGTCGACTGGCGGGACGTGACGTTGCTCCGTCAATAAATCGGTCTAATTTAGGAAACGTTGATCAGCAAACGTTTGACTTTAATCCTAGCCATTAAATTAATCTATAATTATTTAATAATGTTTAATATTTTTTATCCACTACTAATCCGATAAATAAATAATCTTTGATAATAAACGCTAAAAAAAGAAAATACTTTTACTGAGAAAGAGAGAGAAAGGAGAAAATTAAATAAACCTTTTAACGCATGTAATTTCATCATACTTTGCGTAGATATGAATCTGAGATAAAGAGGTTTTCCCAGAGTGATTTTTGTAAATCGTGAATTATCACAATGTGGCAGAAAACGAATGTGGACGGAATACCATACATTAACGAGTGGCGTTGTGTCGGAGCAATTAAGCAAAAGCAGGAGAAGGACGCGCGAGAACAAACGTGGACGAAGGAAGGCGGTCACGAGCGCGTCTTCACGCGCCGCGAAGTCTTCAATTGCGCAAATATCTCGGGGAGCCCCCGATGGAAGGAATTAACATAATGCCGGGAAGCATTAGGCCAGTGAGCGCAAATTGTGTGGCGGGCATGGAGCTCAAAGAGGCAATGGGGTGTAAGATAGAGAAAGAGAGAGTGAGAAAGAGGGAGAGAAGGGGAGAAGAGTCAGCAAAGAGAGGAAGAGAGAGAGAGAGAGACGAAAAAGAGAGCCGAGAATGGTCGGTAGATAGGTAGGTAGGTAAGTTGGTAGGCAACCGTGGAGGAAACCGTACCTGTCCGCGTCAGCGAGGGAAAAGTCGCCAGGGTGGTTAGCGAAACGAGGATGCCTCGCATCCGACAAACTTGATCTACGCGTCCCGCTTAACTGCCGCTAATCGGTGCCGGTCAACGGAAACAGATGCGTCGGATTCTCGCTTTGGATCTCGCCATGGACTCACGAGGCTATTCATCCACGAGCAGAATATCACGTTATTCTCATTTTGTCAAAACGAAGCTTTCGTTCATCGGAAATACGTAATATTCATCTTACTTATCAACTTTTTGTTCTATAGTTGTGTAGAGAAAAGTATGCGGATATAATGTACAAATATAATTCAGCATTGTAGATCTTGCAAACAATATATTGCAAATTATTGTATCTATTCTAATTTGAAACTTTTCTATTAAAATACTAGAAGAATTAAAGAAAATTTTTTTTAAATTTTTCTCTCGATTTCTTCTTGAATCGATAAGCACGATCATTATCGTGCCCATATATCACGGTTATAAATCGGAAATAGAAAAATCGGATTTTAAGACTGATCATAATAAGTGCAATTAATTCTCAATGCGTTTCGCTTTATTGGCGTATCAATAGTCGATCGGATTGTGCACGTTTAATGAGACATAAACGAGACATAACTCTGTGCGTTAGAAAGAAAGAAGAAAAAGGAGTAAGAACAAACGAAAAGTCATGGCGAAAGAATGTATGTTTCGATAACAAAATCCGGATTTTTATTCCGAACAAATGACATCGCATTTCGCTATTCCTTTTTTATTATATATATATATATATAAATAATTAAGCATAAAAACGAATTAAAATTCGAAAAAAAAATATTAATAGTGAAAAACAAAATTCTTGTGTTTTTGTGTTCTTAATAATTAAACACTCTGCAATATTAAATTAAATACTGTCGCACTTTATCTAAAAAAATATGAGAAATATTTAAAGATATATAAAAATTAAATTCACTGTGGTGATTTCAAATGTAATTAAACAAATTATTTTACAAAACTGAATCTTTAGTTACTGAGTAAACATATCTTTATTCATCTTTCGAAATTAGTTGCAAGTCGTATTTAATTATTGCATTTTCTTTAATTTAATTTGATTTGAGAGAAAGTGTTTTCCCTGAGAATATTTGAACAAATATAATGAAGTTGAAGAGGAAAATTTCGTCAAAAAAGGAGCTATTCGGATTTCCATATCCTCGATCGATCTCATAATCGCAGCCGAGCAAATTCGCGCAACACGCGCTAACGGTAAGCCGATCCAACGTGCGATCCATCGAAAGTCCTTCTTATCCGAACGTGAAAGTGTTGCGTGAAAAACAGGTTATTACTGGTTATTATGGATAGTTACAGATGGTTACAGGTAGTTGGGGAGGGGGAGCAGAGCGTCGGTGCTCCTTCGCACTTCCTAAAGGCCGTTCCTCGGCCGGAGCGCCGAATGCATCGCGGCACCGACACTCCTTCCTTTTTCGTGACGCAACGGCATCGCGCTCCTTCTACTCGCAAAGCCACGACGTTGATTCCTGCGGTTCCGTGCCCAATATCGCCGTTGTGCGACGACGATGACGTATACGTTTTCGCGGTATAACTGACCTGTCCCGAGGAAACCCTAGTTGCCGCAGTACGCGAGAAGAGAACCGCAGACCCCCTTCGATTCTTTCTTTTCCCTTTGGCGCCGTCTCGCCGACTAACAGCAATCCAAATGCCGCGTCGCTCGCGTTGCGACGACAAAAGCGACTGAAGATGCAATGCCGTGAAACATCGAGCGAAAGAGCGAACATGAGTATCGAAAGCTCGTCGAAACTAAAAATCCGAGCCTTGTCGGATCGAAAAAAATAATTATTATAATAAAATAATAAAAAAAATGACGCAAGATATTATAGAAAATAGCAATACATAATTTGGAAGTAATTTCGTATGAAAAAGATAACAGTTTCCCCACATATTTGTACCTTCTTTAATATTATTTTAAAATTATATTTCTAACATAACAATTATCTAATATTATTTTTAAATTATTTTAGCAATATATTTTCCGCAATATACGTTAACAAAACTTCCGAAAAATGGCTTCTTTCGTCGCGTTACTCTCCAAAGTTCTCTCCAGATTTCCGAGCACAGCGCTCATAAACCGTCGCTCGCGGGTCAACGATCTCACGAAAGCCAACGTCCGCTTTCAGCGAATCCATCGAATTTGCAATCGAATTTGTGACGCCGCTCGTTGCTCGTTGCTCGTCGCTCGTCTCGACACCGATCGCTTGAGAATCGGACAGCGAGCTCACGACGCGACGGGGAGAGACGACGCGGAGAGCGAGCGGTAGTAAATCTAAATCTCATTGCGCGGTCGTTTATTCGCGAGGCGGCAGGGCGCGCGACGCGGGGTAGGGACAATTATGGAAGCATGAATATTTATGGAAACCCGTGCACACCGTGTAATCTTTATGAGACAACGGCTACGGGACGTCGCCCGGCCGACCGGCGCGACGCACGATGCTTCACGGTTTACTTTGTCGGTGCGCGCACTCGCCGAACTCAATTATCCTCGCGCTCGCACTCGTAAGACGTAAGATGGTGAGACGAGACGAGACAACAGAAGACATTTCTTTTTTTCTCTTTCATTTACGCTAGATCGAAGACGCGATCTCGATTTCTCGTTTAAACAGCTATCTCGACTATGTCGATGAGGATATCTATGTTGCGACTGCTATCTTCCTTTTATCTTTTGCCTTTAGCAGAATTATTTGCTACGAATAGAATTAATAAGGAGAATTAGAATTAATCTTGAGCGCTACTGAATGTATATACTGAATGTAAACAAAGGGGAAAATTAAAGCCGAATGTAATAAAATAAATACATGAGAGAAATAGATTTTAATTGGTCGGTTTCGAGTTCGCTTCGTTCTTATGATTTGGATGTGTTATAATATAAAATTTATAGTTTAAATAAATGAGATCTCCTAAGAATAAAAAGTTGTTACCGAGATTTTAAAGAAATATTATTGCATTGCAGCAGATGTTTCAATTTAAGCATTAGCTTTTATTTCTGGTAAACATGATTTATCTCTATCTTTTCACTCTCGATGTCATGATTTAAATAATTAAGTTAAATGAAAGTAAATTTGTAGTTTTTCTTTAAAAAAATATTGCACATTAATAATGCTAGGAAATTATCTCATGATTAAAATACCTTTTACGTTACCGTTTAAATTATTTTAAGAAAACTAAATTTCTTCTATTAAGAGAAAGTTGACTTGAAATTTTATTTTATTATTCATTCCTTTCAGCTCATTATGCTGCACCGTTTCTAACGCGCCCTAATGTAACCGTTTATTTCACTCCACCATCTTAGGGCTCCGGGTCCGATTGCAAACGACCGAATGATGGCGTGCGGAACGTCGCTACCGTGGATCATCCCGTCTCGTCGTCTCTCTTTCTCAAGGCACAGATATACACGTAGCGAGTTAGTTATCCCCGTCACGTAATCGCATGCGATAAAATAGCCCGCGGCCCGACAGAATGGTCCTCGCATTTACGACGGCGCGCTCGTCTTTTAATGGCCGCTCCGTCTAATTACTACCCTCGCCTGTAATATGTAATGATCGCTACGCCCGCGAACGCGCCCGTACTTCGTTTTAGAATTAGTGGCATAATTGCCCGGTCGCGAGTTGGCGAACGGTTATACGGCGCAATTGGCGCGCTGCACGTTACGCAATTGTATGAGCGAGCGAGTATCACGAAATGCGCGCGCGAGCGAGCATGCATCGTCCGCCTTTTTCACGGGGGAGATTTAAACCAACTTAACGATCTTACTCTAACAGATTATAAATTCCGAATTACAGGCTCCAAAGAGCCCCGGTCTCTCGCAGCAACAAAAATTGTTGATTTACGATCGGCAAATTTACTTCTTGATGCATATTCTTAACCAACTTTGCTTTCCGCTCGCGAGTCGCTTAATTGATAGTTGGTATTTTATTTGCTTGCACGTTTTGTTTCTGTCAAAACAGTATATATAATTCTTTGATTGTTATAAAACTAAAACCCTCTCAAAATTAACAATTAAGATATATATAGAAAGACTAAACTATGAAGAAAAGATAGTAGATATTATGTTGTATCGATCGATATAATCGATGATGTAAACAATATTTTTGTTTCTCAGAGATCGAGATAAGTTATGTTATGAGAGAGAAAGAATGAGCTCACTTACGTAATATTTTTAACAGAATTATCCGATTACTTAACGTAGCGAGATTGCAAAATAATGCTATTATTACATTCGCTTATTCTGTAATTAGCACGGCCGTTACGTGGCTTGTTTTACTAATTAGCGTACTATTAGAAGGCCGATCGTCCGCTTTCAGACTCATTCAATAGCAGTCATTGAGAACGAGACATGCATTCTTACTCTTAATGACGTTGAACGCGGAAATCTCAATTATTTCTCACGTTGATTATTATGTTTATTATTCCCGTTATTGTTAGTTTAATCATCGACTTGCTTCCCATCTGTATGCAATTCGTCAGGTTAATGAGAGTCTTTATTAATTGAATGACGCAACTTTCACTGTAAATGTATCTTAGAAATTAAAAGACGAAAAATTTACTTTTCTGGCATTTTGTTATGAATTCAAGAATCTGTTAAATTTAATTTCACGTATATGCGAGTTTTATTTAAATAAAATAATTAAGAAAATTCTATAATAATTAAAATCGCAAGAATTAAATAATTTCAATAATTTTATATAGTGTGTCGAAAAATTGTTAAACATATTCGAAAATATTAGAAATGTTAAAAATATAATGAACAACCACTTAAAATAAAATCACAAATCAAAATTTCGAAGCACAAACAGAAAATCTTGTTGAAATAAACGCGATTAATAACAAAATGCCAATTTTTTAAAATTATATTTGCTATGTGAACGCGGTATGAACGTTAATTACAGTATGACTGGTGAGTTTGTAAAACCATACCGAGCGTTTATCTTCGATTGTGCCTACTGACATTTAGGAATGCAGCTCGCGGGAAGATCTCGCGGCTACAGGCGCGATTACTGATTAAAGCCCCGGGATAATTTCGAATTATCCCTTTTTCGTCTCGGAAACGCATTCCTTGCGCCTATCATCTCCGTTCGCGCGTTACGTCTATAGGCCGCCGCCTCCACCACTCTACTAAGCACGTCGTAAGTCAGACGGCGCATTGTTCCCATGGCGGTGCACCGTACGTCGGCCGCGGTCGTATCGATACGGGATATGCTTCGCAGCCAATTATTATTGCCATTTAGATAAGGAACGCAGTTAGTTAAGGCTGGAGACTTCTAACGACCGGGCGTACGATGTATACGCCTCGCTCGAATAGAACCAGCGATCTAGAAGAGTACAATGCGCCGCGCGAAGCCCCTTCAAAAACTAATATACTTAAAGAACTCGCGCGACGACATGGTAAATCACACAAAGCAGATCTAATGCTAAACCAAGTGAAAAAAAATTATGAATTATTGATGAGATTTGATAATTGAATTTATTTTCTTATTATTTTCCTGAGAAAAGCGATCCTTTTTATTAAGATGAGTAAAATTGAACACAACTGCAGATATGTAATTATATATTAGAAAATACACATTATTATACAATTTAAGAAAGGAAAATAATAATTACCTATTAATAAAAATGCAAATTGAATAATTGAGTAATTAAATCAAATATATCTGCATATTTTTTACTTTCTTGTTAGAAGATTCTATTCTGATAACCAGGAAACTTTTTAAACTCCAAAAAAGACAAGAAATAAAAGTATTTGTAATGATGAAACGATAAGTAAGAGATTTGCCGCGAAAGAGTGCGCAGGATGCAAATTCTACGAGCGCGATTAATAAGAGGGGATTTAATTACGGCGAGGGGAAGACACTGGGAATCAGCGCTTCGAATCTCAATAAGGATTTCGCTCCTCGTTCGCGCTTGCTGATTACGGGACTTAGAAGTGAGTTGAAGGAAAGTTTAGCGGTTTCTCACAGTCCGGCGAAAACCGTGATTTCGAAGCAGTCGAAGTAATCCGCATTGGAGATGCGGATCCAACCGAACTCCTCGCAACACCTTTCCGTCTGCTGATTGCACCATCGGGAAAATTCCGAAAGGATGAGTATTCGTGCCACTGAAAGGGAAATCTCCCTCTCGGCGTAATAAGTGTAATTGAAAGAGAGAGAAAGAGAGAGAAAGGGAGAGAGGGATCGTTACACGAATCCGTGCTTGAGTAACATAGACGATATCTCTCTTCATCACTGTCATATCTTCTCTGCTCGTGTTCTTTTTTTTTCAACACTTGTGATTTTCGCTTCAGTCTGCTCATTGCATGCTCTGCATTTTAGCACAAATGGCATTCCGCTCATTACGTCAGTAGAATAAGACAATGGAAGCTTAAACTACAATTAAATGAATTATTCAGCACCAAAATCCGATCCAAAATCTCGAGAAGATATCCAGAACCAGTTGAGATAGCTTTCCGAGAGAAATTTCGCCGCATAAGTTCTGTGATTAATAATAATTAGCCTATACTATTGATATACTGATAGTTTTGATATAATTTCGTTTATCAAAAATGCCTCTTATGAAAGCGATCGCGCGTCTTTACGGGTTGCATAGAGAGATCGTCTACGACAACCAGGTTCCGGGAAGACGAGGAACTCCTCAAGGTATCGTTCTACCCTCCTCTGTACACGGCGCAGATCTCATCTCAACGAGCGCTCACGTTACTCGTAGAGTGCCAATTCCGGGAAGATCCTAGGCGATGATCCTAAACGGACGTCTTCCTCATACGTGACATTTGTTTACCGCGGCGAGAACGCTGTTTGCCGCTCGCAGCGAGTACCGACCACGCTGATTATCGAGAGCCAGAGAGAGGATCGACGCAATCTAACGGTGTTATGCATCACTGAGTCGAGCACTGTATTGCAATTTTTCATCCCCCCCAATAACGCAAAACATCCCGATCTATCCGATATCTCGAAATATACAAGAAATACGAATTTATCCCCTTTCTAAAGCTTTTTCCAGAAAAATTGTACATAATTGCTCAGATAGTCGCGATTATATTTTCCTAAAATGTCATGTAGTATCTAATATCAAAACAAAAGGAGAAAGATTTTGTTTACAAGTATATCTCGTACTCTAAGTTCACTTTCACAAGAACACATGTAAATACCATGCCATGTTCTCTATGTATCCGTCTGGTACTCCAAGTCTTATAGCTTTATGAAATGAGACCCAGTATGCGCGCTCGTGGACAGCTAATTAAACGTCCGCGCGATGGCCGGGGGTCGTGGTCGTCGTACGCGAATAAATCGCGCGCGTATCCGTGCGGCGGTGTGTTCACGTGCGCGCGGGATCCTCGCCGCGTCGCTATCTCGATAATAGAATGATCTATCTGCGGCGAGAGCGGCAACAATGAACGGAGCACGGTATATCTATACCGCGCGCTATCGCGGCCAAGGTACGCGTGGGCATTTGATCTAAGGAAGGGAAGGGAGAAGAGGGGAGTAAAAAGGTATCTAACCCAACAAACAACAATACGATATTGCCCTCACGTAGCCGAGCATCGAGGGCTCGGGATCGGTCATTACGCGCCGCCCGTGGGGTGCTCGGTCGCGGGTTAGAGTAAATGCACCAGTGAATGACCGGTTAAGGATTATTGTTAGATAAGCCAATTTCTTTGCTGAGTGGAGAGATTTCGCGCGGAGCGCAATTGCTAACAAACACTTGGCGAGTAGAGCGATATTTTCTGCGGAGTATGTTCTTTCCTATTGAAATTTGATGTCGCGGTTTTCATATTTTTTGTCGCTTTAACATTTTATTGTTTTTATTAAATACATTTTGTTGTTCTTAATAGTTACTCAGCTTAGAATTTTGGTTGTGGAGAACTTTTGTAATTAAATGGAGATAGAAATAGACTTTTATTATCTATTTGTATTCTCCAAAAAATGTCATCGTTTATATTATTCTTTGACAAAGAGTATTAAAAGTGCAAATATTATCAAGTATATAGCACAATTATCTTTTAGTTGCATAAAGTTTTAATATTTTCAGATATCATTTAATTATATTGCAAATAAAAAACAACATTGTAAGATAACATCAATAATAAATGATGTCTAATAGAACAGTTTAGTTTGTAGATAATAATTGACGATATTATGTCTCGAATTTTAAAAGAATATACACGTATCACTTTGTACCACAGAAATAAGAAAAGATGTACAACGGTCATTTATATCGATGAGCGGATATCCATTGATGCACCTACCGTACCACCACCTTCGATACGCACATCCTAACACGAACCTGACCTCTGGACGCAACAACGAATACACGCGAATATAATGCACCCATCGTCCTCTCGTGCGCCTTCTCTATTTGCCCGTCCCTCCCTCCATTCTTCCTCCTTTGATCCATCGCCCTTTTCGTCCCACCGCGTGTGATCCGCGGCACGTTTTCAATAGTTAATGTACCACGGATGAAGCCCCGTTCAATTACTCGCAACACGATATCATAGCTATTTATTGTGGTCTGCCGAAGCCGAGACCTCTCCCTTTCCCTATGCTCTATCACTCCCTTTCCTCTTTCTTCTTTTAGGACTCCTCCGTCTTTCCCCCTTGGCGCGGCCACAGTTACGATTCTCGCTACGCGTTTCCACCCCGCCATTACTAGACGCGCAGGAAACCTTTATCCATTGTCCTTCCCGTGAAACTCCTTTCAGGGAGTCGCGGAGGATATCAACTGAGGATTTATTCCGGCCGTCTCCACTCGTCGGTGTGACGACAGATACATTATTCATCCGCCGCACGCTACAGGAACTGTTGGGAGATCCTTCCGAAGTTTATTATCCGGAGGAAAACGTTTTATCGATTTCCTCCAAGCACCGTCCGCGCAAACATTAACATTGCATTCTTAAAAAAAAAAAAGAGAGAGAGAGAAGGAGGAAAAAGTCAATGTCGCATGATTCAAGGATATCGATTGGCAGGCTGCGCAAACCACGACATTTTGCCGGTCGTTATCCCGCCCGGCGAGGAGGCGAGGTTTTACGCTCGTAGCCGATATTCCACGAATTTCCGAACCGGAGGAGAACCTTCTTCATTGCGGGGAGATTATCGAGGGCAGATATCGGGCTGTGGTTCGAGTGGCTCTCTATTCCGCTGTTCGCGCTGATCGGCGTGCAGCATGGCGGGCGGCGTAATGGACGATCGTTCACGGACGGTCTTTCACACGATAAACAATCGATACCGACGTCCTGTCGTTAATCCGGAATTATCGTCCCGAGGCACGGGGACGACGGGGGACGAGAGAGGCCGTGCGCTGTTATCGAGAGACCAGGAAGCAATTGGAGGCCCTCTGCGCGCGCGCGTCGCTCCGTGCCTTCGAGTACTCGGTGTACTTGGAGTACGAGCGCGCGGATTCCTCGATCCCGATTGCCTGACTCTCGCGTTTTCGAGCGAGGAAAGGGTCCGGTCGAGAAATTCCGCGTCGTTGAACCGGCGCGATTCCAGTCGAGGGTTCGAGCCGGGGGATCGCCCGCGGTTATTTTCCTTTAAATATCTCGGGGGGAAAGAAAAAAAAGAGGAGAAGCGACCGACGAGCGCGGCCGACGGTCGCTGTGTCATTCGGCAAATAAACGACTTCGTTCCGGGTGATCGCCGAGGTGTCTCCCAGTGGCCGACGGTAACATCCATCGCGAGATGCAGCACTCGCGGCGACTCACGCCGCTCTGTCTCGATCGCATCTGGTTCCTCTCGGCTGAGGTTACTACCGGTTCGTGTCTGGCGGGAGTACTAATAAATCTTGTAAAGGCTCTTGTTGAGTAATTCACAACGAGATAAAAAAGGCGTAGAGCCATCATGAATAACGGGACGATATGATAATTGAAGAGGAATCAATGTGAAGATGAGAACTAAATTTTTAGAATCTATGAGAAAAATCGATTCTTCGATCTTCTATTCTTGAATCAAAGCATGACTCGATCGTAGAATACCTTCGAAATTTTTATCTTTATCTCTTTCTTTTTCTTTATAATAAATAATAAACTTTTCACGTTTCCCAGACTCTAAGATTGAGTAATTCCTTAATAATACGTCAAAATAATACATTATATTAATTAATGATTTCCAGGGTTAATGTAGTTAGAAAAAAGTATTGAATTACCTGATTAATTAGATTAATTAGATGTTCATTTCTTTGGATGCATTATCGCAAATTGTCGCAAACAACACACACATACATAATGACAAGCAATCGTGAACTAAAATTAATGGACCAAAGCAATTTGCGCAACTAGATCTTATTCGTTGCGTAATATGCAACGCAATTGGAAACAAGCATCGCTTTCTCGATATCGATAGTGTAATTATAAAAAACACAAAGTGGAGCACGAAAATAAATTTATATTTGTAACGGATTTGACATAAAGAAAAAATGGGAAAATTTAGGAGAGTTAAGAGCGAGCAATCGGTGATTGCTAATGAAGCAGCACATAAAAAAGTAACCCGGCATATTACGAATATAACGTTATCAAATGAGATACTACGGGAGTATCTCATTAGTATCGCCAATTTTCCTTACTCGTCTCCATCGCCTTTAATGACCAAACTGTCTAATTTCTCAATAATGATGCTTTACTTCCTCGTAAAGACGCTAGCAAATGCATTAGCTAATGAAGCCATTTGTACTGATTATCTTTAGTGCCTAATTTTGTTGAACATTCGACCTCATTCGTTTGCATCGTGTTCGTGTATGAATAGACGAAGATGTAATCCATTGTAACAATGTTTTTTTTTTCACGGTAAGAAATTTCGAAACAAAAACGTATTAATCCTCGCATGATCACGTCTAAAAAATTTAGTACTGCGTATATATTTCCAAAGTGTAACTTATTTAAGAATTTTTTCAGGGTTAAATTAGAATAATAAAGTTAAACATTTAATTATTCAAATTAAATAATTAATATCAGAATTTTTCAATTCAGAATTTTCCATGTGTAATGTACGTGTGTAATCTCGATAAATAAATATTTAAACTCTGAAATTAAAATGTAAAAGTAGACCAGAATCTAAATCTTGTAAATCCTGGACCGAAGCAACTTGCTTGGGTGAAAACGTAAAGTCTACCAAGCGAAAGGACAAGGACAAGAATCAGCGAGGAGTATCGCGAACGATCGGCTACCTTTTCCGGTAGGTGGGGTAGAGGCAATGCAGATTAAAAGCGAAAGGAGAAGACATGGCGGAGGAGACTCTGCGTGCCTGCCGGGGATAGACGTCTCTCTTGACGTCTTTTTCAGAGAAGCCCGTTCGCAGAGACGACGGCGGTGGATACCACACCACGCGGGAAGAAGAGGCACCACTCTTCTCCTACTCGCGTTGTACTCTCCGTAGCACAAGGATGGTTTCTCACAGGCCATTACACGAACGGCGGTCATGTGCATCGCGTATACACCGACACGTGCACACCGCAATAACAATAACACAACGGTGCTCAGGTTATCCGTGGAGAGAGAAAGAGAGAGAGAGAAACAAAAGGGAAGTCACTCTTGAAGCGACTCCGCGCGAACAGAGTCCGGAGCTGCCGAGAAGTTTGCGGCGATCCGGAGGAGAGTCTGGGTGAGATAGATAAGGGGTTAAGAAGGTTTAGCCGTGAGATCGCGAGGTTCTCGAAATAGTTGTACCATTAACGGAGTCATCCCGTGCGAAAGCACCAGCGCGGCTTTCACAGCAGACAGACTCGCGCGCACGGTCCACGATATCTCGCGGTAATTGAGATAAGTTTCGGTCATTTAGCGAATCTCCTTCCTCTCGGCTCTCATAAATCGAATGTACTTCGTGCCGCGAGTTGAAATGCATATTTCGCATATCTCGAAAGCGTTCACCACGTTAAAGTCCAGAAGAATTAAACGTCGCATAATTTCGAAAATTTAACTTTAAGCGAAATGAATTAGCTGAATAAATTATGTTTCTACGCATTTCGAGAAACAAAGAAATTTGCGAAAGTATTTTGTCATAAAATTTAAGTATATCTAGACAAATCTGGGTTTATTCTAATATTTTTTATTTTTAAAGAGAAAGTGAGAGTTTTTATACTTTTATTTAATATAAATTAATCTACGTAAAAGTTTTTTAAATCCTTTGTTTTTATATAATTAATGCTACTTTTAAATCTGACGATCTTATGTACCTACGGATTCATATGCTTATATAATAGAAACGATGTGAAAAGAATGTTGAGTTGCTCTGCAAACATGTTCCAATCAAGGTTTTATCTAGCCACAACTAAATCGTCCGAGGCCTACGCGCGAGAAGTGGACTCAGAGTGTCAACGGAGACGCACCGCATACGCGATTTCTGAAACGATCGCGAGCAGATAAGTTCGAAGCCCGGAGACCTAAACAATGCCGGATATTCGTATCACTTGTGGAATAGCAGATAGCCTCTTCATCTCCACCTCCTCTCTTCCGCCACCCCGCGCTCACCCTTTTTCTCCCTGTCTCTCGCGCGGTGCATTATTCTTGCCGCGGGGAGTCGCCGACAAGGCAGTCGCCGATCGCAATTTGCCGATACGATTCTACCTGCCACATTGCGCGCCGGTTTTCTCTCTCGCTCCCTTTCTTTCTGTCTCTTATCCCTTCTCTCGTTGTCTATGTCCGTCTTTACGTTCTGGTCTAGGTCGGGTTAAAATCCTCGCTTGGGGTCGTCCGGCCGGTCGGTTTGCACCAGGTGATACGAGGAGATACATCTTTCCCTCGGTAACTATGCATAGAACAACCTCTAAGCAACAAGTCTGGAGTATACATCAACCGGTCAATATACATGTGTGTATGTGTGTATCACACCAGTCGCGATCGTGTACGCCGGGTGTACCGGCCGACATCGGCGAGACCGGCAAGGGGAAAGAGATACCGGGGAGATACGGTCCTTCTCGCAACTAACTGCGGCTCAATTACCTATTCGCTCCGTACCTGCGAGTAGCGCCGAGCAATTCAAGCGAGATACGACCGCGCGAATTAGGATACCGTCTGTCAAACCGAATACGAGATAAGAGGGAAAAGAGATGTTTATTATGCCTGCTGGAAAGAGGATCCTTCGAGAGCGTTTGTCAGACGAAATTTTTTATAATAATATGAGATGAATCTCAAAGTATATGAAGTCAGAGTAAATATATATACCTATGCATTCGCTTATTACATATTTACATCCAAACATACGTATATCTTAATAAGTTATTAAAAAACCTGAAAACAACAATGACGTGAGGAAAACAAATTGATGTTCATTATCTTTCCATTATTCAAAATACATATGTGTGAATCACGTCAAATTGCAGCTACTATTGTCGTATAAAACATTTTGTAATTAATGATCCGATTAATGTGAAGCATAATATAAAATATCGTAATAAATTTTGAACGGCCATGAACATTTTGTTAGGATAATTAGCATAAGCGTGCATTACGTGTCCGAGAGACGAGCAGGACGAAGGGGGAAGGCTGTATACGAAGGCAGAGGCCGCGTGCGAACTTGCAAATAGGCTGTCGTAATCGGCAGCAGTCGAGCAACCAAAGGACCAGTTATGCGGGAAACGGCGCGGGTGTGCGCGGGGCATCTCATCACGATCGGAATAATTAATATTCATCGACGTCGCCAAGGCACCTACCGGGGCGGTCATTCTCGTTAGAAGTCGCTGCGAGCTTCGTGCGTCTCGCATACGCGTCTTCTGCGTGCGTTCTTTCGCGTCTCCCGAGGCGATCGCGAGCGCTCGATAAAGTCCCCGTTGTCCGGCTCGCAGTGTCATTTCATCAATTATAATTATTCCCGAAGGCGAAATGAGAGCGTGAGCGCACGAGCGCAGGCATCACGTCGAGCGTGCTGAAGAGAAAACATCACCCATCCATGGGCATTTCAACGTCGATTTGCACTCAAACGAGCGAATTGACATCAGAACGTGAAGACGTATATAATTTGAGATCGTAATCATATTTTTTTTCTAACTCGATAATGCGAAAAGTGCAACAGAATGTACAATTAAGCTCTCCTCCTCTACATTCTATGCACTTTTCGTTCCAGTAATGAATTGATAAAATATTTATGCACTCCATATCAACAATATTATGTAAACAACATTTTGAAAGAGCAGAGAAAATAACAAAAGTGAAAACGACCACCGCAAAGTTTAGAATTGAAAAACCTTGAAATGGGAAATTATTCTTTTTATTTCTGAAGGTCGATTCTAGTTTTTGCGATAAGAAAAAAATAAAAAACTACTGGAACTATAAAATTAGATAAAGATAAAATCATGGATCTTTCTTCAAAGATATTGAATTACATTTTAGGTCTTGTTGAATATTCACGAGATGGATATTACGTAAGCAAGCAAAGCAAGCAATCCATAAAATCTTGTCATGTGAAAATTATGCGACGAAACGGATTCCTAGAAGAGGAGGAAAGTTTTGCGAATAAAACTTATACAACGAAATTCCTCAGCGGAACGGAGAACCCACAGGCTACACAAAATATAAAAGTTGCAGTATAAAAGAATCTAAAGAGTTTTCTAAGAGAAAGAATTTATAATATTTATAAATTTAACCAATATTGAGCTCATTAAATTAGCTCCTCGATTAATTAATTTTAATGCCACCTTAACTATTTGTCATTCATTATATCGTATTGTATATTCCAATTTATAATATTGAATATTGATTGAAGATTACTTCAATCTTCTACTAAAATCCGATTTATTTTAATTGTTCTAGGATGACATGTCCTTAGAAGTGAGATTTTCTTTTTAAATTGATATCTTCGATGTTTCCCATCCCGTAGATCTCATTGCATTTAAACAGGGGGAAATTGAGGCGGAGGGGCGGCAGGCATAAAAATAGTAACGGATTCCTTTTAACGCATGGTAGCGCGATCTTCTTCAGATGGGCATTCCTGGTCAAACCACATCCCGTCCTCCGCCGGCGATATTCAAGGTGGATGTTTCTTGCGGTGCGTCCTCTCCTTCTTTTCTCGTTCCTTTCGCTTTTCTCACCGCGGTTATTTCCAACTTGGCTCGCTGCCGCAGATTTCCTCTCTTCCTCAGTATGTTTGGCCACTATTATGCAGTTGCACGCGCGTGCATCGGCAGACCACTATCGTGGCCCCGATACGACAGGAGTCTCAATACCAATTACGTACCCGTTCGTTTATTTTGCGGCTTTGCGCGTTACAGATCTTACCGTAATGCCCTTTTGTACAGCGCCCAGGATTCCCTCGCTTCCCTTTTTACATCTCCGATTTTACCAACGTAGCCTATACTGTTTTGTCTCTATTATATTCTTATGACTAAATCGATATAAAATATTATGATACCAATTAGAAGAAGGATAATCCCCAAATTTAAATCTTTGTTCGTTTGAACAGTTATTGAACTTCTCACAATATGAATGAGAATTTTTTAATTCATCAGACGAATTAAAAATTACCAGAAAACTATTTTTCTGTAATGAGTAACTTATTATTTATGCCTATTTTATATTAGACGCTGTGAATACAAATACTTCTAATTTAAAAATAAAAGAAACATACTATAGTGAACAGTTTAAGCCGTTTAATATTAATTTTTATATTATTATTAATAAAATAATAATGAAAAGGTTCAATTTATTACTATATATAATAACTATAAGTAAAATTTATTCTCTTTCTCTCTCTTGTGTTTTATATAATACAGAAATAAAATTACAAACTGTTAAGCATATCTAAGCAATTTCTTTCAGTTCATTTAAAATCTTGTACTAGAGATAATGTTTAATCATATTCGATATTCATATACTGCTGATATTCTTAATAATCTTTCGATTGACGATGCCAGATGAAGAAGAAACTAAAACGGGAGACTATTTCCCTTCGTGAATGTTCAATCGAGTGGGAAAGTCGTTGTACCACCGTCGTGAGAAATACGCGTCAAACGCAGAAGAGCGAGAAGACGAGGAAGAAACTCGACTCGCTCGTGACCGATTTTCTTTGCCTACCGGCGACGATAGCGACGGCGGCGGCCGCTCGCGCGCAGATGGCGGGAAGAAAATCTGGAAAGGAGTTGGGTGGCGGGCAGGGGGACCGGGATGCCAGTTAACGTCATAAATCGCATCCCTCGGAATTTATGCGTAATCTACGGTGACCTACGGCGAGCGGTTTAATGTTGCAGAGTTATGCGCCGGGGATACACGCGCTCGCGCGCGCGCGCGCGCGTGAGCGCACACATATTCATGCACGCGTACATGGGCACGCACTTGGATACGTAAGCGACCTAGCCCAATCTCGGCGGCCCACGCCGAGTCACAGAAGGGCAAGGGAGTAGCTCCGCGCATAACGCATTCCCCGCGGACGAAGAAGGCAAAAGAAGAAGAGAGAAACTGAGGAAGAAAAGGAGGAAGGAAAAGAACGCGGCGAGGAGGAAGGCCACGGACGGTATAAGAGTTAGCGGGGCGGTGCGTGGGTCACAATGCCCTTAGGCCCTTCCTACTCCCTCTCCCTTTCTATACCGGGGACCTCAGCTTTTTCTTCGTCTTCAGCATCACTCGACCTCTCCTTCGTCCTCGTCCTCGTCGTCACCGTCGCGGTCCTCGTCCTCGCCGGTGCGCGCCGCGACTCGTTATGGAAAGCACACGGGATATTGTTGCTCGTATATATGGAGAGTACCAGGGAAGCGCACCGTGCTTGTACTATGCAGATGATTCCGCGATATGGGCTATTCATTGTGAGTCATTTAAGAGTTTATACGCGCTCGGTACGCACATCTGTATACACGGCCGCGCCGTGATATGTTATTATATTGCGTATTGAAAGCTCCGAGGTACGTATCGCGCGCACGAGAGAAAGAATGAGAAAGAAGGAATTGTAAAATTGCTCCGGAAACGCAATATTCCTTTACTCGTCTGATACTAGCCAAAAAATTATGATATCTGTACAGATTCGCTATTTGAATGCCGTGAAAGACTGCAAGAAGATAACTATTCATTACAGCTTTATATGTATAATAGAAATACATATTTTTTCTTAACATTTTTCCTAACATTTAATATCTTTAGAGTTTCTCTTTAAAACACATAGATATTTAACCATTTTCGAAAAATATTTGTATCTAATTTTCACACTAGTATCTGTATTTGTGCTACTAAGAAATAATTTATTTAAAAAGTATTTCAATATATTTGACACATACATAAAATGTTTATAACATGTAACCTTTCGGGAGGATATATATTTAAAAATTCTCTTTTTAATTTGAATTAAAGGAGAATTTCACAGATAAAAATATACTTTTATTAAGTTTATGTAATCCATCTCGCTCAATAATCTAGCGATTAACCGATAACTTGAAAATACGATATATTACGTGTCAAACGCTAGGCCAGGTTTATCCACTCGAGATATCATGTTTCCTTGACGGTGTCCCGATTTCACAATGAGAACTAATACGCAATCGCACGTCGATCGCATCAATTGATCCGCGGGAGATTAACATTCCGATTAGACGATACGAAGCGATACTTCCTGTGCAGTTTCCGAGTGCGTTACGTGCAGTATGTACCGGCGACGGTCTCGGCGGCCTCGACGGCGCGGCGGCTGCGATTACGATCGTCGGCGTGGTCTTTGCCGGAATACCGATGAATAAACAGGGGAGAGTCGTGATAAGCGCCTGAAGCCGTAGCGCGCCGGCACGCATTATGCATGCGCGAGAGCGAGAGTAAATGACGGAGGTGGCAGCGCTGATGATGGTGATGATGCAAAACGCGATGATAATAATAACGACGACGTGGACGTCGTCGGGAATGAAACGGACACGCGTCTGCCTGCCTGCCTGCCTGCTTGCTTGCTTGCTTGCCTGCCTGCCTGCCTGCCCGTGTGCATCTTCGCGCGCGTTCTCCGCTTCGAGGGGGCGAGTTTTTCCAGGCCGGCAGGGTCTTGCGCCTACGATACATCCCATGAATAGAGTAGCGGAATGGAAGGCCGCGGCGATCGGTCAATCGTGTGTAATTGGCGAAACGGCGATTAACATAAATGACGAAGAGGACATGCACCTTTGTTAGCCCCGTCAAATAGATTCAATTGCATTTCATTGCGCCGGAGTCTTCGGTGTAGCCGCGTGATCAACCGGTCAATTTAAATTCAAGCTATTCTGTTTCACATGATTCGCGCAGATCTATGCTACGCGATCGGATTATCTACGGATATAACGTGTAATCTCATTTAACGATTCTTCTCATCGTCGTACCGTTCCGAAGCTTTTAGTGGTGAACGCATACGAATGGAACTCATGCCTTGCGAACACGCAGTTCTCTAATTGGGTTTGATCAGTTGTGACTCGATATCCGTACATCCGATCTATAGAGACATTTGAGATCAATATTGCAGCGATATTAAAATCGGACTATCGCGAAGAAGCATCATGAGAGAACGCCACTCACGGTCTAATAGGTCCTTCTTGTCTACTTCATTTCCGGGCTATAAATTCTTGAATCGGATAGAACGGTTGGATATGATCCTCCACTGGGATTTAAGAAGTAAATTATGCTCAGAGAAGTTCGGATGAGAAAGTGGTAGTTATATAGAGGTAGTACTTTGAAAGACGCTGAGTCGTTGAATGTAACGTGCGATTTTTCTATTTCGGCTTAGGAGGATTATAGTCAACGCAGACGCTTATCGACACCTAGCGGCAGCCCGAGCCCTCCCAGACCGACCAGACTCTCGAGATCCACCGGTACTCTCACCAGAGAGGAAGAGTCCTTCTGTGAGTCCAGCAACACCCTGACCAGGGACAACCAGGGCCAAGAGGCGGAGAGGAAAGGCTGGTTCAAGTCTCTCTCAAGGAAGAACAAATCCAATGCCGCAGTGAGTCATTTTCTATTCCTAACAGTTTTATTTTTCTATTTCTATTACAACTTTGCTGTTCGTGTTCTTCTATTCCTAACTAAATTGTTGCACTGTTGGATTCTTTAATTATCAGAAAAATCATACTAAGAGAAAAATACAGTTATTATTGGCCTCAATCACAATTTTATATTTTTAACGATAATTATGGTTAACATAATGATGTGTATAGTTAAGTTAATCATATTTCGTGTTAGAAATATTATAAAATTATGGTTGGGGCCAGAAGTAACTATATTTTTCTCTCAGTGCAGAAGAGACTAAATCAATTCCATTAAGATGTAAGAAAACGTTCAATATTCATGATTAATTATTCAATGAACAGATGAAAAATTACGAAAGTTTCAATGTAACGAGCCATGTCTCGCTATGACAATTATCATACGGAGTTTATTTAAAAAAATAATAGCATATAAACGGGTACAAAATATTTCCGCGTTGGTTGACGTCATTTTCGAGTTCGCATGAAGTAATCAGATCTTTAAAAACCGACGAACGAGTCCACGTGTCTTTCTCCGAAACCGGCGAGTCAGGTGGGCGAAGACGATCGTATTAGGAATCGTTGAGGAAATGTCATCGTGTATTTATTTGGACTCGATCGGAAACGCGGCAAATCCCTCCTAGAGAGGCCTAGAATCTTTTTCGAGGATATTATCCGATAACGAGCGGATTCTCCTGGATCGTGCCGCGGTTATTTCGCGCGCACCAGTCCCGTGCGCATTCATCAGTCAGATCGCGGGTCGCTACGCGGAGCCATTAGGGCAGCGCAACCTCCAATTACCGGTTTGATTAAATGCTTAACTAACTCCGCGCTCTGTGGTTTAATTTAATCGCGAGATTAAGTGCCGATCAGGAGGTTGCTTGCCTAGCCCTATAAGCCAACCATCGTCCCGCGCGCCCGCGCGCCACGGGAATAATCTCTGTCAGGTCCCGATTCTCCTCCGATCTTAGGCAGCGGAAAGGAGAGGAGAGGAGAGGAGAGGAGACACACCGCTCTCCTCGCGCGCGGGCGCACGCGCGCGCTCGCGCTCGCGCTCGTTCGAGATGATTGCGTGCGTATGAATCTCGCCGTGGACGATGATCTATCGGATGAGTCGGCCCGGGGAGAATCATGACTCATGAAGGCGCCGTGCGATGCAACCACGGGGGGAGGCCGCGATTTTTGCGAGCCGCAGGAAGAATACAGCTTTGTACACGCTCGCGCGATTTTCTCCCAGCCGACTGAGAGACGGGGCTGGATTCCGAAAAATCGCGACCTTCGATGGAGGCCAGTTATGTCTGACTTCGCGCTTGTCTTAAACAATTGACAAAGAAGAATCAGGTCTACGTTACTGTTTCCCGTCGTACTCTATTTTCTCGCATTCCCGTTAATAGCTTCAAGCGTCCTTATCCTTAATCTTAATATTCCCTACCCAACGAACAATGTCTCAGCTGAACAGATATGTGATAAGTTTAGTGGATAAAATTTTTCTTATTTTTTTACGGGAGATATATTATTTATATTGCATTCTATCAGACAAAAAAATTGTAATTGTCATTATGAATCTATTAAGATGTTAATAGATTCATAATGACAATTACAATTTTTTGTCTGATTTCAATTAAAATTTCAATTAAATAGTGTTTGCATATTTGCTGAGCCTTACTATACAATAAAATGAGAAAATTTGGTAACAAAAACTAAATTATGTAGTTCAAACAGCTCTTTTTGTATCTCTTTTTCGTATTTTAAAAAAAGAAATTTTTTTTGAAAGAGATGATCGTAGGAAGAATTAGTTAAGCTATAGTCAACGTTAATCGAGACTGGCGAAACCGCCCCTAAAAGTCAGGAAACTGAAGCCAAGTATGTGCTTAGCTATGAAAATTGCATAGTCTCGCGGAATAATATATCATTATAGCGATACGTTTCAATCTATCGCACTTGCGAAGTTCGTCTTCTGTGCGCGAAATTATAACGTTTGATAAACCGATATTTGGAATAAGCGGGCGTAATTGTTATACGCAGAAATAATCTGTGCGCGGCTATATTTGGTGTCCCCCCCTCTCTCGAGATCATGAATAATGAAGCGTCGATAACTTTGTAGCCGGTGGATAAAAAGCCGAGAATACCCGAGAGCGAGATCTTGACGACCGGCACCGAGGATGAGGAAGCTTCCTCTGCGCCTGAACGAGTTTCCGTGCAAAAGAATCTCCGCTTCTTCGGCGATACGGATCAGGAGTCTGTCTCGTCCAACAGAGACCGCAGGTAAATATACGCTATAATATAAACCGTGTATGCACGACCGGTTAAATATTTCGCGCAAAAATGATTTAAATATTTCGAATGTCGACTAGTTAACTTTTTTATCGTTATTACATTTTGTTCTAATTAATACCGTTATAAACAAAAATGCAATCGTTTATTTCTGCTATTTATCTTGCTTTAGCTATCTTACGTATGCTGAATATTATTTTATTAATATTTGATTATATCGAATTATATTTTTATCTCAAAGAGAAGATAATGTATATACTAAATAGCTCAAAATATAATTTAGACCATAAAAATGTGTAACTGTTTTAATTAATTATTCCAGAAACAAACGAGTTGACGACCACGCCCGCACGAGGCGTGATGTCACGAATTCGAGCCGCCATAATTTGGGTATTATATCAGCCCCAAGGAAATCCTCGAGACTCGCTGAAAGCGCGTTATCTTCGGGCGAGAGTACAACGGGCGATAGCAGCCAGCAAAGTCAAAACTCTCAGAGATCGCAGAGATCTGTCGTGTATCTTCATGCTGCTACAGGTACAATAAAATAATTGTACTTTTGATATAGCATACGTAATTGTTATAATTTTATATTTTATTTTAAAAAAAAGATTTACGATATTATATTTAATCTCTTGTTTCAAAAATCCAAAAGCTATTGGAAAAAGTAGAGAATTGTAAATATAATAATAGTTTTAGTCGATGTTAATAAAAGTATCGAAATGTTATGGATATTCATGTTTTAAGTAAATATCTGTTGCGAATTAAACCTTTCAGATTAAAATAAATAAAATTGCTAAATTGAAAATTAAAAAATAATAAAATGACGCCTTAACTACTGTTTGCTAAAGAAATATCGATCAATCTACTTTTTCTTTAATATTTTATATATTACATTTCATTGAAATGTTATCACTACCAATAATAGTCATGCTCTATGAAGCATATTATTCATTGAACGCTTGAAATACTGCAATACTTGTCGCATTTGCGTCATAGGAAATATATAAAAAAATATCATATTACACTGGTTAAGTGTTTAAAGTTATTCAACTAGCGATCTATGTGAATAACGTTCGGCAGTGAAAGTACGGAAAATGTCGTCAAGCGTAACCGCACTCTAATTGCGACTCAAGACAGATATCTGCATTCCAGTCGGCGAAATACCAGGCCCGAATGAACGACGCCGGGCGGCGAGTCGCGAGGAGTTAAATCGACCGTTGCAATCGCACACGAGAACGGTGTCGAGGAGCGTGAGCGTCCTTGCGCCGTGGAAACCGCGACATTACAGGGAACCGTTCGAGATCAATTACGATCAACAACAACACGCGAAACCGATCGCAACCATGAGACGCAGACAACGAAGCCGCGAAACCCTCAGCCGCCGAGGAAAGGAAGCTCGGCGAAGCAAGGACAATCTTTCTAAGACAAGTAAATGCTCTTACTCTTGAGCAAAATAATTAAATGCCGCTTAAGTAAAATGAATAAAATTCCATAGCCTTAAATAGAATCAACCATCTATACATCTCTTTTTCTTAATTTTTACTAAAAAAAATTCAGAATGAATTTAGTGAACAGAGAAAATTCAGCATTGTTAGTAAATGGATAAGTTTATTTCTTTTAATAAGAACGGAATATTTTTTTACAATGAATTCAATTAATTTCAAATAGTTTGATTAAATCTCAGAAAAAAAAATTGAATTTGTATTTTCTCGCGTTTTTAAGGAAAGTAAATTAAAAATCACTCGATTTAATTAAAAAGAGCTGAGTCGCGCAAATAATCTAAATAATGTTATATTGTCCGAGTTTGCTGTTTCTTATTCTTATCCGTAATATTAAAAAAATTAACTTTTTTTAAGTTGACATTAATTTAAGTCGATGTGTTTAATTATTTAAAAAACGAAAATATTCATTGCAGGTACGATCAATCGCAGCACGTTAAAATCGAAGGACAAGCAGAAAGTGGACAGAACTGTTTCCACGGAATCGTTGGCCACCAAATCGCGAGGCATAGGCTCCAAGGCGGAATTAAACAGATCTACGTCCGTGCCTCGTGATCCGAACAAGAGCGCAGGATGGTTCAAGCTAAAGAGCAAGAAGTCCCGCGCCTGAATTGGGCGGCCATTGATCAATGCTAGTCTTGAGTTTCATAAGTGTAATTCGTAATTTCGTAGGCGATTAATAAGCGTCGATATCCGGCGCGCGCTAATTAATAACGACGCGACTTATCGATAATACACACCGTTCTCATACACCTTTTAACATATACGCGAGTGTCGCGATCGCGCAGGTTTTTAATTTTTTAACCAAGTAGCATATGATTGTGGCTACGTGTAAATTAATTTCTGTCAACACGTTGATCGATTTTGCGAATTTTTGGAATTTCTGTGCTACTTAAAACACGAAGTTTTAATCCCCGCATGAATAGATATATATGTATCTATATATCTATACGTAACAGAATAAAACAATTATTGAAATATACAAAGGCACATGCGAAGAAGCTTCGAACCTCAGTTATTCGACAAATTAATATTGTTATACTCTTTGCGCATTAAATAACGTTTTTTGTAACAAAGAAGAATGCAAAATATCAAATGTAAACACTTGAAAAGTATAATATTAAATATGAAATATAAATATTCTAAAATGAGAACTTTCTCAATATATCGAATATGTTGCATTACTTTAATAGCTTTCTCTCTGCCAAATTTAACGAATTAAATTTGTTGCGAATGATGAGAATGCGTTCATATATCGTGAATTAACACGTGATTGTATATTAACTTTTGTTTCTCCTACGGGATTTGACAAAAAAATGCTTTTTTATATTTTTACGTAATTAAATCCATATGCATTGCGCACCTCATGAAAAATTAACGCGCCACTTTATTCTACCGTGAATCAAAGTGCCATCATTTTTCTACATTCCTATAGTAGATACACTCTTTGTTAATAAATCAAAATTTCCGAATATATATTTTGAAACAAACAACCTTTTCAAACTTTTCTTAACGATAAATGTTAGTATGTTAACGAAATTAAAAAAATTTCTAAATTTTATCTTGATAATTACGAGATTATCTCGACTTGTAAAATGGACAGTTACATATAACGATGAATATTTTTCTGTGCATAGATCAATCTCATCTTTGCATGCTTATTGTATATAAATACTTGTGTTGATAATCATAATTTTTAATCTATTTTTACTAGAACCTATGTGTGCTTTCATATATATAAAAAACTGTTCTCTGTACATTCATGGATCACAGATTACACATACACTGTTGCGAAATTTTCACGTTCGACACAGGTCGAGAGGCACTTTCGTCACTTTTAATAACAGTGTAGCGGAATAAAACGCGCGATGCTAGACATTATCTGTTGTACTGTGATACGCTTTTGCGTGTGGACAAAGAAACAAATTAATTACAGCGACATAGTCATCTTGCACCATAATTACTATTTCATTCCTATCCGGTGCTATCTACGTGTGTGTGTACATATGGATCATTAGACGATATGCATGTAAATATCATGAATGACGATTGTACGGATTTACCAATAAATTACCTATTACCTATTAATACAGACATTACTCCTCTTTAAAGGTAAGATAAGAATAAGTTAAACGCGAAAACCGAAAACAAGTTATATCTTGTAACAAAATTAATAAATTGCAATGATGTAATCTAGCGTATTAATAATAAAATATATTAATGTTAAATGTTTTTCATAATATTGGGAAGCAAAATCAAGTATCACGTGATTTTGCTTTGTTGAAAAGATTTCATGTATATGTTAATCATTGTGGTACTCACATTACACAGGATAGGTATGGATGGGTCAATGGATAAAGGATGAACAGGAAAAGGAAGAGTAGTGATGCTTGTATATGTACAAATGCTTAGTGATTGTGTACAAATCACAATTCCACAGTTTTATTTAGTTTGTCCCAACAACACAACGTACTTCCACACAGTATAAGCATCATTCCCAGATAAGTGTCTGAAAAATAAAGCAGATCGTAAAGTAACCAATTCATACCATTTTTCAACGATATGGAGATAATTTCGCGTATACTCACTTCTGTGCACTTTCTCCTCGCCCAGGAACCAGCCCGTGATTGCGGTGAATACAAAGGTAAGGGAATTAGAAACTGGCAAAGCCAGTGATAAATCGGTGCTCTGCAAGGTCAGAAAATATAATATCGAACCACACTGATTAAGGAGAAACGGCAGGAGGTACTGTGTAAAGAAATAAAGCAAATTAGAAACACTATTAAACATCTTATAAAATTAATTTGACAAAATCGTAGAAACGTGACAAACCTTCAGGTTGGTGATAAGAAACATGAACTCCTTGATAAACTGTCCATAAAAGGACGTAGCTTTGACATCTTCTAAACCTTGCGCACCTTTCTTTATGAACGGATTGGTTACTCCCCAAATAATCGCCACGATACACAAATATATCACAGAATCTGTAATACAAACACATACACTGATATTATTATTTTAACATAATGGTTGATATCATTGAATCTGCACTTTTATTCGCGTCTTCACACACGTGAGATTACTTCGTAAACGAGGAGAAAAAGGTTAAAAGTAAAACAGCTCACCGAGAGAGACTGCCATTCTCGTCGATTACTTAACGTGGAATGTTACACAATGTTACATGCATCGAACAATACGTAATGCAAGTCACGTCACGAAAGTTAATTAATACGTTGAATGCCGGACTTGCTTGTCTCTCTGTCCACACCGGTGAAATTTTCGCCATTAGATTCAGAATATATATATTATATTTATAAACTTAATATTTTTACGAATTTTATGCATTTTTTGAGATTGGCAGTACTAGTCACCGGATCAACGCGACGTCGCTGTGAAGTTTGACAGCTGATGAAGTTTAACAGTTATATAAAATGTTGATTACTGTTTAATATGTGAAACGATTCATGGCGAAACTCGATCGTTACGAACTGCGACTGCTAATGTCATTTGATTTAGATTAAATTACGTTAGATTAGACAAACATACGCGTATAACCCCGGATTTCAAGAATCGCTAGATCCAAGGAGATCCATAAAGACCGGGAAAAAGTGGGGGGGGAAGTTTTAGTCATAGAAGAGTAATAATACAATAGAAGGGAGTGTTACATCCCCATTAGATTAGCTTTGTTCTAATTGGCTGAATTCCAATTCAATCTGCAATCCAGGCTTTAGGATAAGAAAGGTAAGGCCGGATTTACAACAAGTGTAGTAAACTTTAGGCTGTAAAGAAATTGACCAATCACAGTTGAACATGAGAAAAATAATCGATTGTTTGGTCAATTTCTGACGGTTTAAAACTTATTACATCTATTGTAGACTAGACTACCAATCAGAAATTTTTTTATTAAATTGACCATTTGATATGGACTATTGAGTGTCACTATCCGTGTAGTAATACTAGACCAATATTTCAAATATTTAAAATTTACGACAACGCCCGTAGTTTTCACTTATTTGATTTTCATGAGATTTCCTTTTCTTGCCGGTTGGACAAAAAATTAAATTAAATTTAATTAAATTCAATAAGTAGTAGTATGAATATCATTATTACCATTCTTTACCTGTATTATTATTATTATTATTGTTTGTCTAAATATATATATATTTATACATAATTACATGAAAAACAAAAGAATAAGGAATGCAAATAATATGTTCAACTTAGGTCTCATCAAAGAATTAAAAAATGACGATATATTCAATTCTTTGATATTCGAAAAATTCGCAAACCCTTGACATCAAAATTACAAAATGTAATAATTCTTTAGTTTTATTTATGGGTAAAATTTTAAGATTTAATATAAAATGTACCTTGGAAAAATACTCTTCAAAAAATAATGCCAAATGCACATATCTTGAAAAAAAAAAAAATTTGTTTTAATTATACATTTAATCAATCCTTTTAACAAAACGTGCAACAAAAGTCTACAAATTAATTATTGATTGAAGTTTGATCAAAATTTTAAAATTTTTAAAATTTTTTGCAAAAGCATGGATTTCTGTAAAATATTTTTAAAAATTATTACCATTTATTGGCAAGGAGAGCAAAAGATATTTGATGAGTTGAATATCTATGAAGACTATAGAACATTACATCAATTCACTGACAAATGTTCGATGGTTTCTAGCTGTTCCAATTCGATCTTCTTTAAAGAATCGTATTGTATTCGTAATCGTTCTAGTTCCACGGACTTTTCCAAAATTAATGCCTGTAACGAAAATAAACGAAAATCAATTGGCATAGAGCCAATAATAGTCCGATCCCAATAATCTAATCTTAAGCCAATTAATTTAATCAAAAGAATTGCTTAGATTTTGCAATTATACATATAACTCGTTTTTCCTGATTTAACCTTTTCCTTCTTTCTATTGATAATAAATTAATAATTTTGTTACAAATATTATTCAATAATTACGCTTTATTTCACTTTATATTTCTAGTTCATTTTATTTTTATTACAATTAGAAAATAACTAACGAACGCTATCGCTTCCTTCTTCTGTTTCATTATTCAGCAATGTTGCTTAATATTTTAGTATAGCATAATTTTTCGCGACCACTACTAATTTCATGTAATTTAATTTATTTAATTTAAGAACCTGTATCTGTTGTTTCTGGGCTTCCCTTTGCTTCGCAACGGAACGTAGTAAATTTCGCGCGCCAATCGTCTTCATTTTCTCTTTCTCCACCTCCTTCGCCAAATTGTCAAATATTTTAATGAATACATCAGAATTCTTCTCAAAGTCGGTAATTTCTGCAATAAAAATTCTCAATTTCCGTAACGATCGTCATTTATATTTTTAAAGAGACATTAACGATTTGTGGCAATAGTGCAATAAAGTACCGAGTGCAATTTTTTAGTTAAAGCCTCAAAAGGGGACATCAAACTTTGGTGCCAGATAAAACATTTATTTCGCATCATAATTTTATTTACATTTCACTTCTCGTATAATTATTTCAAATATATTTTTTTCTTGTGAATAAATTTTCAATATAATCAATATAAATAATAATAATAGTAGTCTGTCATTAATGTCCATTTCTATCAATGATAGATTAGTCTGGATTTCGTTTTAACTTACTATCTTTTTCTTGTTCTAAGAATTAAAAAAAAGAAAAAATTAATCAAAACGAAAGATTCAAGATTATTTCATATTGATAAAAACGGATAAGAATGTTCTAAACTCTGATCAACTTAATCAGCGAATAATTTGTTAAATAACATTGTTAACAGGAATAGGATTATCAATTGAATAGGATTAACGATTTTTGTTAATACTCGGAAAGATAAGAGTCCAAAGACAACGAATTGCAGATAGAAATTCTACTAGTGAGCAATTCCGCCGATCGAATTGATAAAAGTCTCTCCAGCTGCCATCCGAGAGTGTAGAAGTGCGCTTTCTTGTGCAGGGAGCTCATTAAGCAAAAACGCAGCGAGCACACGGTGACCGGGAATCGTGCGGCGTGCGAAGACGAGCTTGGTGAGTATCGGCGACGGGCGATCGAGCGAAACACGCCGCGTCGCCTCGTCCTGGCGCCGCTCGCGAATCGAACGCAACTTACTCGACACGAAACTCTGACACTCCTCCTTCAGTTTATTCGTCTGATTCGCCGCTTCCGGCTCGAGAACGCGTATTTTGCTCAGGTCATCGATGTAAACGCCGTACTTTGCCAGCGAGTCGGCCATTTTCTCGAGCCCGCGGGGACGCGGTCACGTGACGTCGCGTCGCCGGGCGATTCCGATTGGTCGCGCGGCTTCTCGCCGTGCCTTCGCGCCTCGCGGCATTCTCGGACACTTTCGCGCATTCACGGTCGACGATCCGGTGTCGCGTCGCGCTCGCTCGCTGTCAACTTCATGACGAACCGGACGAACGTGCGACGAGAATGAAGCGAAACGAAGGGACGTCGGTGACTCGCCCGGTTGCCCGACGTTCGCGGACGTGAGCTGGAAGCTCGTCGACGCGACGCTCGATTCGCGGCCACGCGGCCTGTCAGTCCGTCGGTGATTCGCGACGTTCGAGGGAGATCGATACGCTCGCCCCCGTATTCGCCCCGTCCCCGTCCCGCGGCGTCATCGCTGCCGCCGCCGCCGCCGCGTCGTCAGTACTCGCTTCGACATCGTCAGGTTTGGACGTTTCGTTATGTCGGGCGAGCACAAGACGGTGATTAAATACCCGTCGGAGTATGTCAAGCTGAACATCGGCGGCTCGCTTCACTACACCACCATAGGCACCCTGCAGAAGCACGACACCATGCTGCGCGCGATGTTCAGCGGTCGCATGGAGGTGCTCACCGACTCCGAAGGTGAGGCTTCCCCGTATCGACGGCCGCGAGATCGATCAACCTTGAATATCGATCAGTCTTGACTTATATATATAGTCTTGAGGTCCCGATCGACAGAGTCCTCGCTTTAGCAGCAAGGCGCACGGATTCGTTCGGTTAATTGGAAAAAAAGACGAGGAATTGCGCGGACTGTGTTTATTATTTTCTGAGAATTTTTCTCAACGGTTTGATCTCGTTTGAGGTCCCCATTTGTATTTCTTCGATTGACTGCAGGTTGGATACTGATCGATCGGTGCGGTAAGCACTTTGGAACGATCTTGAACTTTTTGCGAGACGGCTCAGTGCCGCTGCCGGAGAACACGAAGGAGATGGCGGAGCTGCTCGCGGAAGCGAAATACTACTGCATCAGCGAGCTGGCCGAGTCCTGCGAGCAGGCGCTTCTTCGGAAGGAGCGCGAGGCGGAACCGATCTGCAGAGTCCCTCTCATAACCTCACAGAAGGAGGAACAGTTACTTATAAGCAATACTACCAAGCCTGTCGTCAAGCTGCTCATTAATAGGCATAACAATAAATATTCCTATACAAGGTGATGTTAAATATTGATTAATAGTCGCGAGTGTCGTGGCATTCATCATTCCTGATGATTTCTTTTTCTACCTTTTACAAAGTGTGCTCTAAGCGCAGTTCAAATAGCCATTACTATGAACATTTAAAGTATAACCAGAGACGCTCGTATTACATGTTATTTTATATAATTTATATCGTAAAATAATATTGTTTTTGAAAAAAATTATGAATGAAATGTCACGGTCAACGATCAATCGTAGCTTTACTATTATTATAGTTATGCTTGTTAAAGAATAAATAAATTAAATAAATTAAATTTTTGCAGTACGTCAGATGACAATCTACTAAAAAACATAGAATTATTCGACAAGATGTCACTTAGATTCAGCGGCAGAGTATTATTTATCAAAGATGTCATCGGCTCGAGCGAGATCTGCTGTTGGACATTTTATGGACATGGTCGTAAGGTGGCGGAAGTCTGCTGCCACTCGATCGTCTACACGACCGACAAGAAGCATACAAAGGTAACGTCAAATATGACTGCGATATTTTTAAATTGTATATATTCTAAATTTCGTTTTGTTTTTTTTTTCTAGGTTGAATTCCCCGAGGCTCGGATATACGAGGAAACGTTGAACATTCTGTTGTATGAACATCGGAATGGCCCGGATCAGGAGTTAATGCAGGCTACGTCGTCGCGCGTAGTACCTTGTACGTCCGACGAAGAAGAGGGCGAGCGTTCAGGCTTAGCTCGCCTTCGCTCCAACAAACAAAACACCAACTGACCCAGTCTTGTTCTCCTTAATCCACCACATACTGCGATTCTTAGCGTCGTTCGCTCGTTCAAGACGCGAATCAATATAAAATAAAGATGAAACACCGATGTATACCAAACGCGAACGCTACGTAATACTTGATTATCGTCGAATCTCTTCTTTTCCTTTTTGGAAAATTATATAGAACGCGAAGAAAACTACAGCTAACTTTGGCCAGACGATAAATCGTCTCTCTACATTTTCACGTCACATTTCGTTTTCGGACATAATCATACATTCTAATTGTTGAATATATTTGTAAGAAAAATGCGTCGTTCTGATGAATGTCAAACAAAATAACAAATTTATGTCTTCAGTTTTCTTCGTCATTCTTGCAATACAAGCGTGTTTATAAATGTATATAAATGTGCGATTAAGAATGGCACTTTATTGATTTCATCCTGAAAATTACGAAAAGAATGTAATGCCACGCGCTTACTGATTATGTGCCAAATCGTATTAAGCAACAGGAACAAATCCAAGTTGCCATTCTGTGACTGATAAAATTATTTATGAACTTTATACTCTATGACAACTTTTAAGCAGTTATTTAGATTAAACAAATTGTTATAAAAGTTTTTGTGTAAAACTGCATTGTTATCTGTTTTAAGTATTATTTTATTATCATCACTATCATTGTCATTGTTATCATCATTATCATCTTAATTTTTCATAATTATTAGTTATTGTAGTTTATATCATCTGTATTATTACGATAAATTTTTTCATTATGTTACTTTTTCTTACAAACTTGCGTAATTTAATATCTCAATAAATCCTTATATATTATATATTTGAAACATGTACATTGTGTTATTTAAATGTGCGTTTCTCAGAAAGTCCAAAATTCTATTAAACTGCTTAAAGGATGATGTGGAGTACACACTGCCAGTAAAATAAAATTGAAGTTTAATATCAGTTATATATAGATATATGGTTTTTGGCGTATAGAGAAGATGTGCGTTTCAAACGCGTAATTTTGTTAGTTTACTTGAATGGTAAGAATCATACATATTAAATACTAAACGTACTTTTCAGAATTTTTGGCTTGAGTGAATACAATATAGAGTACAATATTTGATTTTGAATGAACGAACTTATTTTTAATTTTCTACTAACATATCATTCATGATAACATGTCATTCCAAATATATACTTTCATTATGTAATTACCGTATAGTTTTCACGTATACCGTGATTAATTTTCTTTAATGATTTGCACACTTTCACTTGTATGACAAATTGAAACAATAATCGGAACTAAAGTGTTTTCGGAAGTCGATGCGAATAACCTGATATCCACCGATCGTGAATACAATGACCAGGAAACCAATTTTTCATTTTATAGTAGAATAATAGACGGTAAGTTTGCTCAATTTTCCGAAAATGTAGATAAGTGAAGGCGAAGTGTAAAACTACTACGGACTGTGATCACACTGGCACAGTATACATTAATGTGTATATATTATTTTGTGTTTATAGTTGTAAAAGTTGAAAGATCCCATAATTAATAAAGGGACCATATGTATCGTGTTGCATACCTACATCGTAGGGTATCTTTTTATTCATATCTGTATAATACGTATGTTATATATATTAAATCGAATATATCTATGTTGAATAAAATGATTTGCAGATTTCCTTGTTTCTTTTACATAAACAATAAGTTGTAAAGAATTGAACATGGAAAGAAGATAATGGAATAGTTGTCGAAATTTATATCTTCAGTTTGTACCTTTTCAAAAAATTTTCGATAAAAAAGATATCTATTATTTACAATTACATATTTGAAAAAGAAAACCGTGGTACAAGTATGATACGAAATGAGACAATAATTCAAATAAGGCAAATGTTTGAGCAAATAGCAGAACTAATTCTGACAAAATCAGGTTTTTTCTGTTATTTCATTTATTGCATTATTTAATAGAAAATCTTGTTAGCAATGAAAACAAATGTGTGAGATTCCAAAAATGGAGCATTTTTAATTATTTCAAAATATTTAACATGTTCTCTTTTTTTATGACAAGAGGGAAAATTTTTTTAAGTAAAAGAGAAAATGGAAACAAGCATTAAGATTGATTCGAGCGACATGTATTATGAAACAAGATATTATTATACATAAGTGTATGACGGAGTTTGCAGCTAAAGACAGTACATGGGGCGCAAACCTTTCTTCTTGAGACGGAATCGAATGTACATACATACACACGTTGTGGAGGTTGTCAACCCCTGAATTGGAAAGGCACGTCAGTTCTTTCTGAATGATACTAGATACCGCTCATCTAGTATCTATACGCTACTGATCATCTTGCAAACGGTGTTTACATAAGAATATCGTGATTGCTTTTGCATTTAACTATAAACAATTTCTTGGATGAAATTACTGTCTACTAACGATTGCGATTACATATGAGTGTCGACAAAAGAATACATATTAGTGGAAAATGTCACGTTTGTCGCGAAGATGTCACTGGGTCGATTCGTATTTCTAACTTCTACAATGTTTGCTGCACAGAATTTTAATGTAGTTTTCTAATGAATCTTTACAATGGAAACACAAAGATTCTGCTATTTCTGCATTACGATCGAAACAGGAATCCTTATGCAACGTGAAAGAGTCTTAACTGTGAAAAATATGACAGTAGGTCTTTGTTCAAGTATTGCCTATTTACGATTTATGTACGTTAACGTGAACTTGAAAAAGTTCTTGAAATATGCGACAAATGTTGGCGGTTAGCGCCACATCAGATAATAATATTAGTTTATAAATCCAATCGCACTATTTTCTTAAACCAAAGTTCTACAGAGACAGTCTCCGTGCTTAAACACGCGCTCTCTCAGTTCGTGTTCATGTTGGATAAGATATCAGATGGAGGAGCTTGATGTACATGTAGGCACGAATAAATATCTAAGAGCAAAAATATACCTTTATCTAATTAGTGCAGAAAACTGAATTTCGATAAATGATCGAACGCCATTGCTTTCGTTAACTACACGAGAAAAACGGAGATTTGCTCCCAGATATAATAATATGCCCTATCCTCTATTTTGCGTTTGTCGGAATACTACAAATATCTTGCACTTATCATATAATACCACAAATATTTCGCGTTTCTCCAAATACCAAAAAGAATTTTGCGACTATCATGATGCCACGAGTACCTTGCATTTATCGAAGTCCTATCGGCATCGCGATACAATAGGATTAGTATTCTGATTTTACCAAAATACCATAGTCGTCATGCGTTTGCCATTACATTATATCGCGCCACTTTCAATCCTAGAATTGTAATCCCTCTTTCTGCAAGACGAACACTTTTACCGGTCCTCCAAAAGCTACGATGTATCTCTATATATGATTCTCTGTATAAATTTACAAAAAACATACTTTTGACATATGCAAATTTCCAAATTCAGATCGTTTCAAACTACTACAGCACTTGACGTAGCTTAACATGAGTACATATCTTTTTTTGTATTTCTTTAACGTTATCATTAAGACAAGATCACAAATTGGTAACGCGTTATACGCAATTGCCTTAATTACATAATACAGTTTAAACATCTTAATCTATCTTTCTTCGCACACCCATCCATTCAACCACTATACCCAGGGATTCAAAAATAAATTCTATTTCGTAAAAATAAGAGATAAATGTATTGACTTACAAATATAAATCCTATAAACTACATTTATAAATATATACATTTATGTACTATGTAATCTAAAAACTCAAGGAATATACTTTGTAAGTGCAGCTGGAGCAAATGGGATGATATGTGAAGAAATCTACAAGTATCTAATTATAAAACTTAAATATATTAATTAAGACATGGAATATTATAATGATTAGATAAATTAAAAGAATCATTATAGTTTGAAATAAATGATACTGTGTGATACATATATATATAAATATATAAATTAAATTGATAATGTCTCTTATTTAATATAATTTTATCTAAATATAAAATATATTTTACCAATTCCGACTTTATACTTAGATTCCTGTAATTCGAGGATATATGTTACAATCAAATATCTATTGAACAGGAAAAAAGAAAGAACATAACGGATTTAGAATATAATGGATTTTAGAATAATATCATATCCATAATTAGAATAATAAAAATACAATTAAGAAAAAAAAATGAAATGAACAACTTAATTTATACTATTACACATAATGTTCTTGTTAGCATCACTGCATCATTTATATAAAATTAGTCTCAATTAATAAATTTATGTATGTTAGAAATTGTTAGAGCTATATTAAAATTATATTAGAACTTACAGTAATATATCAAGTTCTATAAAATTAAAAAAGAAGATTGTACATTTATATTAAGAGTACGTATTATTCTTCGTACTTTTTATGTCAATAAATGCTTGTGAAGAAATGGATGAATCTTTTTTATTTATGAGTTCTATTAGGATTGTTTTATATTATCATTTTATATACAGTCTATATCTTTCCCTTTTTCTATTGTATTTCTCAGAGAAATCTGAAGGTTTCGAATTATACACAAAAGTATAAAAATATTAACATGTTGAATTCTTTCTTATGTTTTTCTCAGTTATTTCTCAATAATGAAATAAAATTTAACATCAACCTGATTATGTCTAACGATATTAAATAGATATATGCACAAAATAAAAAAAAAAAATTCCACCATATATAGAATTTGTTTTATTGCAATGGTCAAGAAATGGTTTATGAATTATTAAAAAAACTACATTATATCATTCCCACGTGCTCCAATCTAGCAGTCTGTTAGCAGCGACCAATAACACACCTTTCACACTATTTCATGTGCCTGTTACTGTATAATCAATTGGTTCCAGCTCTACACAGTAATATAAAGTTGTTACATAATTTTACATAAACTCACATTCATTCGTCCGCTCCCGGAGATCAGTTCATAACGCATGATGATTCCTGATTCATATAGCTGCCTCAGTTTTGGCGCGTTTGCAGGGGTTTACCGTGTTTTCTTCCGGGATACAGTCGTTATTTTCCTCAGTGGTTGGCGAGACCGATCTTTTCTTCGCAACGCATACCTCTGCAACGGTGTTATTTTTAACGGTTGCAGTTGCCGGCGATTTAAACTTAACTATTACGGCAGTCATGTTGTCGCAGCCTGTTCCGTCGCCGAGAGTGTCCGGTGCAAGGCAATGATCAAAGAGCTATAACACACATTAGATTGTTTTTTTTTTAATTGAAAAGAATATTCTAAATTTTCTGAAAATAAGATATTCAAGCCACGTTTAACAATTTTTTTTTTCTTGTAGGCTTATGTGATTTCATACCTCTTCGCAAATTTTTGAAATGTTCTCGTAATTTTGGGATAAACGGGTGCGTACGAATTGAACGACGTTTTGACTGGACATAAAGTTCCATATGCCATCACAGGCGAGCACCATAAATTCATCTTTTTCCGGATCGATCGTAATATGCCTTATGTCCGGTAGAGCGGAGATCATTTGTTCTTGGGGTGGTAATACCATGTTTTGCTTATACGCATGATCGCCGAGTGCTCTGGAAAGATTGAGGCCGCCATTCACTCTACCGTCGCTCGTTACCTCTCCGCCTGCTTTTACTATACGTTCCATTTCCGGTGGATCTTCGGGTTTATGATCTAAACTAAGTTCGATCGCCTGGCCATCCCTGCATAGGACACATCGAGAGTCTCCAGCATTAGCCACATAGAGTTCGTTTTCCTTGAGTATCGCTACAACCGCCGTGCATCCACTGTCCGAACCAGGCTACATAAAAAATTCCATTATACAATAAGTGGAAATTTTTATTTAACATATTTATTTAATGATTCTCTTTTTCCTTAATTTTGCTCTAGATATTCGTGGTTTCAGTAAATTTCAATGAATTCTGTGAGAGAATTGATATTGTACCTTTTCATTGTTTATGAGATCATCTGTGTCATCGTCAGAATCATCTATATCTTCCTCCTCGATTTCGTCATCGTCATCTTCATCTTCATCTTCATCACTTTCATCCTCATCAATATCTTCCGTATCGTCTGCGTCACTGCAAAATGATTTAAAAAGGGGCAATTTCAAACAAGGCTTAGAAATTAAATATTTTTACATTAAGTAACACACAAGTCCATACCTTTCAGGGACGCCATCGAAGGTCTCATCATTTTCGTCATCGTCGTCATCTTCCTCAGAATCATCACTGTCCTTCTTCAGTAGACTTTGGTAAAGATCCACAGGCTGTATTCTTCTTCGGCCACTGCTAGTTATCCGTTCTTGCTGACCAGCATCTCCGTTTTCCACAGGAGTGCAAGAACTGCTCGACACGTTATCACCTCCCCCCTTACTGCTGTCTGCATCTCCGATCCTCTTCGACTCCGCACCATTAAGTTCCACCTCGTTCGCATTAGACTCCGTGCATGGTGGCGTCTTACCGGGACTCGAGACTTTCTCTTTTACATCTTCGGAACTATCAGGCATATCCATAGATTTAGCAGGTTCTACATTCGCAGTAGATACCACCGGTGGAGACGCGTGAGCGCTGCCATTGCTCGTCGTCGAATCCAGCACTTGCTCAGCCTCGTTGCTGCCCGGGCAATCGGAATCTTTTCGCTCCACCGTACTGGATAAAGTCGATCCACATGGCTGACTGGAACTGCTCACATCTGTTTCGTTCGTATTCCAATCGGGCGTGGACGAGGACGACGAGGATGATGTCGGTGGCGGTGACGGAGACGACGAACATCCCGCGCCAGAGGACGGAGCGGTCGCTTTCTCTCGCCCTTTTCGTCCTCGCAAGTAAGGACTTGCGAATGCGCGTTTACCACACTTTTCGCTTTTCAGATTTTTTAGATGAGGATTCGTCACCTCTGACTGATATTTTGCCATCACTTGCTCCAGTGGCATTGTCGCCTCCATACACAGATTATTAACATTTTCTTCTTCATCTATACGCAATGTAATGTACGAAGACAATCTTATTAAAAGCTTACTTGTGTAAACAAGGAGAAAAAATAAATAAGAGCTTGCGAAACGCACAATTAGCAAGAGTATCTGTATAAAGGTAAATCCCGCAATAATGCATATCCTTAATATGAAAAAAAACGCACCAGATTCGATCAAGTCAGTCTCCTTTTTCTCCGACGTGGACGTCCCCGCGAGTTCTTTAAGAACATTGACTACCTCTGGTTTCGTAAGAGTCTCATCAAAACCGAGAAAAGCGTCTATTAAAGCTTGCCTAATATCGCCTTTCTTATAAGCTTCTGTCTGTTTGATAAAATCGGGGAGATTGCGCGCGCAGTACGTCGCAACTTCGTGTCCTCCATGACCGTCGTATACAGCAAACAGCGAGACATTCTCTTCAAAATCTATGCAACAATTGTGAGCATCCTGCAAAGAAACAGTTGCCGTTAGTAATCCATCTTTGATAAGAATTCTTTCTTCTTCTAGAAAGAAATTTTCTACAAGAATTTTAAAAGATTCTAGAAGCATTTCTTCTGATTGCCTTAAGGTACATTTATATCTATCATAATTGTAAGGTCATAAGCAAATCAACCAATTACAGTTAAGTTTTCTTATTAATGCTGTGATTCTGTAACTCTTAACGACAGTTCGATATCGTTATAATATTGTTGCTCAGCATTTTTATATATGAAAAAGCTGCGCAATATTATGATGACAACGAATTTGTTGGTAAGAGTTTATACAGAATTGCAGCATAAAGCTTAACTATAATTGGTTAATTTGCTTACGATCTTACAATTATGATAGATGTAGATGTATCTTTAGGTATCAGTCTAGAAATCTTTATAGACAGTTAATTCCCTTCATCATGATTCTAACAGCGAGTAAGGAAAACTAAAACAACAATTATTGCGTAACAACTTTGTCATCCACGAAAGGAAACTAAGAATCGACACTATCGCGAATACATGCGATATCGGAGAAAGTTGCGTATCGCCAATCAGGTATACATTCGCAACAAAACAACGCCGTGATAATATTGATCGATATGTCGCAAGGATCCCGTCTTATCGAGATATCTCGTCTGTTGGTAAATAAACGCATGAGTAACGGAGGAATCCGTCGACGAGCATCGGATGCTGCGCCCGGGGCATCCGGACGTCATCGACCGCGCTCGCCCATCTCGGCGCGGCGGCGAGGACGCGTCGGACGAGCGTGGCGCGCGGCCGGTAATCCGGTGGCCGGGCAACCGGCGAAAACAGACGGCACCGAAGAACTGGGTAACGGTGCGATAAACGCGCTCGCTCGCTCGCTCGCTCATTCGTGCGCGCGCGCGCGCGCGCGCACGCCGCGACCGTTGCCGCCGTCGCCGCCGTGACGGCACCGCGACTTCCCGCTTACCTCCTGGCTGATCCGCCAGCCCTGCATCGAACTCGCGCCGTACGCGACGTTCTTTCCCACCTCGTCGCTCGACTCCTTCTTCGTAATCGGTTCCGACAAGTACGCTCCCATCTTTTAAAATACCGGCTGGCCGTCGTGCTACTCCCGCGGCGTCCGCGTAATGTATCGCAACGTTCCGCCAGAAAACAGAACTCACAAGCGTGGTGCACAGTCGTTGACTAGCCTCCCATGACCGGTTTGGCTTTCTGTTTTCCAGCGCGCTGCTGGCGCCAGCTGGGCCGCCGTGGCCGCGCCGCGCGCCGCGCCGACTCGGCCGCGCGCGCGCCACGGCTTTCGCGCCAAACTTAAAGCAACGTGCGCATGTAAGGGGATCGGGAGAATCGGAAACGACCGGATGTGCATGACGTTCTATCTTCGAGTCCGTAGTCATTTGTGCGTCGCCGCGGTCGACACTCGTCGGCCGTTTTCCTTAGGAAAACGGAAAGGAAAGAGGAAAGAGGAAGAGGAAATAGGAAATAGGAAAGAGAAAGAGCGCGTTGCCTTGTTGCGATCGCCACTTGTCGTTGCCGCTTGTCGACGATCGATCAGACCGATTTTGAACGATTGAGATAACTGGGGACCTCAGGCCAGCGGGTTATCTTTGCGAGTCTTTGCGAGTCGTTATTATTTGAAGTAATTTATATGCGCTTTAAGTACGACTCGAATCTGTTTAGAAATATTTTATATTTGTATTTAATAGTAATAAGTGAACATTAATGAGAGAAATGAGTAAAATAATAACAAGTGAACTTTGATTCTCACAAGAAAATAGATATACGTCGTCTTCGACCGACGTATTTTTGCATGAATTTATTTAATTTTATATTTAATCTTAAATAATTGAGCAGTACTAGTATAAAAATTTAAGATAAGTCGAAAGTCGGTCGTTCCGATACTCAATACCGATCAGTGTCTTCAATTAGATCAGATTCAATAATTGACCGCATTAATAGTACAATAGTATTGAATACGAACTTTAATAATGAAATTCGTTTGTTTTTACTGAAGGTAATATTATCTTATTACTATCTTATTATTGAAGATAATATTATTTTATAGATAAAGTAATTCTTATATCAATTTATCTTTCTAGTTTTGAAAATTAGAAAAAAATGAGTAAATTAAATTGATAATACAATAAATCTACATTGATAAAAATAGATATTAGAAAAAATATCTCGATTGCTGCGGAGTAAGTATAATGAATAATGTGGCTTCCACAAAAGCAAAAAATTAGCAAATAATTTTCATGTCTTATTGATTTATTACGTTTTGATAATTTGACTCGGATAATTTCATGTACCTATCTATATATCAAGCGTAGAGTGACGCAAAATATCTCGCCTTTGAACGTTCCGCGCTTCGGGCGGAGTGAGGAAAAACGGCGCGCGGAGGCGCGCTCGTCGCTTGGCGCGAGGCGCGCAGGTAGGGTTAACGTCGGGTGGTGGGGAGTGCGTGCGGAGTAGTGCGCCGGGCGCTCGAACGAGCCCGCCAGTCGTTCGGCGGAGCTCGGGGAGGTTAGGTCGGGTCACGCGCCCCGGATGCGAACGCTCGGTGGTGCGGCACACCGCGACGGCAGTCGACAGACGGCAGCGGATACGCGGCGCGGAGTCGCGCGACTACGGCAGTGCCGACGAGCACCGGGCCCGTACCGATTCTCGCGCGCTCGCTGGCGAGCGTCCGTCGCCGTCGCGGCCGCGAGTCACTCTCGTCCCGGTAACGGGGGCGAGCCTCGTCGCTACGCTCGCTCATCCCAGCTCGTCGACTCTCATCCCATCGACGTCATCGTCGTCGTCGTCGCCGCCGTCGTCGTCGTCATTGTTGCCACTGCGTCGACGAGACAACGCACGCACGGCCGGCCAAAGTATCGTCGCGTCCGCGGCCGTCCGTGCATCGTGCTCGCCGCACCTGTCGATACGTAGCAGCGACGGGAGCGAGGACAAGCCAACACCGTGTGTTCCCGGCCTAGTGACCTGACCTTGGATCGGTCCGACCAGGTACGTCTGTCACCGTTTACTTTGCGCCACGCTCGTGCCGCGCGCGACGTTTTCTCGAGTGAGAGAGAGCTTCCTTCCGGCGGGGGATGTATATTCGATTATGGCGGTGGGATGCGGACGCGCGCGGGGGTTGAGATTGGTCGTAGTACGGTAGTATGGCAGCAGCACGCACTCCGCTAATTCGGGGTGCTTAGCGCGCGTACGTGTTGCAGATAAGAGGATTTGGAGCTCGCGTCAGTGATAGGCTTAAGTTTGCCGCGCCGATACCTGTATGGTATCTTCACGGGGCTTCCCCGATGCAGCGACCCGACTCCAACTCCGACAAATGAACTGTTGTGTATATCGATCTTAAAAGCCTTCCCGTATCGGCGAATTCCCGTGCACGGTTTCAAAACCGACGGTTTCTCGCCGCGCGCGCGGCACCGCGCGCGGTTAATGCGGGCTGATACTTTTAATCGAGATCACACCTCGGGGAAAATTTGCCCCATCGATCCCGAAAGAACTTGCCGTTAACCGCGAAAGTTTTACCTTTCGGCTCGGAGCTCGTATCGCTCGCGCGAGAGACGGTCCCGCTGCGACTCGCGCATAAAGGCAAATGAGGCATATTCTTAACCACCGTACATGTATTTGCAATTAAACTCTTCCCGGGGGCATTTAGCCGCTATCACGCAAAGCCGCCGAAGCGAGGCTATCTAAACTAGCGGCGGGGTATCGCTCCCGCCGAGCGTGGTACCGCGACGTCTGGCCCGACGCGCCGTCATCTACTGCTGTCGTTGCAAGTGACTGTCTCTACTACTGACGCGATCATTAATCTCTCTCGCTGCGTGAAGCATATCGCGGCGAGCCGAGCGCGTCCGTTCTTTTTCGCCGGTGGAAAACCAAGAGAAGCGAAGGAATATTTCACGCGTTTCGTGACTTGGCAATTACTCCGGCTCGGAAGTAGGATATACCTACGTTGCTACGCGAGTCCTCTTCTAATTTTTGCCATCTAATTGACGTACAGGGCGCGCGCGCGCGCGGGCGTGGAGATTCCGCGGGATGGGGTTTTAAAACGCGTCCGCGCTCCGGAATTAATCAAGTTAAAATAAATTAAATGGTACAGAGAGAAAGAAAGAGATTATGTACGAATACATCGCGTGCGCGTCGACAGGATTTATTCAATTTGCTCGCGGGCGTTTTCTATTTCGCGACAAGTTGCGAAGTGCCGTTGCAGGCGGCCGATGGCAAGTGTCCAAATGCGAAGCAGAATAGGCGTACGTAATCTTACAACGTTGGTTTTAATTATCCCGTTTGATCCGCCCATCTAGAAGTCATTATTTGCTCTATGCAAACTGTTGCACGTGCGCCATTCGACGAATTCGCTTCGAATTGAGCAAAATTCAGGCGAAGCACTAAAAAGTGCTTTTAAACGGAGACCCGACACGAGTTTTTAGAAACATTTTGTTACGAGTGACACTTTTAAGGAGTTTTCTCGTTCATAAATTTTTAGTAACCGTAGGACCGACGCTGTCGTGTCCTACGAAATTAATTCGGGCAGCAGTGACAATCTCATGAATCTTCAATTTTATTTTCTCTTTCTACAATTAATATTAATTAATTAGATTAATCAAAACGCTTGCGACTCATTATGTTGACATCGAATGTAATGAGTTGTTTCTTATGATGAGTTCAATCTCGCAACGCAATTGATAATCATGGAATATGATGAATCGAAAACTTTTTTATTATTTCCAAGGCAATTTGTGTAACTTTCGCATCCTTTAGCACCTCTCGTATTCTTAAAACAAAGTTGTGAAGGAGGCGTTTTATTTCTTGTTGATTTGACAAGCTCTCTATTCTTTACGATAATTGTAGAAATTTTAATTGCCACTCGCTTGATTTTTAACGCATTTCTGATATGTGTAATTAAAGCGTATAGGGAGACAAATGTGATTCGCCATTTATGCATTCTATATAAAAATTGCAATTTTTAACATTATAAGATATTTTATAATCACGAATAATTGTCCTTGATATTTCCGAGACAATGAACGCAACCTTCTGACCAATCGTAGGTTTTTTGAAGTGTATTTTTTTGTCATTTTTTTGTGTTATTTCCTCATTCATTCAGAGACAAATTATTTTTTACCTCTAGAACATCTATAAGTCCTCGCGCAATAAATTTCAAGCTCGAGATAAACCGTGTTATATTTGTGTCATGTAACAGACATGTGAAAATTTCCTCCTTATGTTCTTCATCTCAAATAGATTGCTCATATCATTCTTGGTTAAAATCTTTATTCGCGATAATTATGGTCTAGGATGCCAGAAAAATAACGGCGATTGTATTTCTACATCGAATAAAAATCACAATACGATCGTGATTTAGTCCATTTTCATTATAATCGGAAAAATGTTTATTACAAATGAAAATTAATAAAAGTCGTGGTACAATATATAACGTAAGCATTTCGATCATGTTTAATAATCTTGTCACACACTCTTCAACAGAATTAAGAACTTAGTTACTTTGAATTTGTGACAAAAATAACGAAATGTAAATTTATGCAATTTTGCGAAAGATGAGATGATTTCGAACAAGCTATTCTAAAGCCTATAAGCTCCGCTTTCGAACCCCGTGAAGGTTTTCCTCGACGATACTTCAGTTTCAAGTAGTGCCATTTCCAAGTCAAACGTGCAAAGCTGATGAAAAAGAAATTCGTTAAGTATTTCGCTTATCCCTTATTGCCTATTGTTGGCTCAATGTGATCAGAAGAAAAAGAAAGGAAATGTCGTTATTAGTTTTTTTAGACTGAAAAACGTGCGACTAGCCAAATTCGAATAAATTGTGGCTTTATAAATATGCATCAGGAGATACTATCATACTATCAGGAGATATGAGACTAGATTTGTTAAATATTTATTTTGTTATTTTGTCGAAGAAAAGAAAGCTAACTCTTACCTTTTACATATTCTATATTTTATTTAAAACATTATTACCTGTGTACACTATGTTTCACGAAAAAAAAATACTTTATGGCCAAATTTGTGCCAGATTTGATTTACGAACAATGAATAATTTCTGTGCAATCTTGACGTCCGTGATGAATCGATAGTTCATAAATTGTAGTACGAAAAGTTAGACCTATACTTATATCAACTTCAATTTTATCATTGGCTCTGATCAAGCATGATCTACAACCGATGAAAATTACGTAACAGATTAATAGGACATTAATATAAGATTGAATATTACTTTCGATTAGATAACGACTTAAACGCCTATAACGTTTTGTCAATAAATCTTTTCGAGCTAGATATAGAATGACCGGGAACTTCCGTTTGCTTCTCGTGCGAATACAAAAAATAATTTGGAACCAACGGCGACGGATATATTCGTTTGACCTTTTGCGCGGAGACTATTCTTCCCGTTGTCTTTGTGACCGCCTCTCGCGTGCAAAAGCATTAATTAACGGTTGGCATTTTACTAGATACGAGTCCATGTCGAGTTTCCACTGTTATTACAGTATCGTCTCTCAAATCATGTAAACTAGTTTATTGTTCCGCTGCGAGCTTCGTATCGCGAAAATTGCACAGCTGCCATGTTGCGCCGTCCGGAAAATTAATCACGCGCGTTGGTGAATATGTTTTTTCCATATTTATTATTTGGGAAACAATGCAACTAGCGTCACTACTGTTGTAGTTGGTTGACAGATATTGATAAAAATATGCACGGTTCGCGCAATCGAATTACAAATTAATCTCGGCAAACACGACAGCTGGAATTGCATTCGCATTTCTATTTAAATTCTATCCATTATTTGTCATTTTATTATCCTATTATTTTAT
>JAJVSH010000056.1:801360-854322 GCA_021460005.1 Tetramorium alpestre | reverse complement strand
TGTGTATGTGTGTGTGTGTGTATGTTTGTGTGTGTTATTTCAATGAATTTGCATTACATGTAGGCGTTGTTATTTTACGAGCACAGTTGTTAAACTTGACGGTCTACGCAGTTTTCGTATGAAAATTACCACATCTATAAAAGTTCGTTTATCTTACGAAGAATTATAAGACTCGCTGCTTGTGAAAATGATTAACTCTATCACGCGAGAACAGAAAAGAACACTTAGGCCCGTACTTATAGTCGTGTTTCTCCTGAACAACCGAGCTAGAACCAGTCTCGAGAAAATTAATCAAGCGCGTTGGCGAATATTTTTTTTCATACTGTTTTATGATCTAATAAATAGAACTTAACAGTCAATTTGATGTCCACTCAATTTCTCATTTACAATCGCGATTAAATTTCTTTTACATTCTTTTATTTACGTTCATATGCATTCTACTTTTTAAATGAAATCTACTTGAATAATATATATCATTTAGATTATTATTTAAAAAAGGGAATAATTTGTATGCTTTATAATTCGTATATTTAATACATGACATTTAAAATATTTACTGTTAGTAATACATTTATATAAACGTACATGAATCAGATTAAAGTAAATTGTCTCATCAATTAGAATATTACAATATTTCCATTTCGAATCGCTCTTTCTATCGTACAAAATTAGTTGTTGGCGAATCTTAAACAACGCTAATGTATTCAACAAAGTGCAAAATATACAATATAATTCATTTATCAAAACTGATTTAAAAAACAAAAAAATAATCAGCGAATAGTTAGCTCGGAGTAACGGAGGAGTAACGTTAAATATTTCGTAGTAACTGAGACTGTCTAGCGTATGTTGGTATTGTTTTGATAACGCGCGACTTCGTATGCAAAGCCGCCGTAGGCTGTATTGTCATTGTCAAGACTCGGAACCGGCAGGTAACGGCGCTCTGTGTATCGTACTAGCGCATCGAAGCACACAACGAAAAGCCATGCATGTCAATTATGCACTGACAATTAATTCGAGATGAAATAAAGTTTCGCGTGTCTATTACCATTTACTTCATAATATTCAATTAAATACTTCACCGCTTGTAACGCGCTATACACGCCAGGCCGCCGTGTTTGTCATTCTCGTAGCAAAAGTCGAGCCAAGCAGGTAATGACATAAGCTGCTTTGTGTAACGTTCTATTACTCGAAACGCGATCGCGGCAAGTACTAAAAGTATCAAATGCTGTTGCACATCCACAACTTTATTACAGTAAGTGTTATTAGCTCGTATTAAGTATTCGTAAACGTGTGTCGAAACGACATTATTTGCCGCTTTTTAATCATTTGGAATAAAAACCGAGACGAATAAAAGAATATATAATATGTAAAAAAAATAAAAGAAACATAAATTTCCATATAACAAATAAGAGAATATACATATACATATATGCATAATAATAATGTATAATAATTAATATATTCTCTATTATAATAGAAAAGAAAAATTATTAATTACTGTTTTATGATGTATACGGACGATAATTATTTTCTTATCGATTAATTTGAATAATTAATCCGTAGAGCGATTTGAGAACTTTCGATTTAAATATAATTTGCCTGTCATTTCGAGATTGACAACGCGAAATGATATACGAATTGCTGGATCGAGTTATTCGAACAATGAAATGCCGTGCATCAATTATGTAGGTACTGCTAATTAAATTCAAGAAAAATGAATAGAAAACTCACTTTATAATATTCGCGTAGCGTTGAAAACTTAGTATACAGAAAATTTACTTTTTGATGTTTAACGTCAAATATTTTGAGGAAGCGAGACGCGCGCGGCCTTGGTGTTTGTTTTTTTATTACACACAACGCGTTATGTACAAGACTGCGCGTTGTATAGTCATTCATGCAACAAGCTTCGAGCCGACAGGTAGTAGAGCATACAGCTCCGTGTGTCGAGGCATTACCCTTGAAACATTATTATCTTTTACGAACTATTAAACTATTAGACCGCATGATTAATTAACTCTCGTAGTTGTGTAATGATTATAAATTATTGTATTGGGTATTTACCGGACCAAATATAAGCGGATTTGATGAGTGATTACGTTTAAATCGGCGAAAATATTAAGAGTATAATTAAAAGGATTTGAGAATTTAGAATTTATTGTTAAAGTTATTGTCTGAATAAAATTATTCGCAAGTGTCGGGCGGATTATACAATTTTTTCCGATTAGACTCATTGCAGTATGCAATAATAATAAAATTTGTGTCGCGTGATTAAGGTCGGGAGTGCTGCGCAAAATGCCATGCGATTATCCTACTTTGGTGATTAGAATGCGCGATCTTAATTAGTATTTTTGCGAGTATTGTGTGAATGCAACGAATGAATCTAAAAGGAGGAGGAAAAGAAAGATGAGAGCGGATAACTGCAGAGCGACTGGAGTGAGTCTATTATTTTTTATTTCAGTGAGCAGATATTAAAAGATAAATAAAGAGATAACGAAAGATAAATATAACATTTCATAGGGATGTATTACCTTAGAATGGATGGACTACAAGACAAATTAGTGCAAATATTTTATCTTGTAATTTGCATAACCGTCAATTTATTGAACATTTCGTACGCAAATTGTTAAGCATAAAATTTTCAAGAAAATGGCAATTGAGGGCATCATAAAGAGATAATATACGAATAATCTTATCTTGTTAAAAATTTATTATTGTCAAGGTTTTTCTATTTTTACAAATTTCTGATTGTTACGGTGAATTCAATTTTTAAATTTATTGCTTAGTTGAGTAATGGAAACACGGAAAAAAATAGCAGCAAAATAAATTTATGGCAAATAGTAGAATACTAATATTTTTAGTAAATAAAACTTGCATTTAAATTTCTTCATTGAAATTACACATGACATATCTCATAAGGTTGGAACAAGATATCTATATTTTCTCCATATATGTATACCTACGTGAAATAAAAAAAANATATATATATACATNTATAAGACACATTAAAGAAACACTTTTTGCAACTAAATATGTGAGTGTTAAAAGTTAATTTTCAATTAAATTATAGCTACTGAATTATCTGTACTTCAAGATGAAATTTTATTCTGAATATTATAAATTTTTTAATGCAAAATTCACTATAAATCTTTATTTCACGTAGGTATACATATATGGAGAAAATATAGATATCTTGTTCCAACCTTATGAGATATGTCATGTGTAATTTCAATGAAGAAATTTAAATGCAAGTTTTATTTACTAAAAAAAAACCATTAAATAACTCTTTAACTCTTTAAAATGACACGACAAATTTATTTTATCAAAATAAGATTATATAAGAAAAATAGGGACATGTATTCTTTATTCGATATCCTCTTTTTATTCATTATTGTATTCTTAAAAAAACAAATTAATAAGTATTGATTTACTTAATCGATACTCGCTTAAATTTTGTATTGCATGAGCTTCATTATGTCGTGAATCTTATTGACATCGATATAATTCCTACGATACCGTTCTTTTCCTTCCGTGACAGAGTTCTGGAATCCGGAGTTTGTGGCTTAGGAAGAACATTATCAGTCGTGCAACTTCTTAGTAAAAGTATATTTTTTCGATAGATGATTACGTACTAAATTTATACCGGTTGAAAGTAAGGTCAATGAATCGCTCGAGAACATGCGACAGGACTTCCTTGAAACAGAGGTCGAGAAAGGAGGTTAATGCCTTTTCCAACACTCATGTTGTCGCCTTACACTTTGAACATACATGTCATTTGTAAAACAAGTGGGCTAAAAGGTTTAAAGATCCGGTCGTCAGGTATCGAGGAATATTTAAACTTTGAACGAAGTTTTTTCGAAAATATCAGCCTCAAAGTTGCCGGTACGTGACGTGCGATAAAGTAACTTCGTTCCGATCGAGTGCAGAGACCTTCCCGTGATCCTTAGTGCTCTTAAAAGCACGTGCGCGTGTGTATGTGCGCGGCGTGCACAAAGTTGTACGACAAGGATTCCTCCTCTTTGGCAACTAAAATAGTACTTCAAACTATATCTCTTGTCACATGCTCATTGTGAGATCGTTCATGCGATATTTGATAATCATTACAAGAGAAAAGAGTGATTTTTCATCGTTTATTTTAATACGAAATTATTTAATCGAATATTGATAGTAATCAAACGCATTTTCCAAATGCAACGGACTGTGGGGAATTGCGCATCAGTCATCTATTTTATGACAGTCGGAATACATGGTGTGAAATTTGAACGTGATCGATTAAACCACTCTCAAGTTCCGTGGAAATTTCGCAATTTGTGTCGCCGTATTCTGTTCTTCCTCCGTAATTCATTGGTGGCACAGAATGCTCTTGAATCGAATTTCTTGGATTACCATTACGAAATTCACATCTTTGCTATTCTCATCCAACAATCATTTGTCATCGTCGCGCGATCTCTTAACCACAAAGATCTAGCATTAGATATAGTTATATCTAAGTTTTATTTATTTGATACGGAATATGTTACGTATAATATTATCGCGAAATTTTACGTGAACTTTGAATATTTTAATGGAATTATATAATGCTCCTTTCCGAGAGAATTCATGAGAGAAATATTTCTTAAAAATTAAATGTAAAATGTTATCGTTGAGAGAAACTGTACTTTTGATCCTTGTTAAGCTTTCACTCGTAAAAGTGACCGGTCTTGTGGCAAAATGCGATCTTTTCTGTGTTCATCGTACATGATGAGATTTCTACGACGATGTCCGTCGAGGTGAACGACATCCGGATCGGTCGGAAACACGGTAAATCCTTCGATTTTCAAGTAAAGCCTTTCGCGTAATGCCGCATCACATTTTCACTATGGCTTTTCATGAATATCCGTTCTTTTTTCACGTAGGTTTCTGTCTCGTCTCAGTTTTCTGTGTTTTCATGCGGGACAGGAAATTTTAATTTTAATTTACGCTTTAATTTTGATCGCGCGAAATATATTTTTCATGCGGATTTTTATGTGAAAATACAGATTTTTATGTGATTTTACATCGGAGAGTTGTAGCCAAGTTTTGTCGATTCGAATTCAATATTCAGCATGACGTATAATATTTACCTGACATGTTGAATCATTGTTTACTGCACATTCAAGCCGGAAGGGGCTTTTTTAGAATTTAATGCGTATAACGCTATAAATAATTTTCTCGATATAAAAACCGATAAGCAGCGAATTAAGCGCGGCGAATTAAGCGCGGCGAACCCACAGCTTTGGCGTCTTTTTAAAAAGTCCACGTACAGCCTACGTGACTCAGGATTAAGGCAAAACTGTAATCCCCCCCCCCCCCTAAGAAGTAGGTACATTGACATAATAAAGATAGCGACTTGGCCGCGCGGCTAAAAAATTCTGGAAAGTTGGCTTTAGTTTTCTAGTCGAGATATTCAACAGCTTTTTACGAGCTTTGCGCGTAGCGTGTCCTATTTTCTACATAATAAGATACTGTCTCTCGGTGCATTGTACGTTTCTTGCTTCGTTACCGGCAATTTCCGCACAGCGGCCGCAAGTTGCGGGGCGCGTTGCGAATCTCAAAGCAGCGCACGTCGCGCAGGCACACCGTGATTCAGCTAGCAGAATCAATTTTTAACGCACGACACTCTTTCTCTCCCCTTTTTCTGGATTTTCCTCTTGCGGAATGAGAAATATCTTCAACGTGTGGCACACAGAACGACGAGTCGGAGCACCAACGTTAGAAGAACGAGGCGTAGCGATTTAACCGGAGAAAGAATTTTCGTCAGGTTTATACGTACGCGAGGGAAAGGGATTAGGTATGGGAAAAGGGCTTACGCTGTCACAACTTTGCCGTGTTGCTACATTTCCACGCGATCTGATCGAGTCGAATCAGATTGCGTCAAATAACAGTCGAGAGTAGCTTTGTGTCACGCCAGTGCGGCTATTGTACGTCTATTAGTGGCGTGGCCGTAATTCGTCGATCGGATTTTATACGGTAATCAGAGCGAACTCGATAATTCGCATTAAGTCGATGTCGGATTGAGCGCTACGTTGTTCATTATTACAAAGGGGGTTTATTAAAATATTACGCTCACCGGCAGAAGCGTGTCATATGTTTTATCAAAGTCCATCGGAGGAGGTACTTTTTTATATTCTCGTTACTTCTTTACGACGCGAGCTGATTACCGATCGCGTTGATTTATGTATCTTTCGTATGTATTCTTTCATTAACGATATCTCCGTTGCTTTGTTGCACCATCGTGACTTCATTTCACGTAGCTTCGCGTGCGAGCCGCGATACTACCCTGCTTAGCATGATTTTTGTCAAGAAACAAGTATCAGGGTGCATATCGAGTCGAATGGCCTAATTTCGTTTTGACAAAGATAACAATTTCTAGCGTGGTTTACACGCGGTACACCTGAAAAATGCAAGTAACCGCTGTAATAGATTTCTGATAGGCGGACAGAAATAAGGTTCCCGGATAAAAAGACAAAAAGCACCTTCCGACAAAGTGTTGCTGCATTTTGTGTTGCGATGAATTATTTATGTTGCGACACAAATTTTATATTTAACGCGCGCGGCGAGACATGCCGCTTCTCTTTGCTTAAATTGCTCGAGATACTCGACGAAATGCCCAGCGTGCAAACTTCTCGAACGCCGTGTTTACACACGTTGCATTTATTTTCCATACACTACATACAACACCTGACCGTTTCCAGAATGCGTCGTGAAATAGCGGATTAAGATCGCAGTTTGTCTTTGGCGTTTAATGCCGAACTTTCGACATGGAAGTTTCTCTACGTAAGTCGAATTGACAACAATCGTTCGCGCGCTTTGAATTCGTTCTCTCGTGGTTGTTATTTCGAGGTAACGCATTCGCAACGTAATTGTAACATAATCAATGCGTTTACATTTATAAATGGAAAATATAATTCGTTTAGTTAATTGTTATTACTATTAGTAACAATTACTATTAATGTTATTATACCAATAACAATAGTAATTTTATTAACTGTTACTTATTTGTTATTTGTGTCATACCGAATGTATCGTGTCTTTTTTGTTTCTGCCCGAGTTATCTTATATCTCATTTGAATTTTCTTACACTAGTGGTGGTGGGACGTGCGCTTCGCTATTTTTCATTGTTATCGCAATTTAAGATTAAAATTTTTTTTTAATTTTAATTTTTTTAATCTTTTTCAATAACCTGAATTGTTAAAACTCACAATACACACATCTCCGCGTTGATAGCTGCTCTCGCAATACAAAGTGAGCCAAATGAAAGAACCAATCCTATCGCGGGAATATCGCGGGAAAGAGTATTGAGAGAAAAATAGTTACTTTTGGTTACCTCAACCACAATTTTTTAATATTTCTAACAATAATTATGGTTAACATAATGATGCATATAGTAAATTTAATCATATTTATTGTTAGAAATATTATAAAATTATGGTTGAGGTCAAAAGTAACAATTTTTCTCGCAACGAGGCAACAATATTTCGAGTCTTTCGAGTATTGATTTAACACATTTTTTTTTAAAGAGTGGATTTAATTAATATAAATCATATTAAATTATATTAAAATATAAATTAATATACCAACAAGATTAGATATTAAATCAGGGGCGTAGAATCATCATGCGTTTCTATGCGTAGCATCAAAGAACCGGTCCCTTATTAAGCCTTTGCCATTCCGTAGACATTCTACAAGCGTACATAATTTGCAACGAGCTCCGAGATAAAGGCCCGAGGTATGACGAATAATTCACCGCTATGCCGAGCAATTTGTCTTACATTGTGTACGCCTTCCACGACACATCTTTCGCGCGTGACTTTATGCTCAATAGTCTTACTTACACGAGTACTTGAACGGCATAATGTTTGCTGTCCAATTAGTAGCGATAAGTCGCTTTACCCTGCCGTGTCTCGCGTGCGTTTGCAAAACTTTATCTCACTCGTGTATTTAAACCATATCGAGTCAGTCTTTCGTCGCCAGTCCGGAGTAGCGCGAGGTGTCATAAACGGCGTAACCATTAAGGGAGATGCAAATCCGTCTTTGTGGAGCAGACATGCACGTTTGTACAGCCGCAAATGGATAATGCACGACACATGCAGCGCGCGAGTGCGTTTCCTCCTTACCTAATCCATTAAGCTCGATATCTGCGCGCGTGCGATACCGCCGTACGACACAACGAGGAATCGATATGGAGAGGGATGAGGGGAAACAAAAGAAAACTATTCAGCGGTGCGTACGTGTCTGTGTGTGTGTGTGTGCGCGGACGGGCGGAATCATTGCCTCGTAAAGGGAAAAAGCCCGGTTATGGTGGAACATCAGGGCACGGTGGGATTTGTGGGTAAAATATGATGTGATATCTCTCGTCAGAGGAAAAACTGCCCGCGGCATGTTGCCGCGGAGCCCTCTTCGAGAATCTCCCGTCGTGATAACGCCGGGAGTTGCGCGAACAAGCGTCCGCTTCTATCCGGCGACCGCGTGCGCGCCCGGCTCCGCTTGCCTTCGTGGGTGTATGCATGTACGTACGACCCAATTCTACGTTCTCCTTCATCGCGTCGCCTCTTTTTCTCCATTTTTCTCGAACGACCGAGCACGCTCGCTCCCGATACATCTGGCTTCGAGGACGGCTGCCACAAGTGGTGTCGAAAGAATAGGGTATCGATATACCTCCCTTATGTAGGACATTTCTTCCGAAAACATTGAGAGGGTGGGCGGAAGAAAGAAATCCGCGATTTTGCCGTCCGCACAGGCGTCGCGTGCGCGGGCGTAGATCACGCAAAATCCATGCGGTCGCCACAAAGAAGTGTAAGTGTGACTCAGCTGTTCCCGCGGTAGTCGCGTGTTACGATCAAATGTCTTATTATAGTGTCTACGCCGCTGTGAGCATGCAATAATTATACGATTATGCGCGCCGGTTGACGTGTTACTTTCATTATTTACCAGTCAATTTACGAAAGAAAGTTTTTTAGCTGGTTATAAATAACGTCGCGTTTCTATAAGAATGTTACACGCTATGCCGCGCGAGTCCGCGGCCTAGCTATTATTTTCACGCGACACGCGTTCTAACGTCATTCATCGGAATCGTAAATCGCTGCGAGACCACGGGCTTTATTTATGGGCGTATCTAAAACGGGCAAGAGCCCGCAAATTTTTTTTCGTCCGCTAAAAATTGTACGTTTCCGCGATGGATTTGTTAACATGCACATTCTTTTTTTTTCCTCGAAGCGAAAATGTGTTTGTAACAGTGGTACATTATACCCAGTCTCATCGTTTTTCATTTCATATGTACAAAGAAAAAAAAACGTATTTTATATTTTCCAACATTCTTCCGCGCACCGTACGTACATAAAGAAACGTACGCTATGATACGAGCTTCGATAAATATTGCGGAAACTAACGATGTTAGCGTAGTTGCTTGTGTCATCGGACATAATAAAATCCGCTGGTAAAAAAAAATTTCAATTTTCGTCCGTATTGCTGTCTTTCGTTTGAATACGAGCCGTGTGCCTGAGACTTGATATTCTTATCAACGAGGAAGTTATTATCGGTTTTCGCGGCCCCTTGTATTTTACGTCCCTACCACGCGATATAACAACTTTATCCGCGTACCGCAGTGACGAGGCAATTAATTCGCGTGACAACGATTGGAGCCATTAATTTTCAATTGGTCGGCTGGACATTAATCGCAGGTTTATTAATTAGCCACGCGGGATCCAAGGATAACGGTAAATCGGAAGAGCGTCATCCTTGAGTGAGTTACGAGTCAATTGCAGTTTGTCAATTATGCTAATAGGCGATTCAATGTGGCGCGTTATTTTAGAGGTGGCATTAAATAAACGTTTGTTACATTCTACGAAAGTCGCAGATAAATAATCATAAGCGTAACGTTAAAGACGATTGTCGGTCTTCGTGCTATGGAGAAATTTGCTTGGCGCGAGGGATGAATTATAATCGTGAAAGTTTCAAAAATCAGATGATTTGTGAAACAGCAACGCCGTTGCGGGGTCCCGGAAACTCGTTTCGGGTAGACAAATTCTCCGTGGCTTTTCGCCAGACTTGCCACTATTCCTTCATCTCGCCGACGCTAAGCTATCCCCCGTTCCAATTTGCTCGGAAAATGTTTTTCCTCGCTCCGTGACTCGAAGCCGCGAACGGGGACGACTTGGAAATTGTAAGAACGTCTTCGCGCGCGTGAAGAAACGCTTGGACAAGACGAGACTTTCCTCCAGTCTTTCCAACATATATATATTTCTTCGCTTAAATACTTCGGTAGGTTCCGCGAACTTAAGGAGGTAGAACTCGGAGGATTCAAAGTTAACAGCAAAGAATCTAATGGAAGAAAAATCAAGTCTTGCATTTCGATCCGGCGAGATACGAAACATTCTCTTCTTTTAACTCGCGTTAAACTTTCGAACGTGCATTTGTATTATTTTACTGAAATATTGAGAAGGGAGGTTTTCTTTAAACCCATTCGTTTCTCATCGAAAGTCGATTTACTTAACGAACTGAAGGAGTATTCTTCTCAAGGCGAGATTCGCCGTATTGTTGGAAGAAGCGGGCGGGAAATGTACGGAGATTTGTAGTGGTTCTATCCGATTCCAATTAAAGACTGTTCGAAACGTCGTTGCAACGCTACGCGAATTTCTCTTCCTGACGCTGAAGCGCAAGCAAAGCTGCGAAGCTGCCCGTTATGTTCTCTATGCATTACCGACAACTCGATTCCTTTCACGTTCTCTCAGGAATCGACTGCTCCAGCTCGGGCAATGACGACAAGAAGAATCGACGCTTATCTCGGTCGATGTAAGAGAAACGTGAGGAACAAAATAAACTACGAAATTATAGAAGCCGATGGTACGATACACATTAATATTTGTTTTTATTAATGCCGAACTGCAACGCCCGCGGTTTCAACATAATAGCTGCGGAATTGATTAACGTCCCGTATTCCCGTAATAGCATCTAATATTCCCGTAATAGCGAAACTTTCGATCATCGAATTTCACTTATCTTCATCTCCGCTCCCGCGTATGAAACCAGAATCCTAGAGCTCACTATCCGGACGATTGCAGGAAATTGAAACTGGCGCCTATCTGGCGCGATCCCGTCCCGAAATCTCAATGATCGACGAACTATGCGCGCGCGGATTAAGTGCGCGTCATTATTGATTATTCGTTGCATTATTGATTGCGTTGTGTCAGATTATAAATGATAATTAATTTACCTCGCGCGGGTTTGCACATTCGTGCATCGAATCGTATGTGTTTACTTGATATTAACTATTCTAATTTGGCCAACAAGTACAAATTTAATAAAGCCAATTTTCATTCTGTTGCAGAGTTTCGACGTACTCTCAACCCTCGCCATGCATGGATTTTGAACTTCCACTTCCGACACGAGAGTCTGTGAGGCTAGGCGCGACGCAGAACGGTAAGTTTGGCAGATTTTCTTATTATATTTTCGCTTTCCAATTTGCTCGCCGGTTAGATTAGCGTTATTGCGTTATTAAATGATACGATGATTGCGGAATTGCAGTAACGAGCGGCTCGTTTAATTAGAATTAGAACAATGTGACGGAGGATCTCATTAACGCTAATAAATATTCGCTGTTCGATAATAAACGTGGCCGACAAACGTTGCAATTATACTCTGCTGCGCTCAGATTTCGAATTCGATCCGGGAAACAGAGAGGAACGATAGAGTAGGTCTTCACACACGCACAGTACGTGTATCACTCCCGAAGAATAATTCAGGAAGCCTTCAACATGTAACACGAGTTACGGTGCGACGGTGCAATCAATTCGAATCTCCGAACAGCGCGAAATTCCTCGTCATGATTCTTCCATTCTGCACAACGCTCTCGATGATAATTATCAAGTATTGCGTAAAGAAAATTTTACGTGAAATACACACCGAGAAAAATGTTTTGTATTATGAATCAAAAATTTAATACGTACCTAAGACAATTGTTTAGATGCTGTAAACAAATATGTTATTTGTTTATATTTTGTTAAATCGTTTTGATTTAGAAAACAAAACTGTTAATAAAATAGCATATTTATTTACAGCGACTAAACAATTTTCTTGAGTATATATATCAATCAAACTTTGGTTCATAATATTTACAAAATATTTTTCTCTCGGTGCAGGAGACCTGCAAACGCGAACATTAAATATAATATTTTACATTAAATATAAGAATTTGTACATCGAGATGTATGACGAGATCGCTAGTAAGTTTTCTCTCGTTATTTATGTAAGATGATTTTAATGGGGGATAGTAACGAGCTTATGTAAATGGAAATTGTACTGTAATAATTTTTACCTGTAGCTACATTTTAATTAAATCTTCCTAATTATTCGTATGAATAATATCGATACAGTTGGCTCTCGCCTAAACAACAAACATTACATTCTCGCGGAGAAACGCGCGGTGGAAATCACGAGCTGGTAAATTCACGACAACGTGAAGCATGGGAGAATTTAAGCAAGAACCATAAGAGAAATAAATTCGCTCGGGGATAGTTCTCGGAGAATTCCGGGCGCTCGCCTACTGGATACATCGGCATTTTCGAGGATAAAAGAGACTCTGTGATACGATATCGAACACTTCAGTCTATCTCCTTACTAGAAGCAGAGTAAAGTACAAAAAGGGAAAAACATATATGCCTGATCGAATTTCAGATTACTGTACTTGCATTCACGCTCGTTATCTAAAAGCACGAGAGTTTAAAAATTTCTAAATAAATTAATAATAAATAAATAATGTAGAAGTATAGCGACCGAATCGTAATTTGTCTCATGAAATTGCCATTGGAAAATAAAATTCGCGAATAGTTTTGCTCGCTACAACAGAATCTCGCGTTTTCGCGTTTATTCAATCTGTCACAGCAAGCGAGCAATTGAATAATTGCTAAATACGAGACGTTTTTTTTCAGATGTTTAAGAAAGAGAGAGTCGCTCATGAATATTTCAGTAGCGCGAGCTCGGGTTCTCTCTGAAATAAGAGGACGCAAAAATAAGAGGACTAAAAGAACGCGGAGTATACTTTTTTCAAAAGAAGAAAAAATATTAATATATTTTTCTTAAGAGACAAATGGTACGTGGAAACATTCCGCGCGGTTCCCTCTTTCCTTCTTTCTTTCTCTTTGCGGTGCACTTCCGTGAAAATTTCCGAAGAAATCTCTCGCCGTTTCTGCGTGCAGAAAATAAACGGAGACAGACTTTTAGCTCCGTAAAACATCATTATTAACTGTGTGCGTAGGCGCGAACTAAATTTAACGTTACACCGTTGATACCGAATGTCACGTATGATGAGAGATTCGTGGACGCGTAAAATGCGGCGTGGGCGTGGGAAGTACGTGGTGTTGCGTCGTGATGAAAAAAAAAAATAAAATAACGATGCGTGAAATCGCCAGTTAGAATCGACGTTAAAATTAACGGTGACACGCACCGGCCGACACGCGAGCGTGTTTCGGAACTATCGTTTGCTCCTCCCGATCCCTTCGCGTTCGTAATCAGCTCCGATAAGGTTGAATCGCTCGAATCGGTTGTCAGAGTGATTCGTAGGCGGTCAGACCTATCGGTTTGACCCTGCAGTCGTCGATTGTTCTTTCTGTTTTCGAATGATATCAGCCCACGTGGCTTTCCAACTAGATATCCTATTTTCTTCTGCAACCTGAGATCAACTGCCGCGCTTTTATCCATCCGTCGACCCACGCGTTCCTTCAGCCGAGTGAATCATCGCGTTTCAGCAGCAAAACAAGTATGTAATAGGAACAAATACATGTGTATTAACGGTCCGTTTAACCTTTTGAACATTGAGGCGGCTCTAATGATTTGATTAACCAGACATTCTCTCAGTGAGGTAACTGAATGGATTATTTCCATTATGCGTCTTGTCTGTGAGCCATTCTCGCAAGGAGTAGATTTCCGCGAAACAACATTAACGAGCAAGTTGCAAAATGGCCGGGAGAAGTTGAGCCGGTGGCTGAATGGATTAAAGCGCAACTACGTAGAGAGTATGGGAGTATCCGGCTTCGGGGCTCCCCCCCCCCCCCCCCCCCGCACTGAACCCGTGCGAAACTTTTCGCAATTGTTAAAGTATTAACTCACTTTTAAAGCGGCTTTACTTTCGCGCATTTTTTGCCGGCGCGGAGGCTAGGCGAAGCGGCACGGGAAAGCACTCCCCGATAATTAACTTGATTCGCGCTCCCACGTAGCCCCCTCTGTACGCAAATAACATTATACGCGAATAATATTACACCGCGATATAATCGTGTTTATGCTCGTTTTCGTCAAACGTGCACCTCTCCATTCCCGTCATCTCGTTACTTTCAAGGACTCCCTCTTAAACTTTGCCTCACGTTACGGCGTGATCAAATGTATTCGACCTTCCCGTATCCAAGTTATTCTAACTATGTCTCAAGGTATTCCAAATATACTTGTAAAAACAGTGTAAAACATTGTTTGCTATTTGCGTGCTCGACCGCTATTACTGTCTCCTGGAGTCTTTGGTAGTTTGTAACGCGGGAAACTTCTGAGATATTTGGTTAAACTTTGCCAGCCGCATTCCGCCGGTTACGCTAATGAAAAAATGACGTATAAACATTCGTCCGACTATTTTAAGATACATCCTAGCATGTCGGGAGAAGTTTTCCATTCCTGGAAAGAATTTCAGGTCAACTTGCCCGGGCTAGTGCTTCTCCCGTAGCGACCTCATTCCATTTCCTCCTTTTCCGTTGCGTTCTCTTCGTGTGTGGAACTGATGGTAAAATGAATCCGGTACTATCAGGATTGTATTTGTAGCGGATCGAGTGGCACCTACGTGAAACGACATTACGAAAGCGAGAACGTAACAAAAATTGGATGAGGTGTGACGTTTAGCTGAACCTGCTGTCGCGCGGCGAAGCTGTAAATCTTTACTTGCGTATGAGTTTCTAGACACTGTCTGCTCGAGAGAGAAAGGGAGAAATGGCATTCAAATTGAAAGACAAAATCCATTTCTACGAGATGTCACGAGTTGGCGAACAATTTTCACGCTTGATCGCTGAAAACGGGAACGTTACTATCCCGCGAAATGTGTACGAATGCGCGGTAAGTGTCGTTTTAAAACCCTTAAAATAGTTAGCGCGTTGACCAAGTAGGTTCGCATGCATGAGCGTGAAACTGTAAAGTCCCTTTTTTACAGTCTGAATAAGAGTTTCTCGAATAAGAGTCCGTTGTAAAACGCCCCACGGGAGAATTTACGCAGCCTCACCTTCTATTTACCATAAGGCCCGATAATAAAACTAATGACGCCGTTTTTACCGGTTCCCGAAGAAAGCGATAAAGTTCGTTTTCCGTGGCGTGCGGAGAGGGGGCATCGAGACAAGGCACAACCTTCTTCCGCCTTGCGGCTTCCGACTTCCAACTCGATTTCGTTTCGCGGCGATTCGATTACGGACATCTATACCTGGTAACAGACTGAACGTCAACTTGAGAAGGGAGAAGAGAAAACGCGAGGGATAGATGGTATAGTCTCGTGTGAACGAAACGCGGTTGTTCGTTCACGAGCCCACCGGGGAAAGGCGCAGCTTGTATTAACGTTTTATCGCGCCGTAATGCATCGGCGTAATGCGCCTCGGCGCGCTGCAAATTATGAACCGCGACCTAACTTGCCGTGCATTAAATTTCGAAAATAGAGCGCTTCGGTTACCAAGCACGAACGGTGTAAAATGGATAGTTATTAGTATCGTTAGGATAAAGTCGCGTTTTATCGGAATAAAATTTCCGGCACAAACCGACACGCTTCTTCTTCTTCCCTCCCCCCCGACGACGGTGCGATATCGAATTGCGCGGATACGAACACATCGCGGTTATCACCCGCGATTATGTCATCCGCGATTATAAGGTTAGAAGGATCCGCATTACCGGAAAGACATGTGAACTTTTGACCCGACCCGATTTTAGCTTTTAGCAATATTCATAAATTCATAAACGCGTCGGCGTGGGCCAATGAATTTATCGGAAACCGGACCTCGGCGGTGTGTCCGTGATTTTATCCGCTTTAACAGCAATGAATATTTACCTCCTTTCTTCGTCTACGTTTCTTTTCCTGGAAAAAAAATACGAGAAATTAATTAAAGCGGGACATAAACGATGCAGCGAGTAGTAGCGAACGCATAGTTGAGCAGCACGTGTAATTTTTTTCGCGAATATTCATGAACGATATGAAGCGACCACTTTGCGAAAATAGTAAATTTCGACATTTGATATTGTTTTATGTTTTCACAGCGTAACCTCGTCTGTGCGTTCTTGATTGCATATTGTTACTAAATTATTGGACGATCGTAGAGCATTCTATCGCGCCCCGGTTAGGTATGAGTGCCGAACAATGCGGAAATTCTCGTGAGCGGAGCGTACCTGTTAGCGGTTAATCAAATATCGATTGTAGCGAGCAAATAGGATCGAAGGCGACCGCTGCCGCCTGCCTCAATCTAATAAATCGCGAAGAAACAAAAATCACGCAAAGTACCCTTTACGAAGCGGAGAGAGAGAGAGAGAGAGAATGCGTCAATTCGTAGCCGTAGCTCATTCGCAGTTTGGACAGTCGAGATAACGTTTACAAATGTATTTGGGCTAATTTGTGTCATCCACGCTCGTCCTCGCGTGGGCGACGCTACGTGCGTCTGATCAATAATAGACTTTTACTACTCGCGGCGGACCAGCCAGCTCGTTATTTTGTCACGCGCTCACGATCGGCGTATTCTTATCTGCGTGTCTCTCAAAGACTATGAGGTAGCGTAATCAAGAGAATCAATAATTAAAAAACTGATAACACCGCGGAGGCGAACGATAGGCATCGCTCGGGAAAATAAAAGGATATTCTCGGTGCAAAAAATAGCCCTCTTGAAAAAAGTGTCAAGTGGGTGTCGGATACACGCATTTGCGTGTCTCCGATCGATGTTTCGTCGCCGGTTATTCATTTTAAGGAGAAAAGCGAGGTCAGGTCGATCGCCAGTCGGCAAGACCTTGACTCAGTGGCCATATGCAGCTACGAGTGCGCACGCGCTTTCTCTTTCTCTCTCCCTCTCTCTTTCCCTCTCCCCGTCTCTTTCTCTCTCTATCAGTCTGGTGGCAATAAGCCAGGGTAGAACGGAGTAGAACATCGCTACTACTACCCCTCTACTATTACTACGCTTACGTTTACCACCCTCTCAATCGTTCGTACGCCTACGACATCCCGCTCACGCGCGCACGTGTATGGCTCGATTCTCCTACGCAACCGATTAATGAACGCGTCACGAAGAGGTTGCGAGGTCTGCGCCCGATGCTCCACACTCAATCTTCGACCCCTGACCTCTGACTCTTGACGGATAGGATCAATCCTCTTGTGCGATTCAGAGTAGAAGATTTAAATGATCTCGTACCTGAAGATCGATTATCGGAGATATCTTCACGATTTTTATTTATTTATTTATTTTTTTTTTTTTTAGAGAACAGATGCAGCAATTAATACCCGTTGTGCTTAGCTTTACTATTCTTGCAGTTACTAGGGGCATTAGCAATTCTCCACGTGGAAAGATCGCTTGCTTTTACATATATAAATATAAACGTTCCACCGTTATCATCATCAACGTCATCTTATTAATATGCAAAACCGATTCTTTTTTTCCTTTCGCGCGTATCTTATTTCGGAGTCTCCCAAGTAATGAGAAACAGGGGGTAGAATTCGAATCTCTCAATTCAGATTCTTTCCATCGAAGAATTTTACCAATTATTAAAAGGTTTAAGTCCGCAAGGATAAAACATTAAGTACAATTGAATATTAAATAAACTCAATTTAGTCTCAAGGGTAGACTCCAATTTCAGCTGTTAAAAAATTCACTCTGTAAATGGTCCCGATTTGTCTGAACAAAATTTAAATATCATAATTTGAAATTCTTCTTCTTTACGACATGACTGGTAACGCTATCGGTTTTCTGGTAAAACATAATGGATGCTTTAACGCCATTCGCGTTGTGAATAATTACGTAATTTGCGGCGAGATGTTGAGAGATTCTACCGCGGAGTATATCGATCATACACCGCAATTATCCGATATCAACGCACGCGCGCTGAAGCAAAATCTCATTTTCCGACTTGTCATAAAATAAACGATTGCGTGTTCCTTATGTAATGTAAGAGACAAGACAAAACGATGTAATATTTATAGTGTTCGGAAAAATCTTCGCGATTTATCGTCAGTGCCATCGTTTAATGCCATAGATATTTATACGTTATTTATGTGGTCGGATATACTAAATAACCAAATGACTACGGGTATAATGTGGATGGAAAAGGTCAAAGGATACTCCGAGATAACGGAACGCGTCTCTGTCCTTGAAAAGACCGAAGCGTTCTAGTTGCAACAGCGCCGGCTGCTTTCTAAAGTTTTAAAGCGTGAGCTGTATCTAACCCTGCAAATTACCATAATCGGGTTTGCAACATCGATTATGCGAATTGTGGCCGAAGCTTCGTTCACGCTATGTTCGAATTCGTGCTTGCAGGTACGCGTCCTACTGAATTTAAACTAGATTCGTGCTAAATTAAGAATTTACAACTGCAAAGTAAACCGCGCACGAGGTGAAATACGAAAAAAAAAAAAAATATCGATTTACATTCGCGTACATTTCGCGGTCGGGATATTTTAGCGGGATTTCATCGGGCACGATAAATGATTGGGATGAAACGTGAAATCTGCAGAATTCAAACGTAGAAAAAGAGTCGAACAAGTTCAAGGTTCGCTGTGCATGTAGAAAATATATAATCTTTGGCCATTTGACCTCCGTTTCTTGGGTCATATAGCGGAAATGTGTCGATGAAGGACATTCGATGATGAAATCGGAAACTATGTCAAGTATTTTTGACGTGAAAGAGAGAGCTGCGAAAGCATAATACTGCAGATCCCAGAAATCGTGCTCAACTGAATAAGTCTCTCGTTAGCTTCCAAAATCAGTTAAGGCAATCGAATCTTTCCTGAAGGATTTCTCATTCCTTGGCCTCATTTGGCTTCACATAAGAGATACAGGTCCGCGCTTAATTCTACAGTTATGTACGTTTACGAAGCTTAGCCGCGGCACAGATAACATTTATCTATAATAGGTACGGGTATCCCTTTGCTGACAAATGGCGCGTTATCTCGGCAATCCCGTCTTTTCATTGGCCCGCAGAATAATTTGACCCTTCGATAAGGGAAAGTAAGTTTTGGTCGCGAATCTCGATTACCGTGCCGTTATTTAAACGGTCGTTTCCGTCAAACTTATTCCAAGGGCTGTCTTATCTGGCGATGTTCAATTTCGTGCACAATCCGCACAATCGTAATCGCTAACCCTTTGGCGACCCCAACGCTCGTCGGTTACACGAATATGTCTTGTCACGTGTGCGGATGCTATTTTCACTTTAATTTCGGAGACGATCGTATCCGACTGGCATTGTATTAAATTCAAGACGGAATATTATTTTCCGTGCCAGAACAGAACGCTGTTTTCCATGTTCATACACCTTCGTGTGGTCGATGGGAAAAATGTTTTCGCCCCGTTTAGCCGATTTGTCAAATTCACGACATACTTGGAAGTTTCTGGGAAAGTATCGATTGCGGGCGCAGCCGCTACCTTTGCTGTTACCGGCACGGCGGCCGAACTTTTATCGTTTTCGCGTGCTTCAGACACATCGACCGGCAACTTCCAAAGCGGTCGTTAAAGTAGCGGTAACCCTTGAACGATTCTCATAGGCGCTGACCAGAAATCATGCAATCTACTGGAATTTGCATTTATTCGTCGAATCATCGTGAATCTATTTGGAAGAGTAATAGCCGATTAATATGAGAATAATATCCTTCTGTCTTTTATATATTTACGAGGCGAAATGCGAAAGATACTGGGCAGAAAATTTATGATCGACATTTACTATTATTTAGCACTGCTACTACTATTATTATATTTTAACATGCGACATTAACATTACCGTGTTTTCTTAATATCGTTCATTAATCTGGAGTCAGTTCTAAGGAGGATAAAACCGAAGACAAAATCATTCTCGAGGAAATACTGAGAATTAATTTTCCGTTCTTGTTCTCTTCTCAGAGACAAATGCAGCGTTTTGAATTTTTGATATTCTTTTTAGCTTAATTCCTCATTTTCATTCATTTAAGTTAAGATTATCTTATCCATCTTTGACGATACCCGGTTTGTCAGGGATATCAACCTTCCGTCTAGCTCCAAAAAGAGTAAGCGGCGCGAGCGAAACGTCCGAATAGCTCCGTCCGAATAGTCTCGACGATAAATAGAGCGTAATTTCGTTTCCGTGGTGCTCGTCGCTAATTCTGCCTTCTACCCACGCTCTCGCGGAGGGTCGATGTTACACAGGCAGAAGAATGTCGTGAATTACATCATACCCATCCCCGAGTCGTGCATTCAATATATCGATTCATCCCCCAGCGCGATGCGACGCGAGGCGACGCGAAGTGACGCGAAGTGTCCTTGTTATTTCGTGCAACGGTCAGACGGTCGCCAGACTGACGTAGATGAAAATAGTTATGTGGCAAAACAAATCGACAGTCGGAGCAAACCGTCAAGTGCATTAACCGATCGATATACATTCCTGGAATGTATTCAAGGCCAGCGGTAGGAAATTCGATTCTTTCTCCTTCTTTCTTTCTATATATATATTTTTTATATTTTTATCCTACATCAGCGTTCTACCCGACGCGCGCGTCGCGCGACGGAAAAACGCGAGTGTGCGAGTGCATAGATCATCGTCTAGTCCTCGGATAGAACACGGCGATATATCAACGAGTGTAATGGTACACGCGTCGTAATGTCATAGATAAATGGATACGTGTGTTTATACGCCGATGCATCGTCGCGTCGTTTCCCAAAGCTAGAGTGCACTCGATGAGCAAAAGTCTGGATATACTCGATATAAGAATTGGTTGTTCCGTGGAAACGCAATCTCCGCTTATTTATGAGAAAGACATAAAGACACGGAAACGTATAGAACATAAATCGATATCGCTTCCCGTTTCTCTCCGGGAAATGGAACGTTTACGGTGTTTTAAAAGATATCGCAGGCACGGGTGTTTTAAAAGTAAGGACCTTAACCGTCGATGAATGTTATGAGGCATCGAGAGACGTGATTAAAAAGAAATACAAGTACGCAATATAACGCACAAAAAAATATCGAATACACGAGGTGCACTTACGATGTATATTTACGGAGCTTTTAACAGTGCGCGAACAGACAGTTTAGAATGAGAAAAGTTGCCATTCCACCGAGTGATTCTATTTACGCCCTATGCAAGTTTCGAGTCGTGCAACTGGGTCACCGAGGGACCTCTTGAAAAGCGTTTGATTTCCCATAGCACCGTCCTAACGCCCCTATTGTCGCCACGAAAAACTACGCAATTATTATTTAAAAAGTAATCTGCGGAACTTAAAATTGTCGCGCGTCGATGCATCGCAAAATAATGTGCCAACGATTTAAAATACTTGATCGCGACGCGAGGGCGAATTATAATTGTTCGAATATATCGCAAGACAGGAATATACATTATTTAACACATTTCTAACAAGATGGTTTATGTTGAACTTCTGGTGCATCTGTTAGACAACAAAGTAATCGCCGTAACTAGGTACTCTATCTATTATTTCTACACATCGGATCTATCACAAACTGTTTGTAAGAGTCGTTATTCCAATTGTAATTATCTTTTATTGCGCACATTGAAGATGACCTCATTACAGATCGAAATGTTTGCGTTTTCTTTCTTGTTTACAAATGAATGCATTATTAATTTGCACGTATATACATCTAGCGTGGTTCGTTAGCTCTATTTTTCTCATTCTTTACGGCCTGTGTTGTTTCAGGAACTCCCACAATGTGAACGTACAAACAAACGCAAATGCCCAACAAGGCACGGCCTCGTCAAGAGTGGTCTCCTCAATCCTCCATAGATGTCTTGTGAGTATCGAAGCGATTCCTGCCGCTATTAAAATTGTACGCGAGGTATATTTCGATATATATTCGCTCCTCGGTTTGCGCTCGATTCAATTACATCGGGAATTTTGTGGAATCCGCGGCGAGAGAATCGTATGTAATTAGTTAATTAAAGTTTCCGCGCTTGTCCTCCTGACGAGAAAATTGCTGCTTTCCGCGGCTACATCCATTGAATTAGCTCACGAGATAATGTCCAATTTTAACGGAACGGAAGATCATCGTGCGTTGTAATCTTTTATCTTCAACACGTTATCTTTATTTTTAACGAGGTATCAAATTTCCGTTCAAAGTAAAATCGCCCCGAAGTGTTCGCCTAGAAAGTAACGTTAATGCGTTATATAAATTTGCCTGGCAATATAATTATACGTTGATACGCCGTGATGGTAATAAGTAAATAGATAAATAGCGAGACGTTTCGATAGTCACGAGTTCGAGCGTCGGTAGGAGCGCAACGACGCGGAAGGCAACTCTGGAAATTGCAATTTGTCCGAATAACATGGGCCGCGTATTTCCCACGGAAACACCTCGGCCTGCCGCGCCGCGCCACCGAGCCGCGCCACGCAATGGCACAAAGCAAATTTTAGCCAGAAAACTTGCGCGTCAAATGGCTACCGTTATTGCAATAGAGAGTCGACTGTAACGCGGAATGTTTGTTTCTGTATCTCGGGCATCTGTATCTCGGAATACGGAGGGAGGCCGAAGGGAGGGCTCGTTAAAAATACAATATTAAAGCGTCTGGATACACGATACGCGCGGAGTCGTTCGTAACATCAAGTATCTAGTTACGGATAAAGAAGAAAGTCCGGGCAAATACCCGTAAATACCTGCAATCTCTTTCGTACGTGCGCAGTTTTTCTAAGATTTTCGACCGGGCAAGATGTAAACGGAATAAAAAAAGATGACGGGGAAACGACTTCGTTAGCGATAGCGATTCGCTAATTGCGACTGCGAGCTGCAATTAAGACGAAAATGACGAGGGCCGTGGGACGCGATACTTACTTGATTATTCTGACAAATCAACGTGAAACCGATGATGTAAGCGCAGCTGAGGCGTATCGGCGATAAACGTTAGAGAAGCCATTACATCGGAATACAAAATGCAGCCGCATCAAATTTAGATTGCGCTCTGTCTCAGGGGTACCGACCTTTCTGCATCATTTATAGCGAATCGATCTTCCGCCCTTCCTCCGCTCCTCCTTCCCGCCCCCGTCTTTCGTCCTCCGTCCTCCCGTGTCTCGTTTCAGAAGTTCATTAGCTATTCGGAGTTTAAGAGCTCTCGACTACAAGTTTCGTCACTTGTGAATTTTGATTCATTCTGGGCTACGCTCACTGCGGACGACTTTCGCCATGGGATCTTTATTCACGCGAGAACATGTAATTTACATGCCTGTTGCGCTAATGCTGTAAATATCTCACCTCGAGTAACGTTAATAAATATAATCCGGGGCGAGTTGAGAACGCGCGAGAACATATGTTATCAATTTTTATTATCTCATCCGGGCGAGCAGCGTCTGCGGCGCGGCGAAACGTGGGAGACGGGTTGCGTAGTGTTGGGTAGTGCAATATCATTATCGATAATATATATACTACGAGAAAGACGCGTAAATATGTAATGTACAGTATGTCTCGTAGGATAGTTGGAACTTAATCGCCCATTATTTTTCGCTTACGGGACAGCATGCGGGCCGATGATTTATCATTCGTGGGGGAGAGCCGCAAAATCCTAACGTACGACTCGTGGAATCGCCGGTAAATCCGCCGATCGATGCTTTTGAGCCCGCATTCAATGGAGAACGAAATTAGCGAGCGCGGCATTGACAACCGCTTTGTTCGTCTGTCACGCGAGCGTTCCCGCGATAAATTTGCACGGCGGCAACCGTAGCGTTTCGTGTAAATGCCAATCAGCTGCATAATTATCGGTCACGAGCCACTGCGGTGGCCCGAAATTGTTTCGATTCCCTTAGTTAGAATTTTGCGCGGAAAATAACGCCGCGTCCCGCGTTAAATAATCTATTACCCTTAACACACTCTCCCTGATTTGTTCTCGATAAGTCCGGATTCTTAAGAAATCTCCGTGGTCGTAATGGCTTGTAAATTGGACGTCCGCGAGATATCCGTGCACCGTGTCCGCGTGCACGGTGCACTGTAATAATCGACGATCACGAGTGAGACTTAATCATTCCTACCGCGCCTCGGCGAAGAAAGAATAGATTAGAGACGTCGTCTGTAACTAACGGCGCTGTTGCGTGCCAAGAGGGAAAAACGAGGGAAAGAAACGCGATTGCCCTTTGGGAACCGAGGATGCCTCTCGGAGTGGGGGCTCGTGCTCGAGAGAGCCCCGAGTCAGTACTTTGAATATCTGGCGAGACAGGCGTTTCTCAATGTCTGCTGCAGGTGGATGCCCCGCTCCACCATGAGGCCGGCCGAGGGTGACGCGTCGGATTGCATTTTGGTGGTCGGCGTATCCAGATCGAAAATGGCCGTCGCTTTTCTATCAGTCGCCCTGCTGTCTCTCTTCCTCACCTTCCACATACTTTACGACAGCGCCGTTTACAGTCTCCACGCGGTTTCCGCCGTCGAGGGGCGTACGGTCGAGCTGGTTTCTCAGGTACGTGCTGTCTCTCGTAACAAAAATGCAGGTCGCGATTATCTCCAAAGGTGGACCGCTATGTATGATGGATTTATACGGCAGGTACGCGCGACACCGCCTCTCCTCTTCTCCAACTCCAAGGTTCACTTCCCGCGCACGAATCGCCATCTTCCCCAGGCCATCATAATCGGCGTACGCAAGTGCGGCACGAGGGCACTGCTGGAGATGCTCTTCCTGCATCCGCAGATACAGAAGGCGGCTGGTGAGGTTCACTTCTTCGACCGTGATGACAATTACGGGAAGGGACTGGAATGGTACCGCCGCAAGATGCCCTATTCGTTCAAGGGGCAGATCACCATCGAGAAGAGCCCGAGCTACTTCGTGACGCCTGAGGTGCCTGAGAGGATCCGCGCGATGAACGGCAGCGTCAAGTTGCTGTTGATCGTACGCGAGCCGGTCACCCGGGCGATATCGGATTACACGCAATTGCGCACGCACGCCGCGACCGCGTCTACATTGACCAACGGCACGCCGCAACAACAGCAACAACAACAGCAGCAGCAAGTGGCGCGTACATTCGAGGAGCTTGTTATGCGACCCGACGGTACCATCAACGAGTCCTACAGACCGGTCGCCATCTCCCTCTATCACACCTATATGCATCGTTGGTTGGAAGTGTTCCCCAGAGAGCAGATTCTCATAGTGAACGGCGATCAATTGATCGAGGATCCGGTACCTCAGCTGCGCCGAATCGAGAATTTCCTCGGGCTAGAGCCGCGCATCGGTCGGCACAACTTCTATTTTAACCACACCAAGGGTTTCTATTGCCTGAGGAACGAGACTTCGGAGAAGTGTCTGAAGGAGAGCAAGGGGAGGCGTCATCCGCGTGTCAGCCCGATGGTCGTGACGAAGCTGAGAAAGTTCTTCAACGAACACAATCAACGCTTCTACGAACTCGTCGGCGAGGATCTCGGCTGGCCGGAGGAATAACCATCGTGGAAAGTCCCGACTCGTTCGTTACGCGACGCGAGTCGCGTGTGCATCCAGCGGCGGGCATGATCGTTCAAATAAAATCAAATACCCTATCATCCTTTCGCCGAAGGGGAAAATATCGCTGCGCCGATGGAATTAACCGCGGGTCGAAGAACTGACGTCGTCGACCAAGACTCTTCGGGATTACATCGTTTTGATCAGCGATATTCTTCGGGGACACCGGCAAGGATAAGTAATTTATTATTGATTATCGATTCCTTTATTCTCGATAAGCGCGCTGATGTTTCACGAGGAAAGTACCGGCGCCGTTAATAGCGGATGCATGCGAGATCGAGCGTCTTGTTATTGCATTATCAAACATGTAAACGTATACAAAACATACACGAGTATATACACACACACACAACGTACACACACTGACACAAAGTTACAATAACGCCGGCCAAAATAAAATAGAGACGCGGATCTGCGAGACGGAATCCGCGCGGAATCGCCTCGTGGATTCACGTGGCATGCGGATCACATTGGTCCGTGACTTTACATATCAATTTTACATATCGATAGTTTACATATCAATAGGTTAACTAGTTCGTATGACAAAGATTGAATATTTTTATAATCCACATTGGAAGTTGTTATATCGCTTATGTCGTTAAGGATATTACGTAACGCGAAGGACTCTCGCGCGCGATCATGAAGATCGAAAGTTTTATTTATTGCGCTCCGCGCATGCACGATCCACCATCGCAAGCATAAAAGGGGAGTATATAATTATGCCAGTTCGCTTCTTTTTTATTTTCGGGAGAAACCGAGAGAGAAAGTCGAACGCGCAATATTTTCTTTTTCCGTCTCTCTGAGTTTTTCTCTTCCGTCTCTCTCTCTCTCTTTTTTCTCCCGCAGAAAAGCGCGAACGTTCTTCTCCATCGTTCTCTGACACTGGATATTGGCGCAAGCGTTCCTCTGGGAACATGAAGAGAAGTAGGGTGGAATCCGACCAACCGCGAATAAACTCGTCAGCGGCAGCATAGACGGAACAGTTCGCCGAGGCTTTATCGTAGAAATCTTTATAATCGATTATTCTCCAAATCTCCCGATGGAGCTTGAACATATAACGTTCTTTATACGTAATAAATTTCTACCGAAAGACCGAGTATTACATGTGTAGTGAGAGCAATGCGACAACGGAAAGTCCATTACGAATTTATTACAACAGTACGATAAGCACTGCCTTTGTCGTTGAAAGAGTTCTTAATTATTACACGGATGATTAATAATTTAGCTCGACGTCGACGAGGATGATGGACGTTGCAAGATGCGAGCAGCTAATGCCCTTTATAATCTGCTAGCGGATTTCGAAAGGCACGTTAAATTTTACAATAACGAATCATCGCGCTAATCGGCTAATATAAGATCTGAACAGTTTTACAGAAATTTTTATATTTTTTCTCTTCGAATGTGGATCACGGCTGATGAGGATCACTGATGATCAGAGTCGATTATAAGGAGGTATATCTGTTATTGGGAACGCGGGGAAAACAAGAGAGATGAAAGAAGCTAGTCGTACGACAGCTTGCCGCTTAGCGACAGGTTCTCCTCTCGGAAGGATACGGCGCCGTAAATAATCCGCTTTGCGGCGCAAGTGAGTCGTGCATGCGCGGCAAAATGCACCGTGCGTTAATTCGTGCGGTAAATACCGATCGCCTAGGCTCCGTTTCAGCGGCCGGAGATCTCGGAGAAATCGGAGTAATCGGCGTTCCGAGGCCAAGTGCGTCAATTTTCTTTGCGCCGCGATTATTTCCAATGAACAAGTACACTCATTATCCGATCTCCTCGCAATTAGTACGTACAGTGTCATTGACTTGGGAGCTTAAAAGCAAAGCAAGGAGGCGGTTTGCGTTGGTTAAATCATCTTCGACAAAAGGAGAGGAACGTTTATCCTTGGTACTGGAGCGGAAAAAGCCCCGTCCGAAGCTTGTTTCTATTAATCCGTTTTCACAGTCGTGATTATTTATAGAAGCGGAGCGCCGCTTTACGCGCACCGACTTCGTTAATTACCTCGCTGCAATTTATTTGCCATCACGACGGTAACGTTATGCGCGGCTCGATCATTGGTTTCACGAAAGCCCAACTCGACGCGACGAGGTCTCTCGGCAACGACAATTTCGAGTCTCGAGCAATTCGGCTCAAAGAGAGTCGTGCGTCATGCATCTCGTCGTCGATCCTCCTTTCCGCATACGCGCTTTGATCAAATCTTTGCTCGGAGACTCGGTTGCATTCGTGTAAGTTGTAATTTCCGCAAACAACCTTTGATTCTCGTTGGATTACCCCACCGGTACGGTTCATAGAGTGCTCGGGATGTGAATCTTTCGCGGTTAATGCACAAGCGGAAGGAACCCCTTCCGAAAGATTATCCCTTCCTCCTCCCTCTTTGCTTTCTCGAACAATCGTTGGATCGATAAAAGTGCCAATTCATGTAGCGAAAAATCGCCGTGAGTAGAGGTCATGTGGTTATTCGCTACCGAAAAAAACGCTGTTCGCTGGATTTTTTTAGCTTTTAGCGAATGTTCGCTGAAATCATAGCAATTAGGATATTCATAGAGATATCAAATCAAATTATGAGAAAATTTCAACATTATTTCGAAAAAGAATTCAACAAACAAGTCATCAATTAAATTTATAAGTACTTTGCTTGTTTACCTATGTTATAAACGTTTTTGCTAATTTAGCTATTAAAAATGCTAACTTTAAATGTAATGCAAACCCATAGAATATACTTTAACATAATGGAAACAAAAAATGTAAAAATATAAAAACATATCAAAGCAAAAAATATACTCTTTTTCCATTATAAAAGATTTTTTTTTCTTATTAATGGTTTCATTAATTTCTACAAAATCATTTAATAATTTAAGAGCTCTACCATATGCAAAGAATATTTAATTATTTTCTAAACACAACAGATATCTGATACGCTTATTCATACACTATTTGTTATTCGCGACGAATAATTCACTATTTTACGGAGAATCATTCGCTATTCGCTAAAAGTCATTCGTTGCATAAAAAGGCACTCTAAAGTCGAAACGAGCAAGCGAGCGAGTTGTTATCGCGAATAAATTTTCAATTGGCCGATTAATACGCTGCATGGCCGAGGACGCGTCATTTTGAAAACGTCACGCCATCGGTCTTTACGTCTCTCCCGTAATCTCGCGGAATACTCAAGTCCGCCGTGACTGATGATAAAGCGAGTTTATTCAGTGCGCACGTGACACGCGATCTCTTTTCCTCGGCTTCGGTTTAAAACGCACCGTAGGAAAAACGCATGTATCGCTCGATATTCCTCCTCGTGACGAGCAAGGAGATCGCGTTACGATTTCCGCACCCAATTAAGGAACTTGTAGACCTTCTTTAGGAAAGTCACGGCACGATAAGCTAAGAAGCGTAGCCGGTCACGTTAACCATCTCGCACGCTCGGTTACGCTCATTTAAACAGCTGAGAGAATATTTTTCATTGAATTTCTCATTCTCTAACGAGCGATAGTTTTTTCGAGATTGCAGCGAGGTATTTAATCCGCCGGTATTTTCTACTTTTCCATTCCGAAGAGTGAACGATGTGAAAGGGATTTCTCGAATGAGAATTGGCACGGCTAGATATATATGCATAGTTACGTTTTTCGATTATAATAATGTCCGGACACGATGGAATCACCGAGAGCGAGTGCTGCTCTTTGTGATGAATATTAAATTACCGCGACTTTAATAAATCTCCCGCCAAATCATCTATCCGTTGGCCGTCGTTAAAATTACGGCGCGAAAAAATATCGTCTCCGGAGCGGAGCAAGAATAAATATTGTTTCTTTCCATCTCTCTCTCTCTCTCTCTCTCTCTCTCTCTCTCTCTCTCTCTCTCTCTCTCTCTCTCTCGTGCACGAGTAGAACGAGTAGAACGAGTAGAAGTTTCATTCCCCGGCGCGCATCGTGCGCGATCACGATATTCTCCCTCGGCCTCCGCGGCCCCGGTCTTCGGCCGTTCACCCCGACTTTAGCGGCGTTAACAACCCCCCTCCTCGCTCCCCCGACCCTCTTCCTCTCGGGGGGAGAGTGAGGTGCTCTTTTTTTCACTCCTTTTTTTTCCATTCGTCGATGTCCGGTCAATCTACGGGGATTTCACGCGGCCCTGCCATTTGCGGGGTGTCGCGAAAACAAATATTTTCAACGTCGAAGTTAGCGCGCGAGCCTCTGTAAATATGTCATTTCGTCCGCACCTTCCGGATGAAATATGAAACGACAGGAACGGCACCTGCGATACAGATGTCGAACGTGTAATGTAATGTACCTTGTTACGTATACACCAGAGGTGTCCGGCGATCTATAAATGTAGCACACATCGCGAAGTAGAAATTGAATTGGGGTCTTTCGGAAACAGCTGCCCGTGCCTGGATAACCCCTTTGCCTTGACTGATCGATATTGCTCGCCATTCACGTGGACGTCCAGCGAAATGTACGCAGATCCCGCGGATCCCTCTTGTCCCTTTCGTCTCCATTACGGATGCACCCTCTCTACTGGGGCAAGCCGAGATGAATATGTATTTTCTAGCGAGCGTGGCACGCGAAAGCGTTGAAATTTATAAAGACCCGCGCGCTAGGTATCCCGACCATTTCCCAAACTATTTCCCCGCTTCTCGTATAATAACGATCCCGTGTCCAAGATGTTTAGCCTTGAAAATGACGGACGATCATATTCGCGAAAATTCTTTCCGGGGAAAAATTTTCCGTGTATTTTTTTGCATACTACACGTCTCTCTCGCGCGCGCTCTCTCTTTTCCTTTTTTGAATATTTTCCGGCTTCTCTTTCGCCATTAATACCGATACCCGGACAATGAAATAGCCTGACGCGGTCGCGAGAGAGGTGCTTCTTTTCGCGTGTGATGAATATGCATTTTATGCAAAATGCATCCGCGTTCGCCGACTTAAGTCGAGGAAGAAGAAGCGCCGGACTACGAGGCTTCGCAGGAAGGAAGGGTTCGCCTAACGATCTCGAGAAGTCGTCGCGAATAAAGGAATTATACGGAATTATGAGGGCGTGGATTCTGATCTAACTACGTGAATCCGAATATTCAATACGGAGGCCACCGACCTCCGAGTGCTCGAGTAAAATCGCGAAGGAAATAGGAGACTGTACAGCGTATCCGGAAAATCACGTAAGGATAGATAAGAACGGGGGGAGAGGGAGGGGAGAGAAAAAATGTCACCCCTGAGGGAAGAAATTTTATGGCGCATCGGCCATGGAGTATCTCCGAGCGTGTTACTACCGGCATGATAAAATTCAGGATCGATTCTCCCTTAATCGCGTATTACTATGCGATACCCGATGTGAACGGCGAATTACCTCGGTCTCGGGGGATAATAATAACGCGGTAATCAACCCTCGAGAAGTTTCGTGGAATGGCGGCTTAATAATACACGCGAAATACACCCGGAATCCACGTGTCGAATCAATGATGAAATTGAATCGCAACATTCGCGACCGTTTTGCTAAATTGTACGATAGATTTCGGATCAATAGATCTATTTTAGCCGCTCTAATTTGTTTTTGTCTCGGTTTTAATGACTAAAAACCGAAACCAATTTACTACAGAGAATTTAAATACTGATACCTATTACGCATTATTATTTTTTAATATTTTTTTATTATTTATTATTTTGTGATAACGTGATATTATTTGACTGAAATTTGTTCGTGAATATTGTTCGTAATAACAATATCTCCATACGTATTTTTTTCGTGTTTCTATAAAACGACGGAAGTAAAAATGGTGAAGCGCGACACGAAACTATGGAAAACAACGAAAAAGCGTGAAAATATCGCTGTTACTACGCAAAAATCTAATTAATTGCCCGTACAAACTTTTTCACGCTTTAGATTCCGGAACCTTTAAAATTTTTCGACCCGGCATCACTGGGGTCGAAAAGCGGACACAAAAGTCATTCGTTTGCGTATTTCGCGCGACTGCGTTTACCGGAAATGTTCTGGCAGAACGATTACTCGAACGCTTTAAAATTCAAATTCTAATGTTGAGCAATTTCAGAACACACAAATTCTTCTTTGTATATATTATAAAAAGATACCAAGTAAATTAATGTTCTCGATTATCTTTATAGACACCTCGAAAACGAGCGTTCTCGAATGTCGAAGGACCGAGCTATGTGCCCTTCGCTAAATAATCGATGAGAACAGCTTGATCTTCGTTTATCTTTCGTCTATCTACTCGTATTCTTCATTGATCGCGGTGATCGGTTTACCCCCATTTTCCCTTCCGACGTTACATCGTAGCCTTTTATTACTATAAATGGTATTGGAGCTAAATCCGGAAAATTGTCGTCTATAAACACATCGTGTAATTAAATAGTTCGTTTTTACAAGGAAAAACGATGTATTTTCGTCCGACTCGTTCATTCATAGTTGCGCGAAACTTATCGTTTCCGACAAATAATAAACTTCCAGTACCAAAATACACGTTCATCTCGTAAAAAGTTTTGCGTCTGCGGAAATAAAAATATCAAAGAGAATATCGGAGATACGAAAGATGTCAAGTCGTATAATGAAATTTATAGAGAAAATTAAGTTAGAAGCGGCGTTTTTATGACAACATCCTTGAAGAAATTGACGCGCAGGCATAGGCCTTCGAAACACGAATCTCCCGAAACACGAAGGGGAGGTTAGACCATGGGAAGATGAAAGAAACTAAGATATTAACGAGTCAACAAGGAGGAGGGTGTATGCAGTTATCTCTTTTTGAGGGGAGAGCACACACCCTCGCGCTCGGAGCGTTAAAAAGTTTAGTCGTTAAAAGGAAAATAACATATCATACTTGATAAGGGTAGAATAAGAAAATCGCTCAACGATCCTTGGATCATTCGAATCTATACTTCGACGAATCCTTGGATCATTGAATTATCAGATCCTAGGACCGTCCCCTGGATCGACGGATTATCGAAATCGCGAACCGTTTCTTCGCGTCGCGCTCGCCACGAACTTGTGCGTGAAATTCATTCTCGTCGAGTGCAATTTTTGCGAAATTGCGCGCACGGCATAATTCGATTGCGGCGCAGGTCCTTCCAATAACACTCGATCGCATCGCCTCGTGAACGGTACAAAAATTCAATTTTATGACTCAATCGTCGAGACACTCGATTCGAAAAAAAAAAATGAAAAAGTTATGAGGCGACTAAGTCGGAGGTGAAAAGTACAAAAGACACAAACAAGCGGCAATCTTCCAACGAAAGGAATTCGCCCGGAAAGCGAGGAGTCTATGAATGGAGGAACATGGTAGTGGATCCAGGATACAATGTGTACACGCGCGAGTTGCAACTTGCGCTTGCTTTCTGTTCCTTCTTATCGGCTTTCGCGAGTCAACGGCGGCGGTGGAGTACACTCTCCACCACGGGATATCACAACGAGAGAGTGTCTCCGTCCTGCCCCTTGCCAACCGGCCCATCCTCCTTCCCTTCAGCCTCGTCGTCTGTATCGTGCACCCCGGGGGAGAGCACTGATTTATTTAAAAGACGAAGTCGACGCGAAGCTGCCCGGCTTCGTCACTGCCGGTACAAGAGCCGCTCGATTCTCTCGCATCTCGGTTTTCACTTCAATTTTTATTTTAGATTTTTGTCCCTACCGGCGCCGATTTATTTTTCTAGTTCACTCGCAACGGATTTCTATATATTTGGCTCGCCAAATTTGTTCGTGTAGTAAATTTGAATTGGAATATTCATTTTCAATTTGAATCTGTCGCTAAATATACTGCACTTCTATAATTAAGCTCGCAGTGAAAACTTTATTGACATGACGGTTTAGATATTTGATTATCTTGAACTGATATCTTCAATTTTCGACTGTTTGTAACTCGAGCTTTATTAATACCTCGACTTTTAAGCAATCACCAGTTTTCGTATCTGTGTGATGTATCTCGCGTTTCGAAGCTATCTCGCGAGTAATCCTCCGAGGAAATTCCTGCGATCAGAAACAAATGGTGGAAGAACAGCGTATATATATGCGAATCTTTGCTCGCCGTCTGTAAGATTCCGTTTTGTATCACGAGACAACGTGGCGGGCGCAATCGGCGCTCTGTCGACAGAATATCAGATATCTTATCGAGATGACAGCTTCTTCGACAACTCGAACACTGTTGTCATTGTCTTTCAAGCTGTTTGTCCCGTAAGATACTTGATATTGCTCGCGCGAAGAATGCTAAATCAGAGGTGCACAAACTAATACGCGTTCAGCTCGGTATAGACCAACTTGTTATTTTTTTTTAAGCGCATAAATAGAATTAAGTTAAGATACGATGTTCTATAAAGCACGCTGCACATCTTTACTTGACAAGAAAAGCGTATAATTATTAAGTTAAGTGGAAAGTCATGTTATTTTTTTATTATTACCTCTCTCTCTCTCTCTCTCTCTCTCTCTCTCTCTGTGATGTCAAATTAGTGTATCATAACTTTCATTTCCACAATGTTAAGTGCAATATGTTGTTACTATGTTTATAATAGTAAAAGCTGAAACAGCGAGAGATCGTTTATTGGTCAAACTGGTTAATAATGCGATAAGTGGGGCCAGTATCCTTTTTTGGAAGGAAAGATAATTAAGGAAAGAGTTGAAAATTTAGTTTGTCTTACGCGATCGCTCATTTATGTAAATTCTATTTTATTTATTGTATTTATTTTATTTATTTCTATAAGTTCTATTTTTATCTTAAATTCTATGTCACTTGTGTGCGATTTGTCTTGAGATTTCCGAAATTTTTGTCCGGGTGACAAAAGCGAGTTTGCGCGCCGCTGGTACAGGCGTAAAGAATAGACATAAGATAGATTTACAAAACCATAGCTATACGTTAAGCAATAAGCCACGCTAAAAGAAAAAAAAACGATACATATCAACAATTGCCTGTACGGTGTAAACGATGTCGTTTTCGCGACACGTGCACCGGATTAAGCGAAAACAAAAAAAAAAAGAGTGTCACAAAAGCGAGGTGTCTGTGCAGAACCGAAAACGATCGAGAGGTAATCTCACATTTTCCGTTGCGGGGAAGGGAAACAGCAAAATATCTAAAATCGTGAGATTTCTGAACGTGAAGTATCCATATGTTTGAAGGATATACGAATGTTTACGTAGTATACATAACGGAGATGATACTTTTAGAATATTCGATCTTTACGGCGAGCATGTAATCAAGCCGGACATTCCACGTTTACAGAATGTGTTTTCGTATTCTCTCTTCCCGTTCGCAGCATGGATGTTTTTATATATGTATGTATCAAAGTTCGAAGAGTAAAAAGCTTCCTGTTGAAAATTTTCGGTAGTTTTTTGCTCCGGAAAACGCACGAGAAACGCGTGGAATGGAGGAAAAAAAATACGAGAGAATTCTTCCGTAAAGCGGCAGTTTCCCTTCGGGAAAGTGCGAATTAATACACGCGGAAATATCGATCGACCCGGAGCCCGTGGCGCGCATACGACAAAAAACGTCGGGTCGCCCCGCGAAAAAAAAAAGAGAGAGAAAACTGGCTGGCGAGAGAAGACGGGGAGGCCACTTCTCACGGCCATGTCCGTGTCTGGCGCGACCGCGTTTTCCTCGGGAGAGCGGCCGCCGGCGGAATACAAAAGGCTTTTGCGCGGCGACCCGGCAAAAATCGCCGGTACACGCCTAATCGGCCGAGAGTCGATTCGATAAAACGCGGAAACGGCGCGATGACGCTACGCCACGCGGAATTTCCGCTCGCGGGGAAACGGCTGGCAGGTCCGGTCGGGGCTGCGCGAGCGGGCGCAGAGTCGAATATTTTGCTGTTATTTCGTCACGCCGGGAGAAATCTCCCGATTGCTTCTCGATCGCGAACGGGCGCAAGCACCTTAGGGTCGCATCAAACTAACGCTATAGTTCAAAACGAGTACATATCACTAGTTGTTAATGGCGCATCGTAAATAGGTTTAATAACGACTAATAATTAATTTATTATACATTTACCCGTATCTTATATATATATATATATATATAATATACATATGAAAAAAAATTGATATATGTATATATACATATACAATATCTATATACATATGTGTACACACGTACATATATACACAAGCTAGCGCGTAAGTTTTAATAAAACAGTAGAGAGAAACGACAGAGGGAACGTAACGTTGACGATTATTCGTCGCAAATGTTCCGGCATACGAGCGGAAATACGGACAAATGCTATTCCATCGATATCGAAACCACACAGTATTTTAAATGAGCGTAGATAATGATCGTTAGTCACGTATGTCGATTACGTACCGTTTAGCATTGGTAATCAGTTTCTGTTAAAGGCTTTATCGTTTTTTTCCCCACGACCATAACAATATTTTTTTTTAACGGACAATTGCCTAAGTGCGTCACTGAGCTCTACTTGAAAAATTGAAACAACCTGTGACATTATTTTTCGTTGCGTAAAGTTATCGGGTGATTTACCGTTTCAGAAATCAAAAATTTAAATTAAACGTTAACGTTATATCATACAAAGCCGAGGACATCAATTAAGCATAACTGCGCTTCCACAATTAAATTTTTATAACGACTTGTTATACATTGAAATCTATCGACAAACTACATATATATATATATATCTATGTATACATTTGTTGCACGCGATTAATTTGACGCCGAAAGAAAAAAAAGTCCTTCAATTAAATGTCAGAAAGCAACTCTTCCTCTCGTCGACTTTGCTCTAGAATCGAAAGTGACACGAAATACTCGTATTCAGAGACATACACACATAAATACATGCGCGCACTCACGTTCACGCACACACACTCACATGCGCACACGTGACACTTTTAACCAAAAAAAAAAAAAAAAAAATTATCGTTATCGATGTCTACGATAAATTGTTGAACCGAGGCGGCAGCGAATCTCTCAGAATCGTTGCCGCTCGGACCGATTTGTAATTAACGTTTAACGATATTTATTATTTTTTTTGTAATAGCATATACCGTGTATGTGTTTCCCGTCGTGATTACCCTACCATTTCCTCTTTCCTCTTTCCTCTTTCCTCGTACTTCGATAGGAACTTTAAGAATAACGAATTCTCGTGTCGCTTCTCACTCTCTCGTACCCTTTTAAAAAAAGAACGGGCGCTCCATTAGACGCCCGGCGTATCTAATTAATTAATTCCCTAATACGTTGTACTTGGTCCGATTGTTTAACTGCATATACGAGCTAAAGTCGCTAAAGATTCTGGTATCGTTGTTATCTGTGAGATTGTGAGACGCCAACTCCGCTTCTCGTATCGGGTGGCGTCGCGACGTCTCGCCCCGTTATATCAGGTAACTTTCATTCGGCTGCGGTGGCGGCTCGGGAGATGATGCGATGCAACAGAACGATACTGAGCCGATATAAAATTTAATGAGGAAATTAATTGCGAGGGAAGAGAGATGCGGGAAAATTTATAAATGAGGAAGCGATACTGCGAGCTATAGCCTCTGGCGAACCGCAGAATTTTTATATCGGACAAATACAATACATTAAAACAAATTTATTGGAAATCTCTCTACCGAGGCGGCTAATTAGTCTCAATGGAACTATAGAAATAAAGATATATTAAATTATGAATCGCAAAAACTGTAATAATTGAATTATCTCGAATACACGGGGCTGAGATTTTGCGACGCAACCATCGAATTAACCCCTTCTACCTGCGATTATCTGGCAATTTTGTTCATACGATGCCCGATTAAAAGAAGCGCTGTACCAGCTAATAGCTTCTTGAAAAAAATGCGACGAAACTTTTACGAGACTCTCGGTATACAAAAATGTCTCTTAAAACGGTAGCTCAAATAAATGTAAATTTATCGCGAGTAACACGATTAACTAAAGATATTCGCGTAAAATAAACTTTAAAAGTACATAGATCTATTAAATTAAATATATAATATAGATTGCAGAATTTCTCATCGACGGAAATTATGTGATACAAATTTGTGTGCGTTACGTATTTGATAGTAAATTTTATATTGTAGAATATTTATATAATATCGTTATGACTTCGTAGGATAACGTAGTTGTAGATAGACAAATTGTTACGTTTTAAATCATTTATATCTTTACATTTTTTTTAATATCTGAGATTGCGATAAAAGAGTTTTATTGTACCGAGAGTCGCTAAATACACGTATTAACGCATTGTTGCTGGGAAGGGGTTAAAGGGAGATCAAAAAGCTCGTAGCTTAACCATACACGCTTCTATCGCGTTTCTATGCACATTATTGTAAATCGCGGACGGACGTTATTAAAACGCTGGAATGAAATTCATGGCACTTTTTCGACCAAGATGAGTTACTAGCTCGCCTGTTACTTCTAGCCCGTAATACGTCCAGCGACGAACACAATTATTGAAAAAGAATTTTTCATTATTTATAATTACATATATTTATAATTACATTATATACATTATATACTTTTGTCATAAATTTTGTTTCTCAATTATATTTCAAAAACTTCGTTAAATATAAGCATCAATTTAGAGAAGGCAATAAAAGAACTAAAAATACGCGATAGTATCAGATTTATGTCAAGCTTAATTTTAGCTCTTGCATTGATTTTTTTCCTACTGCATTGCAAATATTGCTTAAAATAAAAACAGATAATTTTTTTAACGTCACAAGTTGTGAATGGAAGAACGTCCAAGTTTGCCTTGTTTCGAGTGCTGGACACGACATCTAAAAGCGACGGGCGAGCGGAAAACTCGACGAAATAATTTACAATTTGCATAACGTATCGCACGACCAATGTCATATCGTGTTGACACAGAGCAATAATTCCCACTCAGTTGAAGAAAATTCAACCCGCGAAAATTGCGAATCGCGATCGAGTAGCTCTCGCGAGTAGCGCGCCTCGATCGACGCGATCCTCGGCGTGGGGATTCTCGCAGAGAAACTCTCGTTACGCTGAGGATTATGCGAAAGAGTAGGATGCGGGAGAGCTTCTTCGAATCGAGAGAACAAACATCGAGATATGTGTATGCGTCGCGTCAGAAAAAGATGTGATCGATTTCTAATAAAATGATGCAAAGCTCCTGCATCACTAAAAAAGAAGAAGGATGCAGAGTTAATCGAAGAGACGATCGCGCTTCGTTATCTATAGCAATACGAGATTCGCGCTGACTCGCGCACTCTCCCTCTCTCTCCCTGCGTGCACAATTCCACGCAATAAAAAGATATATAGCATAATAGCGCCCACGTATGTACGTGCACGAATCGCGCGCGCAGTTACATGTATTACAATAACTACGTAATTGCGTGAGAAGCGTGCGGGCGGCGTGCTCCGGCGCGCGATCGTCTCATTGATGGCTCATTTCCGGTGCCCTCCGCGCCGAGCACGAAGCGAAGTCGTAAATCACGTTTTTACGGCGACGCCCGCGAAAGGGCCGAATAACCACGGCGGAGGGCTCGAGTTTGCGGGCGTAACGCGCCACGTATCGCCGAACGGGTTGTTATTAGCGCAGGGAGGAGGGCATCCCTCCGCCGCGGGGTTTCACATCGCGCGTACCTTATCGCTCGCAAGCATCGGTCATCCCGTAAAGCGACGTGAACACCTTCGTTCGCGCCGTTCGTTTTAACGGCGCGATTAACGGAGCAGTCGCCGCTTTCGCTTTTTCATTCCGCGCGATCTCACGCCGATCTCGTTCCCGCGAGGAGACGAGACGGAATTCGAAGCAATCTCGTCTGCGAGATTGCTCCTGGGTGTTTTAGTAAAAAATAAATTTGAAAGTTATTTTTAACGCGACATATCGATTACGGCGTGGCAGTTCGGAAGTTACGAGATAAGGTGTTTAAGTCTTACGGGATGACGCGTTGTACCCTTTCTTTTTCCCGAACCCACGATAAAGCTTCGAGCTTCAGCCCGGTATATCGAAGGAGTGTCGAGCCCGAGCGACGTGGAAGAGGTCGATCGCGAGTGCTGGAGACGGTAATTACGATGGTTTCATCAACGACTCGACGAGTTAATTTTAAATCTTTTGTATGTTTATATGCAGTTAAATGATGTGTACATAATTATGTAATTCAGTGTCGTAAAAAATTTAAACCGAATCGTAATACCTACACGTACCTCGTTAGCGGAAAGCATGTGCTTCGAATTATCCTTGTAATTTCGTAAGGTGATTAAACGGACCTTTGAAAGATCCTTGTTGTGTCGTCAATTGGTATCTGTACACCTAAGGGCAACTTCGACAAACTCCGATTAACTTAATCAGCGATTAATTCAATCGACTGAATCGCTTAAAGCAAAATTTCGAACTACACAATTCGTCATTTATAATTTAACCTTTTTCTCCATATTCCTAATTCAATCCTTTTTTTTCTATATATTAAATAACAACAAATAATTGTATCTATGTCAATAGAATAGTATAGAGATTATATGACGAATTAATTAGCGATTAATTCTTCAATTAATCGACAGAATTGTTCAAAGTAAAATTTCTAACTGTATGATTTTATTCCCAATTTTTTTAAACAACAAAACATTAATAATTCTATCTACGTTAATAAAATAATGTAGACATTATTTGATTTGTTATTTCTAATATAATCTTTTTCTCTAAATATTATTTACTATTTCTAAATATTATTACATCAAAAGTTTAATTTTTAACGTTAATAAAATAATACAGGTATTATTTGAAAATCAATTGGCCGAGTTAAAATAAATTTTCTAATTGTATAATTCGTTATTTCCAATCTTTTTTTTCCATACATTAAATAAAATTAATTTCATGTATATACATTTATAATAACAAGTATATAACGAGAGTATTATTCGATAAAATTAATCGATGATTAATTTAATTGGCAGAATATTGTTGAAAACCAAATTATTCCTTTTTCACATGTTAAACAGCAAAAAATTAATTTCATTTACATTCACAGAATAACAAGTATTACTTAATAAATTAATCGGTGATCAATTCAATTGGCAGAATTTTATTAAAATCGAAATCTCTTTTTTTGTATGTTGACAAAAAAATTTCATGTATATTAAAATAAGCATTGTTTGACAAATTTATCTTTGATTAAGTTAATCAGAATTCGATTAAAATTATCCTATAATCATGAATCATTCCCTTCTCGCGATACTTTCCTTTCTCGCTCTTCGTGGCACGACGGTAACGAGTATCATTAAATATTTACTTGGAGATTCCATTCGCCGATTAAAACGAATTTCCGCAGTCTCGCAAATAATGATATCTACATCGTGTACCTAATCGTTCCGCATGAAATTCGATTCACTGAGTTTGCAACACGCGCGGGCGCGGAGCATGCGCCCGTTAAAGTCTCTACGGGGAACATGGCCGCCGATTATTGCGCGGGCAATTCTGTCGGGCAGCGAACGATACATGTGGCGCCATCGAACACGGATAGTTGCAACTTTTTAGTGAACCGACCGTCTTCCGTTGGTAATACAGGCAGCTGTGTTTACCGGCAGCTGCATCTCGCGCTGCGAATAGTGTCGCGAACGGCCGCTGTGCTGTCTCATTCGTCTAGCGTCGTCTCCCGTGTTTACATCAGGCTTCTCTCCGCTCCAATGATGCAAAATTTGGCGGTTAAATTTTCAAAGCCTGACAGATAACCTACGACGATCTGACAGATTAATATTTACGATGCTGGGCACCGTCGGAATAACCGCCGTACACGTTAAAAAACTTGGTAAGAGAAAGAAGATAATTGGTTATTTGGATAATTTGATATGGACACACACACTTGTTGTGTATTTCCTCGTTACTTTACTGACATTTTCTTTTCAGGCCACACTCTCGATGAGATACGACTGCGAGCTTTGGATAATATTATTTCTAAGTATGACTTAGGTTTCACGTGTGACTGCGATGCTGTCAAAAAGGAGATAATTCAAAGGCTGTTTAATTGGTTTACGTTTGAAACTACGCCACAGCCAGAGAAAGTATTGAACTTGTTATTACGACTGTCAAAGGTATTTAGATTCTTTCACTGATAATTTCAAATTTACTAAAAATTTTATTCTTTTTTTATTAATATCATGAACTAATTAAATTCAAAATATTTCCGATACAAAAAGAAATCTACTTTGAATACCTCTTTAGATTTTTGTAAAACATTTAACTTGTGACATAAATAACTCATTTTATTCTAATTAATGTTTGATTTTTGCTTCAAGGCAGATGCAAAGAATTACTTGAATGCATTCGGTAAGTTGAAGTTCCAAAATGAGCTTTACGAATTAAGGAGAAAACTCTCCTCTGAATGGTACGCAAAGTTAGATGAAATTGAACAAACTATTCTGCATCCAGAAGGGAGTCGGGTAAATAAATCAAACATATATATTAAAATTACAATAATTGTGTGTTAGTATATACATATATATATTATTATAGAAATTAAGAAAACTGTATATTGCAGGATGTTGCTGCAGTATGTTCAGAGTTTAATAGATGTAGAACACAAGATAATATTAGATATGTGAATAAGGATTATGAAGGGGAAGACTATAACGATATGAATGGTGTTTTCAATCTCCCATCTATCTTGGACAAGTAAGAATTAACACAAATAGAATCTTAGTGAAATTGTATACTATATTATTGAATGTGCATCAAGAATTTGTAATAAACTCTGGAAAAATATTTTTTTCTTTTTTTAATAGCATATATATATATACATATATATATTTATATTTATATTATATAAATTCTTTATAGTACTACACCATTTGATGTAACATTGGAACGCGAGAATGGTACACGAGTTTCTAAAACAATAGAAGGTGGTATTAAATGGTTAGTAATGCCATGGCAGCCACTGGTTACGTCGGACAGAGGAGTACTCACCGCGGTTGAAGAAGCACTTAATAACGCTGTCGATATTAATCATATATTACATACATGTCAGTTTATAACAAATGTTATGATGCAAGATTTTCCAGCAGAAGTTTTTCTTCAGCGACCTGCAATAATTACGGTAAATATCTTTTCTTAACAAATTTGTATTCAAAATAAAACATATATCTAAAATATTACAGATACTTCATGGTCTTCTTAAATCGAGTGCTAATATGTCAGAAACTAATGTTGCGTGTATAGTTCCGACTGTGTTAAAGACATTGCGTAAATTAACTCGTTCTCTAAGGTTTCGCATTTATTATTACTGTGAGCCTTGTGTGGCGAATAAAAAGCAAAAGGTAATTCTTCATAATATTTTACTTGTTTAGTACAAGAAACTATATTTTTTATATTTAACAATATAATGATTTATCTATTATTTTATCCTATTTCTTTGTATTTTTTTACATAGCTATTGGGTGGCAAGTTAGATAGCAACGTTTACACGTCCTCGGAAGGTGGAGATGGTCCAGATGGTGGTGTACCCGAAGCGAATTATCAAGCATATCAATCAACAGTGAGTAGATTTTCATTTCAATTTCTTATAAAGTTTATTACCTTTGATCACTTTATTGTATAATATACCGAGATATTCCTTTTAGGGGACTAGCGATAGAAGTCAGAGTATCAGTGAAAATGTTGACGATTCTGTTTTACAATTGCAGCAGATGCTTTTACCTGTTTATTGCATAGAATCTTTGAAACACGTTCTTACCCAATTAAGCATTCCTATCGATTCCATATTCCCTCTACGAAACATCAAATATGTCACGGATCTAACGCATGAATTGGTGCAACTATTAATAATTTGTGTAATGCCGAATATCTGGCTTTGCAAGGATGGCATGGCATTCAAAATAAATGATGACTTAAAGTCATTGTTTAATTTAATGGGAGAGGTGATGGAATATTTTGGAAGCTGTAGTAATGTAGATTACTTGAGGATAACGTACTTGTATCTTACTACCATTATTATGAGGTTGCTGAGCAATATCGTGCCATTAGAGCTGGCGGACGCTGTTATACCGAATGCTTTGAAAGCATCGATAACAAATGCTATAATGGATGCGCCAATATACTTATTATATCCAGCATTGCACTCTATACTTTTAGAATATGCTCGAGTAAGTAATACAATTTTCTTTTCTATTCTACTCAGCGAAGTTGTCAATTACCATTGCTAATATAAGGTTTTTCATTTGTAGCAATTTCAAAGTGCTGATCAGATAGCATTGATAAAACTATTCGATGAAACTAGAACCGTCGCAAAATCTATGCAATCAGCTATCTGTATATTAAAAAATTTATCGGAGCAATCACCTTCGGAAACGTTAAAAATGTTACATGCGTCTAAATTGAGTCTGTCGTATCATAAAAATTTAACTGTCGTTAAAACGGCTGTAAAATTTTTACAAGATATCTCGAAATATTCTTTAAATGATGAAGATCATGCGCTAGCGACAAAACTGATATTGAATTTATTAGCAAATGCAGACGTGGACGTCCGATATACTACGTATGTCGAATGCCACGCCTTGATTAAGAATATTCTAGGAGTAGAATATACCAAACTATCGTGGGAAAATTTGATGTTCCTGCTTGAGCCAAATGTTTTGACGGAAATTATTTCTCATGGGGCAACTAACGAGGATAGCAGAGTAATAAAACATTTTTTAATCGATAACATTTTTTGTGTGACCAATTGTTGCAAAGTTATTACAGTTTTTGATTTTGTAATTTAACTTTATTTTGATTTTATACACAGATAAATGAAATGTCAAGAGACATGCTAGTATTTATATTGAAAGGAAAAATACAAATGGGCGAAACTGGATGGTTGAAAGCTTTAGAAGCTCTCGTTCCTGTATTGTACCTTTTACAGTGTCACGCTGATACCCATACATCCTTAGGGCAATGTATAATCAAAATGTTTGATCCCGATGTTTCGAACAATATACAATTGCCTTTTCTTGAGGTAACTTAATTTGATCGTAGATATCTTTTCATAGTTATTTGTCATGTACTATATAACTCTCAATTTTAGGTGTTAAAAGGCAATTTAAGATTTCTTTATTCATCAGATAATGATATCCGGGAAGAAGCGTTATGTCGATTAATCTGGCTTCTTGGGAAGGAAAAGGATTCTGTTCAGAAATTGCCACGTTTATCATCTTTACACGGCTTGCCTCTTAGCTCACTCTGCATATTTGAGCGTAAAAACTTCATTAAGCGATCAGAAGGCAATTATCAGGTTACATATTTACATTCAGAATATTTGAAAATTACTTACATTCTTGATTTTTATTACATTTTGCAGGAAATCGCATTCATCATATATTTTTAATTTTTATAATTAAAGTTAAAATTAAATTGCTATTTTATATGAAATGAATATATATATATACTATTTTGCATATAATTTACAAAAATATTTTATTTGCAGAGAAGCAATATGTTATCTGTGCTCGAAATGTTGAACGAACCAAACGTCGATCCGAAAATTCGAAAATCTGCATTAGTACAAATTAGCGTAATGCTTTCCGACACTTCCTTGCATAAATTGTTCATTAATCAAAGTGGACTTTCCTTGATTTTGAATATTTTCAATAAAGCTCTGGTAAGTTATTATACGTGATAAAAAAGAATATTACAGATATTTTCCGATTTGAAGATATTAAATGTTTTAAATATATTAAATATTTTCAGGTAGAAAAGGATTATTTAAATTACCCAGATTCTGTAATACCGATAATCAACATATTAAAGCTACTCGCATTTTTTGAATGTACCGTACGACATGAGTTATCTCTCAACACTAATGTTCTTTTTAGTATCATAAGAAGTATGTATATTTATCATAATTTTTTTAATTCATATATTTGCTTAAAATTTAATTTAAACATGTACTTAAAGTTCCATTGATATTTTAATGTTATAATTTATAATATAAATTTGATGCTAAAAATCTTATATTTTAGGCCTTTTTTTGTTTCCAAACAACGAATGTATAAAATCTGATGGTGCGCAACTATTATGCTTATTACTTTATAGCGAATATATCATAAGAGTTAATGAAAAAGATGTAGAAAATAACATTGCGTCACATATTTCCTTACCATACATTGTTGTGACACACATGAAACTACCGTTCATTTGCAAATCTCATTGGAAGATGAGTATACATAGGCGATCTGATGTATCCTGTAAGTAATAGTATTTATAAAATATTTCAACTGGAAGAAAAAAGACTATATTGCTGTATGATTGATTTATAGATTTAACAAAAAGTTAATAGTTTCTTATTTTATAATTTGTAGTAATTCATGGCAGCAATCCAATAGTCTTAACGTTCATTAGACAATATTGGGCCTGGGAATGGAACGGCGGCGTAAACATGTTATGGAAATCCTTAGACGATTCGAAGGATTCTGAAATTGCACAAAAATTGATGATTCTTGAAAAGGATCTTCTTTCTTTACAATGCAGTTTTCCGCAGTATTGTTGTCAACAACAACTCTACAATATTCAAAATTCCACTACGCATTATAACGTTACATGCGCGTTAGATTATCTCACGATGTAAATAATTGTTATTAATAAGTAGCTAATAATTTTTGTTATTAATTTTAATGCATCAAACTTAAGGACATGTCAAACGCATGTTACAGCATATTGTTATCTATTATAATTATTTCATCTCTCAGGTATCTGAAATTATATAAAGTACTTAAACGTAATGATGAGAAAGATATCGAGTCACTGCCATGGGAACAAACGTTCGAGCGATTTTTATTATCGCATCCTACAAGTAAAGAAGACTGCGACTTATTCGTGAACGTTCTAATTTTTTTACAATTGTATTTAAATATTGCAAAAATGGGTAAGCAAATGTCAAGAGAGGTACACTCATATTTCTCAAATATGAATTATGTTAAGATGATCCTTTTTCATTTTTCAGAAAAAGATTCGTGGATCAGTAAAATTATGAAAAACATGACGAGATCATTGGCAGATTTATTTAAAAATTTAGAAGTTGATAATCAGAATGTACATCAATCTATACTAAAATTAGTACGCACATGTTCAGCGATCGAAAAGATGCAGAAATCTAACGATGAACCTAAGAACACCTGGATTCGATTTGTAGAGTTTGTTGTTTCAACATTGTGTTTCGGAGATCAACAGCATTTCTACAATCTCGGTATTAATATTTAATTATATCTAAATTTTTTAATGATATTGATCTTTATTTTAAAATATTGTTTTCGTTTAATATTATAAATGTTTTTCCCTTTCTTTTTTAGCATATCTCGATTGGTTGTTAACATGTTTGACATATCTGATCGGGCAATGCGAATGGAAAAATCATAAGAATTTACTACTGTCTCTTTGCAATACGCTTATAGAACCAATCGTGTCCTTTCATGGTGCTGGCACTGTTAGTTTTATGGGTTTATCAATAACAAGAAACTCGATAATATGTCTTAATCACTTGTTGCATCAAATGCAAATCAACTTTAATAAAACTGTAAGTATTTTCAATTTAATAGCGTTTCGAAAACGATATTACGTACGAATTATTATTGATTTAGTGGCAATCATGACACAGAAAGATACACATTGCTCTAAGAGTCGAAAGTCCGATAATTTTTATTTATAATTTTTTTTGGAAGGAAAAGATGTCTTTTAATAAAATAATAAAAGATACAGTAAATTAATTGGTCGTTTGTATAGTTTATATTTTACATTAATTATTAATTGCATCACAAGTAATACAATTTTTATATTGTTTTAGTCGTGGATAGTATTTTGGTGTGAAGAGGGCCGCTCATTAAATTGGCTGCCTATGTTATGGCAAAATAGAGATCCCTTGGTTCGCGCTTCAGCTTTACAATTATTGGCAGGTCTGATGAACACAGTACATACTGCGTCGCAACTCTTCCACGCAATCGCCATGCCACCGAGTGATTTGTGTCACACATTGCTTCAGTGCATCATAAGCAGGGACGAAGCTTGTTTAGTGAGAGAACAAGCGTGTATCGCGTTTTGCAACATGCTCAAAAACTGCAACTCTGTGACTTTTCAATATGTAAGCGCAAAAGCATATATTATTAAAACGAAAATGTCGAGAAGAGTTAGTCTTAACATTCTTAATTTCTCTATTTTAATTAATATTATATAAAAAAAACAAACTCGTATTTTTCTACGTTTCTAAATTGTTGAAATACAAAGTAAAGCTATGTCCATAATTTAAGAAATAATCTTTTTGTACAGGATGATTCCTTACAACCACAAGCTATCCTAATACAGGTCGAGCAATGCAATATCTATCACGAAATCAGCGTTCTGTGTTCCAATATCTATACGTCGAATACTTTAGATGCGGAACAATCAGATTGTCAAGGAAACGACGGCAAAGCAACCGTTGTACAAAGTTTGCAATCTAGTTGCATTTCATTGGTACCGCGCACCGTATCGCACTTGTACAATTGTCAGGATGAATTGCAACTCTGTAATTATATTTTTTGATTATATACTACAGCATACTTTTGTTTTATATTTATATTGAATTCTCCTTTGTTTCTCTTATAGTTTCCGGCAGAGTTTCAGAAATAACGGATGTGGACAATTCGTTGCAATCAATAGCAACGCCTTCGCTTATTACAGCTACTTGTAACTTATTGAACAATTTAATATTCATTGGACAACATGAGGTGGTACGGCAAATCTATGAATATTCTATCGATAAACATTTATTCGGGTATGTAGAAAAGTTTAATATTATATTACTAATAATATTAAATTATCTTTTTTCACCTTTCTATTATCTCATTTGACCTTTTGTTTTAAGCTGTTTGACTGAGATTCCGAAGGATATCAGAAGAAGCAGGAAGAATCTGAGTCATTATTCTGACACACTGGAGATGTATATCAGCATCTGCACAGTTTTAACAAATTGCATTACGCACAGCAACGAGTACGCAGCTGTCGTGCTTTTTTCCCCAGACTCGCTTTATGTTTTATTTTGTTTCTTAAATCTTGATTTATACCGTACGTATTTTAAACGTTTATTGTCGTTTTCGTCACAAATGTGTAATTAAATTTTTAAACAATATTCCATATTTTTCACATATTAATTTTCTTAGAATCTGCCGAACCGCACTTGATATACCTGCGCAACAGACTTTGGACGGAGATCTATAACTTCGTGGCTGTACTTTCATTAACGGAGGATCAACATTTTGAAGCCATTCAAAACGCATTAGAATTATGCGGGCTTGAAACGGTCACGACTTCCATTTGTTTCGCAATAAAGGACTCTACGATAGATCTGAGAATGAGTGCCATTAGTTTCTTAGCTTTTCTACTGTCTCATGAGATTCAAAAAGATTCCCTGGGAAAAAGCGGCACCTCTTTATTACAAACCGTGCTCGATTCTAATGTGGCACTTGTCTCGATTGAAAGCAAGGATAGTAGTTTGCGAGATGTCATATCGAACGTCAACAAATTGTCAATAAGAGACGCGAACGTGCATTCCAGAAAATCAAACGAAAGTGAGAAAGGTTTGCGTACGAAAGATGACCAGCTACCTGATCAAGGACAAACTACTATAGGAGGCGAATTATGTGGACTGTTACTGCATCTTTTCATCGCTCATAGTTACACGAAATCCAAAAAGAGCAGCAAACAATCGGAGGACAAAGATCTTATTGTAGGAGCTCTTACTAATTTACTGTGCGTGTCAAAGAAGGCAAAACAAACGGCGCTACAGGGTAATCTTCCTGAGACCGCGTTGATGATTCTAAAAGAATTATATGTTAAGCTGAATCTTCAACCGTTCGAGCTTTACAAGAAACAAGCGGAGAAAAAGGCAGGCAAAAACTTTAATACACATAAAATTTTAATCATAATTTCCTTTGTAAAAAAATGTGTTTTTTTTGTTGCGTAGACTCATCCTTTATTGCACGATGTGAATTGTACATTTATACTTCTGATGAACTTCATGTGCGGAGACGTACATGTTAAAGAAAGCCTAACGAAGGAGGGCTTGGCAGATGTAGTGCACAAATTATGGGCTTGGATAGCGTTAAATAAAACAGTATCAACATCTGCTTTAAAATTGCTGGCGACATTCACGACGAAATGTAACGTTGGTAAGATGACATTCAAAAGCATAGCATTTAGTTATAATAACTAAACTAATTAACAACAACGAAAATATACGATTTCTCTATTCTGAAATAATACGCATTCTTTTTTTAATCGCATTTTTTAGCCGCACAGTCTTTAACATTAACGACAATATTACCGGGAAGTGGATTAAGGAAAACACCAAATACGCTCGCGTTGATACATGTTGTTATACAAGTAACATGCAAAGAAATCGAAAGGGCCAGTCAAATTTTCGATAATCACAAGATGCACTTTGCCTTCCACATTCTGCGAAATGCGGTGCACGTTCACGAATGTAGAGTCTGCATTGCAAAGGTAATTAAATCATTTAGTAATAAGATTTAGTAGTCGAGCAGATCCTATTTCCAAACTAATTAATTACGATTTAATCATTCATTTTACAGAGCAATCTTCTTCAGTTTTTTACCAAAATACATCCTATTATCACTAAAAGGGTGAAACCATGGCCATTAGTGGAAATATATTGTCTAGAATTTTTAATAGATTTTACTTATTACGAGGAAGGACAGTTATGTGTACCAAAGGTATAATATGCAAACATAATAATTGCTTGATAATTATATAATAATATTTTTAGGCCACTGATGCTTTGGAGGTTTTGATGCATTTAGCAAAATTTTCTTCATCATCGAACAAAGTTCTCGCAATATCAATATTACGTAATTTAGCGTTCAACATAACAAATAGACCTCGACTTCTCAGTTCAGGTAAATAAATTATTACAAATCTAAGAAAAATACAAAATTTATTATATCTAAATTTTAGAAAAGATAATTAATATTTTACAAATTATACTAAATATTTGCTATTTTTCAGTGGATTTCATCAATCTGCTACACGACATTTTCAAGAATGGATCGCCATGCGAGATTAATCTGGCTGGATCTATGCTGTGGTCTCTGATTAGTAACAATCAGAAAGGAAAACTTATCGCGCGAAGCGCCGGGTTCTCTCAAAGCATTCGGGAGGCTCTCGGTAGATTTACGTTGTCGAGTATTGATGCCAGTAAACAGGAGCAGGAACTAGTCAAAGTTCTACAATACGTGCTTACTATTCTCAGTCCAGTCGAAGTAAAAAGTGATAGTGCACAAACAGTTAGTTGATATTTTGACGAATGACCAAATATTGTATATACTTATTTCTGATCAATGTTAGCTGGTAAAATAATTCAATAATGTAATATTTTTATACATATGGAATATTGTATAGTTATATTGGAATACACATTTTAAAATGGTGTGTTAATATAAACTGTCAGTGTAGATATACACATTATAATAGTTCATATTTTATTTTTCTAACCGTCTTTTACATAACAAATTCATATTCCATGAATATTCCATTTAAATACTAAATAACATCAAGTTTGTCCACTGAGTTGATTTAGTCCTAAATCATCTTTGTAACATCTATTCAAATGAATTTGTATCAATAACATATATACAAAAAATCAATTGTAATGTCTATTATAAAAGAAATTATATTTTTTAATAATTATAAATTATAAATACTTGATTGAGTTCTTTAACGTATAATTGTGAACTGAAAGGTTGCAACCATTTTTTTTTTGACGAATTTTATTTAAAATATATACAAAATCTTATTCACTGTATTATTTTTGTTAATCATATTTATTGTATAGAGACATTAGATTGTAAATGAACTGCATAAGTTTTGAAGAAATTTTGTAGTGAACCAAATTAATCAAATTAATTGCGACTGTTAATCAAAGTAATCTTTCAAATGCTTTAGGTTTTCTATTCTTTAGATATTCTATTCTTTGTGATTGCATTAAATTATTCATATTCGATATGTAAGTTATATCGTATTACTTATCAATGATTTTCATATTTCAATACTTGACATTATTGCTGCTTATCGCTGCGTATGGTATCTTTCGCGATAATTACTAAATACTATTTGCGATAATTCTAAAATACGTGTTTCTCTTCTAAGATTACTTTCTTCTAAAATGACTAGCAATAATTATGTGACATTCGAGGCAGAAAAGCCAATATCGAGTAAGATTGACCGAAGCTATCAAACTGAATCTCCTACGCGTTTCATTAAAATCGCGGCTCGACGATATTAAAACTTCCAGCCTACACAGAATATTGCAATAGCACTGTGTAATAATTCCAGTTACATTGCATTAATGTTACAATAATGCTGCAATATTATTACAATATTCTTAGCTTAGGTTCTCTTCACGAATTCAAATCCACAAGCCACACACGTAAATTTCGTAGATTGATTTTGTGTTTCCAAATCCTCGTACATTTTATAGAACTGATAAAATATATTTTTCAATTGGTTAAATTAAAGTAAGATTAAAGTAAGAAGTAATTTTGTAAAAGATTTTGACCGCGGAGGCAGTTGTCGACTTCCAAGAGAACCAACGTCGAAGTCCGCGCGGTTCGAAACGAGGTTATGATCCCCCACGAATCCTCGAGATTTTATAATTCGTACACATTAATCGATCTCGGTCGAAGCCGTCACACGTCGTCCTGCTCGAGACGATCCGCGGCCGTGGCTTTATAACAGCAACAGAATTGTTAAATTCCGGCCTGAAATCGAACTGCACAGGTAGACCTCTGGAGTTCCGTCCGTAGAAAATATATTTCACAAATCTCGTCGTATTCGCCCTCTCGATACATCTATCTATCGTATGAATAGCAATGGAGTATGTACATACATAAAAAGAAAAACACACGCGACCTCCAAGAGAAATCTGCTTATCATCTGACAGCTACTTGCACTTTGCACTTTTTTATCGCGCGACTCGCGTTATTCGCGATACTCACTGTATGTACAAATCGTGCCTTTCCAGGACCGAGTCGAGGACAGGCGGCGATTGATCCGTAAAAATGTCACTCTCCAAGCCGACCAATATCGTGTACAATCTCATCGGCGCGTACCTGGAGCGGCTTTACAGCAGTCCGTTGAGAACGAAGGCTGTAACGAGGTAATAACGTATAGTTTACTGCGTATCTATTCGGAGGCGTATGTGACTGGTCATTTCTGTCGATGATTAATCTCGGTTTAACTTGTTTTTTATCTTCTTCTAGTTCTTGAGAACTTGGAAAGGGATAAACAGTGAGAGTTAAACTGAGATTGAAGTTAATTTATATTAATTACATATAATTAGATAAGCATTATAGCTGATAATTTTAATTGATGACATATATCTTTTATGTAGACTTTATAATTGATATATATATA
>JAJVSH010000056.1:780604-801308 GCA_021460005.1 Tetramorium alpestre | reverse complement strand
TGTGTGTGTATGTATAATATATATATATATATATATATATATATATATATATATATATATATACTATAGAGAAGTATCTTAGCAAGTGTATTTATATAAAACCAAATCAAAAATAGATTTTGCAAAGTGCCTGCTTTCCAATTTTGTTGGCATAATATGACAGAACTTGCTAGCGAAATGTGATGGCTCATATCTAACTGAAATCGAACAGAATTTGCCAAGTTTGTAAATGACATATTCCATTTAAATAGTTACAAAATGATAGATTTCATTTAGTTTTTGCTGCGTCAATCTGTCATCAGATTATTGTCAATAATCAAGTTATCAAGTTTAATGTAGATACACAATTAATCTACTGCAATATTCTATTCAAATTTGTAGGAAAACTAGATACATTAGAAAATATCCCAATGAATGTATTTATAAGGCTTGTACATTTGATATCGTACTGTTAAATTAAATAATAGAAACATGAAAATTGTAACTGTTTTCAGTTGCGTTATCGCAGTTCTTGGAAGTGTGGCGTCTCAGAAATTGTCTGGCGCCAGGCAACTTAACGAAGACAGCATCCTGGCCTTTGCTCTATTTGGGTAAGCTGCAGACTATCGTTTGCTCTGCTAACGAAGCAGCTTTAAGGAATTGTGGTTGGTTTCTTATGAGCGACGTGTTGCAGCCTGCTGTTTGGAGGGCCAGTACCCCATTACTTTTATACGTACATACGATTGTTCGTGAAGCATCCTCTGGGAATACTTCTGATAGAGAGGCTCATTTACACGCCCTGTTTCCAGGCGCTCGCGCTCTACCTGCTTGCCATCTTCGAGGTACGAACATCATAGACTTGTAATACACAAGCTAAAATGTGCGAATAAATTAAAGCAAACTTATCTGAACAAGTAATAGAAAAGATTATTTATAGGCAATAATTTTTAGTTATTAAACAAAGCTATGCTGATAGTCTTTATCTTATAATTTAACACTAAATAGAAATTTATTTACAGGGAAAACCTCATCAAGTGGCATGTGCTCAGATGCACAGATTATATTTACCGACATTGATGGCTAATCTGAAATATCTAACGCTGTTCCATTTTATCAATATAAAATATGTTCCACCAATGGTAACGTAATATATCTCTCCTATTAGAATATTTTCTAGACATTATATTTTTAAAATAAAATTTTAATTACGAATTTCTTGTCGATTTATATTGAAAAAATCTTTTGTATTGAACTTGCTTTTCTTTACTCTATATTTTTTTTAGATTATTCTTTTTCCTAATATTGGAATTATTTATAAAGAATATTAAAAACTTACTGAAAGCAATCCTTAATGTTTTATTCGTTTTTAGTTGAGGGTCTTGATGGTGAACCTTATCGGTTTCGGATGGGTGATCTATCTTGCAAATAAGAGAGCAAAAGTTTCAAAAGAGAAGTAGAAGGCTACCTACCAGGAAAACCTGTTATAATTATTGTTATACAATTTTTGTAACTACATGTATTAATATGTATATGTGTGCTATATGTGACGCTTCTTGATCATTTCAAAAAGCAAAAGTTACTTTATATGAATAATGTATAATGAATTTATATTGATGGCTTATTGTTTGTACAAAGTGAAGTAATGTTAATGATACATTCCATCTTTATGATTTGTTGAAGCTGGTCTAAGAAATGTACAAAATATATTGATTTATTATAATGGAATTAATATAATGGTGTTAATATAAGTATAATTGACATTTTGATAAATACCAGGATATAAATAAGAATATAAAGATTTATGTTTGATCTATTTTTTATTTTTATATTATTCTTATGTAACTATTTTTTGTTAGTTATGTTATTTCTCTTTTTGATACTGCATTTCCGATGAGTTTATTGAATATCATCATTTAATTTATTTTTAATTTATGTCAAAGTTTTAATATATTGATCATAATTCGATGATTTTCGACAATTCTCTGTAATTTTTGTCTCGAAATATGGAGTAGAATTTTCAAAAATAAAATGTAATGTGTGTTTAAGATTTTCGATTTAATCACACAACAACAATACAGAGTATATTACAGATATAATATCCGAATTTTCTTTCACTTTAACGAGACAGTAACATTCGATGGCTGTAAATCATAAGTGGACACAGACATCAGGTTCAGGAGTCGCGATGAGTTCCTTTCAATGATAAATTGACAAAAAGGTGAAGAGTATTTTGCTCTTTGAAGGTTATTCGAATTTAAAAAATGATTTTTCTCCTTGCACGTCGTTTCTGACACAAAATTTATCATTTCGGAGACGTTTTAATTAATCAGGGTAACAACGGCATGCGAAAAGTATTATTTTCGAGTTTACCCTTTTAACATTCTCATAACTTCGCTGTATATTCGAATATATATTATATTATACGCGCGAAAATGAATTCTTAGGAAGGGAGCAATCACAATCATTGCACTGGAAAAATTGTAAAATGTATCCGAACTACATTAATATGGAGCTCTACTACGTTGATCGAGCAATCACTGCATATGAAATGTAATTTTCGACTATACAGTATACGCTAGTAACAAAAGATCTTTTTTTTTTCATATTTTCAGAGGGAGAAATCAGAATTCTCAATTTCAAATAATTTAAAAGGGTGATAGGGATGAAAAATAAATATAGTTTATGGAATATGCTAAACGTTAGATATACATTTCGTACGCAATGACTTGATATTAGCGGTCGGGGAATTCTTCGTTAAAAAGAAATCAGTCGTTACAAGTATGAGAGCTAGCGCTACATAGTTTCTCTGTCAGGTCGTAAACAATGTAGACTTTCCAAATACGATCCTTCTTTAACCCTATAAGTACATATATCTTCGAGGCTTAACTTCGCGTAACCGCGCATTGAGACTAACATTCTAATTATGTCTTTTTGGTACGTCGCTGCCTGGCTTGCGAGAAATAATCTTTCTGTGACTAGAGTATTTTTTCCAGGTTGCAAATATTGCATATAAAAGAACCGCAGGTCGCTAAAACTAAGACTGCTTTATCAAATAAATAAATACATTATACATATATATAAATTTAAAAACTACTAAATTAAAAATAAAATAAAAAACTACTAAATTTTATCTATATATAAATAATTTCTATATATGTTTAAAGAGGTTTTAAATTATTCAAGTAAAATGCCAGAGTTTTACAAAAGAATATGTACAAGAAATAATGAAATAATAACATTGCACTAAAAAATTATGAATATGTAAATTGAATTCATAAGAACCTAAAAAATTGTAATGTAAAGTAGCGTGTTCTGGAAAGCGATTACGCAAATAAACGCTTAGAGTATTACATTTTACAAGAATATTACAGTAAATGACTAATGAACGAAAAATGTTTAAGTCAGCTTTTTCCTTTTTAGTTATTGCTAAAAATTGGTAAATAATGATTTGAGAAACACATAAATAATTTGAAATTTATAATTTAAAAAAAAATAGATGAACATTTTATAAAAAAATCTCACATTTCACAGAGAGAAAAAAATTCTCATATGTTCTTAAAATATCGGGTTTACTTGTACTACACTGTTCTTATTTAAATATTCACTTTAAATTAAATGAAAACTTCTAGAAGTTATAGGAAAATGAAGTCACTGCACCATGTTAATATGAGTTTGACTAGAGAAAGAGATAGAGAAAGAGAGTATAATACATTAAATTAATACATTAAAATCTACATTGATATCCATTTTTCTTCACGATAATCTTCTAGTATCAACAATAATAGTAAAATTGCACTGTCATTTGAAGAAAAATTCAAAATAAATATAAAATTGATACATCTTTCTTTCTGATAAGATTATTAAAATAAGTGATATTATCGCCATGACCGAAAATTTTCTGGTCTTTATCAATTTTATAAGCCGGTTCTTAAGTAGTGTCTCTTATGTTAAATTATCAAAAAAATATATATACTCAAAATATATACTCAGATTCATAACTATGCATTATGCTCGGAATGGCGTTCTCATTTGAAATTAATTTCAATTAATGAAATTAAATAAATACTTCAAATAATAATATATTAATTTTGATAATCAACAGCCCTTGAATTTCCAGGTAATTCTGATTGCAAATTATCTTAAATTCATAAAATTAATATAAACAATTTCTTTTCCTATAAACGTGAAAATATCTAAAAGTTGACTCAGTCTTTTAAAATTCTTTAGACTTGTCATTTGAATGAATTGATATCATATACAATTCATGTACAGGATATTTCAAAATTGAAAATACAGACACAATGTTATTCCTCATGAAATTCGTTGAACGAACAGCACGAAAAATTACCAATGATTCGAAATTATTGCTAACGAAGGTCGATTTCTTAGTTTCGTAAGAGATAATATAACATATCCGTTTATCTCGAAACATCCCGTGCAATCTCTCCCTTCAAAAAACTTAACGGATATTATTAAACTTCCTCTCTGGAACATTTTTCAACCCTTTATGACCTGAATTTTCATTTTTAAATTAATATTTACAATTACAATTCTCTAAATTAATATTGTTTTAAATATATATTTGAAGGTTTAAATTAATATCTCAGGAAATGATTAGTGGGTAGTTTCTTTCAGGTTGTAAAGGATCGAACTATATCGCTCCGAGTTCAATATAAACAAAGTGTGTACGAAGAAGGAATGTCGATTCCTATTGGAATTCGTCGCAATTCATATGCATTTTTCTCAACGCGTGTAAGAAGGACTACGACTCGCGGAACAGCTGGATCGATGACTCGGGCTGGACCAGTTACTGTTCCTGCTGCTTTCGGAACTACTCGGTGACGAGGGTGGTGTCGGAGTTGGTCGATGATATGGGATCGGACGTTTCCTCGCGCTAAAATGAATGACTGTTAGTATGTCGCGATACTTTTTTGATGAAGAACGCATGTTATTTACAAATGTTAATTTTGAAAGAACGAGAGATGATAAAATATTCATCATTTTCTTGTTCTGCGTATTAGTGAAGATTAAAGTCAATTATGAATAATATTAAAAATTAAGAATAATATTGATAATAGTCAATGATTATAATGTATTATGAAATAATAATTATTATTCATTAGTAGTTGATAATTAAAACTAATAATATAAGTTAGTTTTAAATGATGATAATTAAATATTGAGTAAATAATAATNATTATTACTAATAAAAAATCCTTATTCGTTAAACATACAATCTACTGCTTCAGTTAATTTATATCTCAATAATAAAAGTTGTATGAAAAATAAAATAGCAGAATATACATGCGACATGGCGAAAATAAATCAAGCAAGCTGCAGAGAAACGAGGACGTGCAAAATAAAAATGTGACAACTCACCTGTCTGCGATATGTTTCTCTGGAGAATGTAGTGGCGCGAGAAACACTCAGAAACCGCAAAAATATTAAACTAAGAAAATTATAATTAAGAAATTATAAACCAAGGAAAAAAAATTCATTTTTGTCGGTAAATCTTTTTTTTATTTAGCGATTGACAATAAAATAAAAGAAATCTTCTATTGCATGTGAGACAACAATTTCATTTACAATATTTATAAAGGAAAACATACACGCATGCTATATCTACATGATGTTCGTGGGTCAATTATATGAGTGATTGATTAGAAAAAAGGGAAAGAGAAAAAGAAAGAAAAAAAAAAAAGATTGTACAAATGAAAAATCTAGAAATATGAAATAAAAGATCACGCTGTTATTCTACGAGCGAGATTGATGATAATTATGATCGCTAATAATTACGATATTTGGTCATCATAATTTACATGAAACTCTCCTATTTCCGTTATTACATTTGTTACATTTGAATAAACTCGATTACAGAATTATATTATAATTAACCGTCATATATATACTACGCATGCCATTTAACACCTTGACTGTCAGATCATTGATTGGGGTATTTTTATGCCAGACATAAATGCGATTGAATGATGTTCAAACATTATTTAAATGTTACTTTAAAAAATATGAATCACTATTCTTTTTATTCAACAGCGTAGAATAAAAATTATATCAAGATAATCATATACTATTTATTCCTAAACAATAAAAATAAAAGACAATACGATATTAATTAATATAAAAGATATTAATTCCTGGCGGTCAAAGTATTAATTGCAAATCACTAAATTGCTTAAAATTCAATATATATAAGTCTATATATATCAGACTTTTATTGCTATATATATATATGCTGCGCGAAGCCATAACTCTATCTTCTATGTCTGTCCTTTGATCTGTCCCTGTAGGACATAATAAATATAATATTAGCATACCGGAGATCGAGATCCTTAATCATATTGGCAAACTATCCGTTTTTCGCCGGAAAAATTTTTTCTGATATTTCTTTTCAGCAAACTTTAAAATCAGTTCTTTTTAAAAATTATTTCTTCAGCTTTTTTTAGCGATTATAATGATATAATAACAAAATTCTAATAACAAAAGAAATATGAACTAAAGAAAATGTGCAACTAATAACAGTGACAAATTAAATCTACGATTACGGTGGTGGACTTATGAAGTCCAACGCACGCGGATACAGAGAGTGCATGGTAAATATATATTTGTATATATAAACTACCATGAGATAATGCAACGCACAGTCTCGCGATACCTACCTCGTGATACGCCGTCTATCCAGGAAGCTAGGTGAACCGTGACGCCGAGGTATTGACGGTGAGCGCGATCTGCTAGAGGCAGAACTGCTGGAAGTGGAGCGAGAGGATCGACTGGAGACACTACTAGACGATCTTGATGAACTGGAGAAACTTCTATCTCGACTATGTCTCGAGCTGAAGAAGGAAGAGACACGCAAAACATTTAGCAAAATGTTCTTGTATGATTTTAATAATTTTATTAGAGCTGGTCGCTAAATTATGAGCTCTTACCTAGCAGAGGAACGTGAGCTGCTTCTACTACGACTGCGTTTCTCCTTGTCCCTGAACACCCTCGATGCCGATCGCGAGCGACTCTTGGATTTCTTCGACAGCGAACAGCTGCGAGATCTCTTCTTCGACAGCGATCTGCTCCTGGACTTTTTTGACAGAGAAGAGCGGCTGCGGGATCTCCTCTTCGACAACGATCGATTTCTGCTTCTGGATCGCGAAGCGGATTTCTTACACCTCGAAGGCGATCTCGTAGCGCTCGAGCGCTTTGATTCCACTGAGGAAGATCTCGATCGCGGCGAGCGCTGTTGTTTTGTTCTCGTCTTCGGCGATGATTTTTTTGTTCTAGAAGCCGATCTGGAGGTCGATCGTCGCCCAGGTGATGCCGATTTCTTGCCTCGCGAACGGGATCGCGACTTCTTGTCCCCGGATGGCGATCTGGAAGACCTCACTTTGTCCACGACGGACGGTGATCTTGTGCATGATCTCGATGCCGATCTGGAGTACGATTTGGTTTTCTTTGGTGATCTCGACGAGCGCCGATTCAATCTGGTTAACGAAATATTCAGCAAAGGCGGCGGCGATTCACTGGGCGAACGCAGTTTCATTATCATGTTGTCCTCTCTAGACATCGCGACAGGAGAACGAGAAGCTGACTCTCTCTTTGACGCGTCTTTCTTCGAAGACACGATCAACGGCGAGTCTTTTTTACCGGAGGAACTTGGTGATCTCGAAAATTGATTATTTGTCTTATTGTTAGTCTTCATACCAGGGGATGTGGAGTCAACTTTGTCGAAAGATTGCTGAGGCAACGGTAGCGGTGGCGGCGACTCGCTTGGCGATCTGATCCTAATCGCCGCTTCCTCTCGGGTGAGAGGTAGAGCCGGCGAAGGCGATCTGCTGGACACCGGCGACTGAATGACTGGTAAAGCCTGTATAACTGGTTCCTTTGATCTGGATCTGTCTCGAATCGGTACGGTTGAATTCTGCGCAATGGTTTTCGGCGGTTCGTTCGGTAAAGCGATATTTAAAAAATCTTCCCGCCTCTCAATCATGATCTTCGTGGGACTGATCACCTTCTTCTCCAGAGTCTCCCGTGCCTTTGCCGCCAGGCCACTCTGCAATCGTTTCAATGTATTTAATTCTATAATCCTCCTTTCCTCATCTTCCTCCTGTTGATGTTGCTTGCTGGGCTCGTCGTCGGCCAAATCGGCTTCATCCTCACTCGACGATCTCAGACTCACTCTAGGCGCGACCGCTATCTGCTGTGTTTTCCTGTTTCTCGATGTCGAGCGCGATCTCACCTTGTCACCCTTAGTTTTCTTTTTCTGATCTCGTCGCGGCTTCCGATCCTCCAAAATGTCTTTGTAACGCTCTGGATTCTTTCTAACCGGTGAATAGCTCAAAGTGGAGCGTGATCGGGATCGCCGACGTTGCTGTCGCCTCGCCGAGCGTGATCTTCGACGAGAATCGGTCTCCCTGCGTCTCGCTGGCGGAGACACAGGTTTCCTGCGGGAGGATCCGTAACGATCATACTTGGAGCGGCTTCTGCTTCTGGACACAGAATGCCTGCTGTGTCTCCTAGGTGATCTAGAGTATCCTCGTCTTCGTTTGGGAGACGGACTCACGCGACGTGACCTTGAGTACCTCCTGGGAGATCTTCCTCCTCCTCCTCCTCCTCCTCCTCTATCTCTATCTCTTTCTCTATCCCTATCTCTATCTCTCTCTTTGTCTCTATCGTTTCTATCACTTCTGCTTCTAGAGGATGATTTATGCCGCCTGTTTGACGATGGAGCAGGACTCCTATTGTGGTTAATCGGCGATTTGTCTCGCTTCTCCGTCATGCTCTTCTTCGGCGAATCTTTCTTTGTTTTAGAAACTGACGGTGGTAGCGGCGGAGTCTCATTTCGAGATATTACTGTTCGAGACAATGTTTCCCGTTTCGGTGATCGGATCGATCGAGGAGGAAGTGGTTCTCGCGAGGTCACGGTACTGTCGGGAACTTCATTTCTCGATGCCTTGTCCGTCGCGGTGTTTTTCACCGATTTCTTCGGTCTTTCCACAGAACTGTAAAATCAATCCACATCGAGTTAGAAATTAAATAAGAGAATCAAATAACAATTTAAGTGAATAAATTAATTACTAATAAAACATTTTCTGCCAAGTATTTGTAAAATAATGATCGTATGCAGAAATTGAAAAAAAAAAAGAAATTAAGAAATAAGAAAAATCGACATACCTGTCCGTGGAGCTTTCAGATGACTGACGTTTCCGTTTAGCCGAACTCTTTTTCTTCTAAAAGAAAATCCAACATGGATCAATATTGTTTATTGACTCCAATTAATGAACATCAATCATGCATTCGTCAAGAATACAATGAAAAAAATGCAACATAAAAAGGAACGACGTATTTATTTAAAGAACTTTTCCGGAGTCTGCTCCTTTCGGGTTACTAATCAGCAGTTATTGTCAGTAATGATAAAAAAAAATTAGAATAAAAGAGATCATTTATTCATTGATTTGTCTGTACATCTGGAAAAGACTACAACTCGAAGAGAAAAACTTTTAAATAATAACAAATATATTTTAAAAATAACTCTGGTTCTCCAAAAAAGAGATTGGGGATAGTATCTTACAATTTCTTCCCATAAACATTGTAATGAAATAAGTTTGGAAACTTTGATCCATTCAAAACTATGATACTGAAACAAGTATTATGTGATTATTATAAATTAAATTTATAAAAAATAATGTAATTATTATGTTATCACTATAAAATTAATTTTCTTAAAAATTACCTTCAGATTTAAACTTAATGTAAAATAAAAATTAATATATATGTATATAAATAGAAGAATATAATTTTAAGAAAGTATCAATAAGTTGCTTTTTCAAGATGCACATTAAATTAAAAGATGCACATAAAATTAATTAATTTCCATGGGCACAAAAATCCGAAATCCTACTTATCTCATTTCTTTTTTAATCGCGGCATCGTTCCCTTTCAAAAATATATTTCAATTCTTCATTTCAGAACAAGCAGTCTCCGAGATCGATCTTCCGTAATTATATGTAATAGTGCTCGACATACAACGAGTGAGAAATAGAGAGGCTTTTACACAACAGTAAAATTCGCAAAATTCGAAAGTACACGAGTACGTATGAATCCACAAAATTAGAAATTACATTGAGTAGCGGCATATCTGGTACTCACTCAGGGAATGTCTCCTGTCAAATGGCGCTGAATAATTACAAACAATACTGAGATTTATACTTTGAAATAATGAACTGTCGAAAAACTGGAAATCAGATGAAAAATCGTATATACGCAAAATAACAAGCGAACCGGAGAGGATCAGCAAGGAGAAAAAAGAGACGATCATGCTATCCTTTTCGAGACAAGTGGCAAACTCAAGAAATCGGATAACTATATATAAGATCACCCAGCGTCAACCGATTAACAAATTGAGAAAAAACAAACGAAAACTAGAAACGTTGTCATGCACCTACTTTTACGTGCCGAAGTATATATAAGTATGTAAAGAGAGATAAACAGAGACAGAAAGAGACGGGAATTTATAATTAATTTTCTTCAAAGTATCGTGCGTACCTCATGCTTGTCCTTTCCATCGACTTTGAGCTTTTTCTTTCTCTTCTTCTTCCTCTTCTTCGACTCAGCTTCGGACGAGCTATGCAATGCCCATTCGTTATTTACTTTCATCATATAATTTACGCATTAATTTCATAATCAATATTAAATGATCTTATACTAAAGTCGCTTAACATCTTTCCCTTTTCTTTTTTTCTTATAAAAATGAATTAAATTATTAACGAATCATTGAAACATTTGTGCGATAGAAAATGCTTTTATTTGAATTTTAAGAATTTTAATCGACATAAGGAAATATTGATATATTATTAATATTTAGTAACAATAGATTATCATTATTACTTGCTGTCATCGGAATCCTCGCTGGAGTCGCTGTCAGATGATGTCGCTTCGGTCTTTTTGTGCTTCCTCTCCTTCTTCTTCTTCTTAGATTTTTCTTTCTTCTTGCCGGACTTAGGAGATTCGGATCTATGAAATCGGAGATTGAACAATCGTTACAAGAGTCTCGAGGCGGTTGTATCTTTGTTTTTTTTTTGTTTTGTCAAACAATATTTAGTCTTATATAATTCTTGCAGTGGGCGTCTTCCTGTCGACAAGTGCATACCTTTGTGCTGACAATATATAAAGAAAGCTGTAGTACACAACGTATCGGTGTACGTGAAAAACAATTTTCCGTTCTATCGATATATCAACGTATATGTACGTACACAATATACACAAGCTATTCACTTTAGAAAGTATAACTTTGCGCAACAAAAATTTAGAATATATTCTGCCCGCCAAAAATAACAATTTCGTTCTAATTATTTTCTTTAATACTCTTTCATAACATCGAAATGACTTTTTTAAATAAAAGGTTTTAAATAAAAGCCAGCGATACAACTTTATACAGAGTACTTTCGAAATAATTAGGCAAGCTTTCAAATATCTTGCATTCGAACAAAATAGAAGTTCACGTCAATGTAATATATTGATATGAACTTTCCTCTTTCGTTTCTGAAGTTCGTCCAAGTATTTCAAAAGTATTCCGTAAATAAATTACAATATTCATACTAGAGTATGCAATAACAAGGAAAAACAAAGACGCGTATATAAGTAAAATTCATCTAATCCATAATATCGCGCATAATATCGTATAATATAGCTAACAAACCGACTACATAATAGCTCGCTTTGAAAGATCCAGTTTTACACTCACTTTCGGAGTTCCCGAGGAGGAATTCTCCAACTCGGGTTGCAATCGCGAAAAACCACATCTTTCAACAAAGATTTACGGAAGACAAGTATACGAAATATATAATACATAATATGAGGAGTATTGATATAAATATGGGATTAGCATTACCTTGATAACCATCGATAAGGACGGACTTGTCAGAAAAAAATAGAGAGATGACATTAACAACAAGCTTCATCGATAAACAACAACAGAGAGATAGAAATGTATGATTCTCGTTTTCTGTTTATGTTCATTTTCATTCTTTGCGCAAGTTTCTCTACTCTTTAATTTTCTTAACTTTCTTTCTCTGCGTTTATTGCGAAAACCCGTGTTTTTATTATTTCACTACCCCCGGCAAATGTTTGCCATTAATTACTACATTAGCAAATTATAACATATCTTTATCATTATAATTCTTAGCGTCTGTGTTTTTCCAAATTCAGTAATATTCCAACCTTCTAGTATTGTTTACACAAATTATTTTCATATTTTAAGGATTAAAATAAGATGGTATTTTTACCGAAAATGATTTATACATAATTACAATATTCGTATAAATTTTAATAAGTCTAGCCGAAAAGACAAACATTTACCCGCGAGGTGATAGCTAATCGCGAGAGAGACAATCCCTAAGAGAAAATCCCATCGATAATTAATCACGACGCTTTTGCATACGAAGCACGATGTTAAGTTTTTTCGAAGAGTGTGTTACTTTTTTTTTGCAAATTAATCGCGACGACCACACTTACCTACTGCGCCTACTGGGTAGGCACTCAGTCCTCCTCAGTTCTGTTTGAAACAGAGAAAGGTGTACGGGATATGAGACAGTAGGTGGTGAGTCATGAGTTTACAGTTCTGTAAATCCAGCTAACGCGTAAAAAAAAAGCAAAAGAGAGAGAGAAAGAGATAGAGTACGAGCGTTTGCAAAACGAACAGTCTCGATTAACCGACATAGGAAGAGAAAGAGAGAAAGAGAGGAAACTTTCTACTCGGATCTTGGTCGCTTTCTTTTCTCTTTTCTGGGGTGCTCCGGAGGCATGTGACAGGGCCGGGTGTGCGGTCTTGGAGCCTCGATTCGCATCTTACTCTGAGTCGATACTTAAAAAACGGAAGCGAGAGAAAGAGAAAGAGAGAGAGAGAGAAAGAAAGGTCACGGTGGGATCGAATCCAGCCTCCATGGAGCCGTACGCGCACCGTTTACGTTATGCTGTACCTTTCCCGTTTGTGCTTCTTGGCCTTCTTCTTCTTGCCCGCGCTCGCGCTGCCGGATCGCTTCCGTTTCTTCTTCTCGGTGGCTGTGGTGGTGACTACTTCCGATACCGACGGCGGCGCCGGGCTCGGTGTACGCACCAGCTCGTAGACCTTGCTCGCGGCGGCGGCGGCGGCTCGCGCCTCCGCCTCGCGCGCGTGCCGCTCCGGGTCTAAGCTACTGCCCTCCACGAAGAACTCGGAGATGCCGAACGCCTCGCGCAGCTTCGCATTCTTCTCCTGCTGCGCCTCGGCGATCTGGTGTGTTTCCCGTACGCTGAAAGCGTAAATTCCGTTAGTTTTCATAAAAAGAGTTTGCTAAAAATTGTAAAATTTACAATAATAAATTAATCATATAGCTTTCACTAATTGCAACCATTAATAATTTTTAGAAATATATAAGACAACCTTTGGGAAGCAAAATCCGTCCTAATCATTCATACAATTACAATCATTAATATGTAATTTGTAATAATCTACAATGACCGGTTTATGTTTATATCATGAGTGAAATGATAGAAATTGCATTGTGAATAAATAATAAATATGTCAAAGCTAGATTTATTCAATACCAATTATTAAATCACACGTCAATCACACATCAAAGTCAGCAATGAGAATAAACAATCAAATTTCACATGTCTAATTAGTGGCATCATATTTTCAATATATTAACACTTATTTTTACAGATATTTTTGCATATGAATGAGAATCGATGAACTCAATCGAATTGTTATCTTAACCGCCATATGTTCGAGACGACTGAATCACGAATCGTGTCGTACGCACAGGAAGAAAGTGAAATGCAAATGAGCAATTGAATCCACATGCAATTTAATTGTTGATTTTCCCTTTTCAAAATATTGCCCCACTACATTATCTTTGCAGTCGAAACGATCTATAAGGCACTCGATGGTTCACGATAACAGAGATCCCAGATGATCGAGATCGCCTACCGCGTCGAAATCTTCACCGTCATTCTTCTAAGAGCGATGATCGCTTCTTCGGAACTACAACGAGATGGAGACTCGCGGAAACAAAGCCGCGAGACAATGATGTCGACGTCGTTCTTAACGGGCGTCGCGATGCTAATGACATAACACACTGTGGGACGACTAGAATGGCAAACAGGGGCAGGAATCGCGCGAGTCCTCTCTTTCTCTCTCTCTCTCTACTTTTCCTGCGACGGTGAAAAGCGGTGAACCGGGGTTGAGCTGGGGGCGAGAGCCACCCCTGCGCGCCTGCACGCACGGCGCCGGAACCCGGCGGATCAATACAATCCAGCTGTTCTCTTTTCTGGCATCCCCTTTGCGCTGTAGAATTGCCGTCGGCGACTTACGCCGAGTCGATCCGCGAACAAAACCAGACTCGAAGAGCGAAATAAACTAAGAAGCTTTCTTTTTACGTTTCTACCTTTTGCCCAGAAATGCCTCCTGTTATTATCGAGGGATCTTATAACCATGTAAAAGTCTAAGCTTCACAATATACCGTTACTGTCGATACTGTTAAAATAAATTTCACCTAAGATCAGCTCGAGATTTTACGATTTTGTTATATATTTTCTCTCCTAAAGCTCAATCCGCCAAAATTACTTGCCCTTATATACTTGCTACAAGAAATATAATAATTAGGGATGTTCTATATGTATATAACAAAAGCTTAATCTTGCTAACTATACACTATTTGAGCTATAATGTATGTAAACTATACACCGGGTACATTTAAAAAATGATCGCGTTTATATTTATAATTAATTAAAACCGATTAAAAATGAGTAAAAATTTTGTTATTAATTCTCATCCGTATTTACAAATCGCAATCATCGTTATACAATATACTGATAGAAGATGTCAATCTTTTTTATTTCTATAATACATGTCAATGCATCGACAAGGTGGAGAAACTTGAACAAACATGACCCCGGTGTACAGCCCTAAAGTTAAACTGAAAGTTGACGCTGACAAAGGGATTCACCTGACGACGGAGCGTATGTTGCTTCGCCGTTCGGCGAGCAGGTGCAGCTGAATGCGCTGACAGCAACAGCAGTGTTGACGCTGCATCTGTAGCATTTGCTGTTGCTTTCTCTTGCCAATGTTATTGGCCGCCGCGTAGTGCAATTTGCGTTTGCGCGAACGTTTCAACACCTTTTGCCGGTCCAGAAGGAAATTGCCGCCTCGCCACAGCGTCTCGAAAAAGGCCCGACCGTCGGCCGGGCCACGTCCGCGCGCGGGTTTCGCCGGTGACATCGTCGCCGACATTGCCATTCCTCAAAATTCGAATGTAACGACGAATATGGATTTCTTTAAGATCCTTTCCTTCAAGAAATCTTCCTTGATGCAGTATAATATTGTATAGAACGATCGTATATTGATCTCCTTTAATAACCAGTTCAGTTTCGAGTCGGAAGGTCCTTCCCAGGATTTTGTCGTCTTTTACTCGTAGCGCTATTTTTCGTGGATTAAATCTCAATAGATTTTGTCTTTTTGCTTTTATTTTTAGATATAAAATTGTTTTCCCTTGTACAATACAATGGAAAATAATTATTAATCTCTCGTAAAAGATGTTTTTGATAGAATAATCGCTGATTGTGCAAGCTGATTCTGGATAATCTGTGCCGCAATTTCTTCTTTTCGGCTTCTATCTTCTTCCAATTTTAATGGTCGATAGTTATATGAAGTATCCCTGTGTGTCTCGATTCTTCACTTTAATTTTCTTATTCTACCACCTAAAATAAAGGAGATGGTGAATAATATTGGCATGATAATATTAAGCTGCTGACTGAACCCGAGACACTTCGTCGGTTGGTCCACGCTGCACAAGTAGCTTTACAAACGCTTAATCCCTTTACGAAGGAAACAGAAGGGATAAAGCCGGGGTGTAGAGGGAAGATCGCAAGCGAAGATAATAGCTCTCTCTCCCTTCTCAGTTGCCGACGCTGTGCCTTTTGTATGTGCTGTCCGGGCTTTTCTAGCTAGAACAATCATACGACGGCAACGATGATGGTGATGATTACAATAACGAGTTCCGTCTCTCTCCTTCCTTACGCGTCGTTCCACTTTGATATTCTTCAAGCGACTCTCATCATCTCATATCCGAGTGTTCCCGATCGTTTCACGATATTATAAATGTTTCTCTTACTTTATATTCTTATAGACTTCTATTTTTACTTATTATTATTGTATTAACTATTTATTATTACGCTCATAACTATTATTATGAGGAATAAATTATCATTTATATATTTTACGACATATTATTTCATTACCATTATCGTTCACGTTGCTTGGACTGTTAAACGCCCTTTTCTTATTCCATACGATCGTGGAAGAATATATAGCAATATGTAAATCCTCGCGTTGGAGAAATTGCTGTACGCATTTTTTACGGAGTTCAGGAAGACTTCAAATCAGGCACACGATTATCGCCGTGCTTCTTTCTGTCAGGCTGAAGCAGGACGTTTTTCTTAGCGATGTATCGTCGACTCGCCGTAGTCAACGTCTTGGAGACACATGGATTTTGTAGAAAAAACTTTCTATATTTCTTCTAAGAGAATGGAGACACGTGAATTAGAAGATATATTTCTATCTACATCTCTTTTGATATTTCTGATGAAATAAAAATTGCGAGAGAAAGAAGGATACAATGCTCTTTGCACAAATTAAGATCTTTCTTTATAAAAGTCGTTGAAGAAATTAAGTTCTTTTTTTCGCTTCCCTTTTATAAATTTTATAAATTTCCCTTATTTTTCTTTATTGTCCTCACACTTCTTTCCAATTAAGATTTAATTATTTCTACGTCATGTATGTTTCGATGTACATTGTAAAAATTCAGATTCCAAAGTTGTTAATGTTAATCTTCTTCATTAATAATCTGTTCAATAAGTTTCCTCTCAGAGACTTCTTTAGTTGAGATCAATTCAACATTCAATATATAATACGATATCTTCTTCACGTGTATTTAATATTACGATTTAGTCTAATGAAATATATATATATATATTTAGTCTAATGAAATATACGATCAATATAATTTCCTTGAAGTTTTCTTCTTATTCAGGATCACTCAATCGACATTCGATATCTATTATTTTCTATGCATATATCTACGTTACAGACCATTCCAGTAAAATGCACGATTCTTCTAAGGAAATCTTGAAGGGTTTCTTTCATTCGTCGGGCCGATATGTAGTAGATATTTTCATATTTATATGCATTACATAATGAATTGAAAATTGCGCGATCTTCTTTGCGGCTTTTTTCTCGTTCGGTTATCACATTTAATACGATATCTTCCGTAAGGTTGAACGGCACGAACCGCTGCTTGCTCCCATGAGACTTTAACATTAGACTTAAGCTCTACCTCGCGATGCGTAATTCTAACTGGAGACTTAGCACTTAGGAACGATCTAGAGGAGCGGGATAGTAACCGCGCTACCAGATTAAATTAAGCTAATGGAAGACTTTTGTGATTTGTCCGCGGGTTCGTGCGTCGCGTCGCGTCACATGTTCCTTCTTCGACGGGGTCACCCGAGATTAATTCGACTCTCGGTGCACCATCCGTCGACGATGACACACGACGACACGTCCGCTGGCTGTGCCGTGACGCCGGTCCATCCTCGCACTGAGGCGCCGGAAAAACCTGGCCGCCAGAGAGCGAGATGCTGCGTTCCCTCTTTCTCCCACTTCTCGTCCTCCTCCGCCCTGGATATACTCCCCTCGACGTCTCTCACCCTCTTGGCGCCGGCGCTATGGGGTACGTCGATATCGCGAATATAAACCCACCCTGTCCTCCATCGGTCCGGAGGTTGCCCCGGAATGCAATGCGTCTCCGCCCTCTGTTCTATCTCGTATATATCTAAGTTATAACACTGATATCTTTCACAATACTTTGCTCGCGAGAATAGAATTAAAATAATTTGAATTAATAATCTCCATTAATGAAGAAAATTATCGCGTTTTCGAATTTATTATTCTTCCGCAGAATGCTTTCTTTTTAGTTATATATCTGTGAAATAATCAAACTTTCTCTCTTTCTCTCTCCCTCGAAAAAGTGATGTCATTCTGATTTAACAATATTATTGTTAGACTGATTAACATCAATCTAATAATATTTTCTCTTCATTTGTTTCTTATAACTAATATTTTGGATTTAAGACAATAAACGATATCACATTTTGATAGAATAATTCAATGTTGGATTTTTATGTTATCACGTATTCATGGAAAACAATTTTCTTTTTGGTTTTCAAAAATTTTAGTTTCTTTTTGAATACCAAAAATTTTTTATCAGTGTTAAAATAGTAAACATTTAATTTTTAAATTATCCCAGTTTTTAAAAACTCTTTTTAGAAATTTTTACCTTAAAATTATTTCTTCACATCTTCACAATTATATCACATATTAAATTTATAAAAATCTTACAGTTAATCAAATTCAAGAAGTAGCAAACAAAAATAACCAAGATGTCTAAAAGTCGTCATAAAACTTCTGAATGTTTCTTCAGAATTTTTAGGGAACTTGCAGATCTGTAAATATATTTTCCCGAGATACGATGTTGCAGTTGTGTGAAAGTTTTCCTTTAACGCGGGATCGAATAAAGCCGAAGCAGAGAGATTTCAAGAAGCTCAGACATCTTTAACGTCATATACGTCGTTTCACGTAGCATCTTTGCGCCGTCAGGATTATCCTGGATTTGGCTGACAGAAATCAATAGGAAGACGAAAACTCTTTCCTTAGAATTTCATGCACTTTTTAAAAAATATAAAGCACTTTTGCGTTTCTAAGCCAATCTTTTCTCAGTTAATAAAATCATATTTATTATTAAATATAATATTATGTAATTTAATGTAATATCGCTGAATTATATAACGCTATATATTTTTTTCCAGTTAATATTACGTATTTTTTCTTAATTTATATAAAACAATTATATTACATAGTACTTAATTCATTTTAAACATATATTTTATATATTTTATTTATCTAAATATTATTCCAATTAATTTGATTGTTACATATGATAGCTATATGATTAATTTATTCCGCGTTATTATATTACGTTTCAGCTAATTTATTTATAATTCGTTATATAATAATTCTTCTACAGTTTAAGAAAAAATTTTAAAGAACTAGATAAAATGTACTTACTTAACACGACCAAATTCATCTTGTGGTGTGGATGACTTAATATCGCTACCCATTAATAATGATCTGTAGGATTCCACCTTGTTCTCTATTTCCTCGTTCGTAAATCTGTAATCCATAGTAAAAAAAAAACCGAGATTATATAAATTCTTAAATTCTGTAAATCTGTTTTGCAAATCTACATTTCTGCATTAATTATTTTATAATTATTAAAATTGCATTGTTTGCAAATTTTTTGAAAATTATATATCTATATTTTTAAAGCATGGAAAAGATATAGACACCTATATCTATATTTTATTCATATAGATACTTATATTTTATTCATACTGTTATTCATGGAAAACGTATAGGTTTAATATAGGTATAATATAAAATATAGGTATGTCTATATCTTTATACGTTATTTATATCGTGTTTGTATTACGTTATATAATTTAGATTAGAATCATATTATTAGTCTAATTCTCAAGCAGCTTTTTACTTTTAGATTAGATTATAAATTGTAATAGGATTTGCTTTGTCCATCTTTGGCTTCAATATATAGGTCAAACATAATGCGTTTATCTACAACTCTAATTTAATTAAAGATTAAGTAGACTCTTTAATTCTTGATAATTATTATGAATATTTAAACAATAATAATAAAAATCAAGGAAGTTACTGATAAGTTTTTGCAAATGCATTGTTGCAAATTTGCATTGTTGCAAATTATAATATGTGATTAATGGGACAGCTTCCATACTTTTAAAATTAAAACTGTTAGCAGAAAAATGACAAATTGTATTCCGAAATAATTTATAAATTCGAAATTGTTTAAAAAACCCGAATATTAAGAGGATTAACTAAAAAATTCTAATTTATGAATAATTACCCTTGATTTTCTAAAATATCAGCCAATTCCGCACACTTGACTTCAACTTTTCTTTTTCTGACATGGTCTAAGATTTCTTTATTTGGCTGCTTATTCAGTTGATCGATCTTAGTTTCTTCTGCCTTGTAGGTGACTTTGTCCTTGTTCTTGCGCACAATTGCCCAATTCCTCTGTACGTGTCCATTGGTGCCAGAACCACGTGGAGTTTGAAGTCCAATGCCATTGTACATTTTGTTTCACTTCTGTCAATCAAAGATAAAAAAGCATGTTCCAGTTAAAAAATTAATTAACAAACAAAACAGTGATGAAATAATATATCAAGTTGCAACGAATTGTGACATCAAAGATAATACTTGATTTCATATTAGAAAGATTTCAAAATGTCAAAATACCAAAAACATTTTATATTTTGCAAGAATTAATCTCTTAAGTTTGTTTTTATTTGTCCAACTGCTTATATAGATAGTAACTGTTTTATTTCATTATAACACACATCATCGATTAATCTCAAATACAAATCGAAGAAAATAGAAATAAAAAATCCTACTTAAAGATGTTTTTTTGTAATTGCACTATGTTGTACTTAAAATGAGTATAGTAATAGGATAGAGAAAAAAGAAGAGAGATGAGTAGTAAAGATATCAGTTATGAAGAACAAACTTCATCATTATACAAACTATAAACTATCG
>JAJVSH010000056.1:707043-773254 GCA_021460005.1 Tetramorium alpestre | reverse complement strand
AAAACGTGTATATTATTGTAAAAATATTAAAATTAATATTGTCTTCATGCAGGAATCTAATCATAATGTCTTCCTGGTTATGGAATATTGCAACGGTGGAGATCTGGGAGATTATTTAAATGGTAAGCACACACAACTTTAAAAAATTGCACAATGAATCAAATGAAAAATAACGATTAATGAAATTTTAATACGTTATAGGACGAATAGATTTTATATATAAATAATTCATATTTTTCTAATAGCAAAAGGTACTCTTTCCGAAGATACCATTAGGTTGTTCCTCAAGCAGTTGGTTCGCGCGATGAAGGTACTGCACGCCAAAGGGATAGTCCACAGAGATCTTAAGCCGCAGAATATTCTGTTGAATCACAATTGTGGCAAAGCCTGTCCACAGCCACATGAAATCACATTGAAGATAGGTAAATGCATTTCCGCATTTATATTAGGTTCGATTCTTTTCTATATTTGATTTTTTATTAATAAATGATATTTTAATATATATTTTCTCTTTGTTTCAGCGGATTTTGGTTTTGCTAGGTTTCTGCAGGAAGGAGTGATGGCTGCGACTTTGTGTGGATCGCCGATGTACATGGCGCCCGAAGTTATTATGTCTCTTCAATATGATGCTAAGGCGGATTTATGGTCCGTTGGCACCATATTGTATCAGTGTCTTACCGGAAAGGCACCGCATCCCGCAAATAATCCTCATGCACTCAAGTCGATCTACGAGAACACTGTTAATCTTGTTCCTAGGTACCGAGATATTTGATGTTTAATAGAGTGATTTGATTCTTATATTATTGTATTTAATTTATATTGAAATTGGATAAAAAAAGATCTGAACTTTATGTGTAATTAAAATGTTACTTTGGAAAATAGCAAATTATATTTTTATCACTTTTTTATTGCACTACTATACATACTACTATATATTTTATTTATATTGGTTTTTTTTCTTTCAATTTTTTAATCTAACCTTTCTCGAAATCCTTAATTTTTTTTATTTTACACGAAGGAAAAACTTATAACTGAAAATAATATAAAAGAGAAAGAATATCATGTCTCCTTCTTTTAGTATACCACCTGGAACATCACCTGAGCTGACGAATCTCTTGATGGGTCTGTTGAGGCGCGAAGCGACTGATCGTATGGACTTCGACCAGTTCTTTGGTCATCCGTTCCTCACGGGTGTCCGAGAGAGTCCAAGTCCAAGTCCTGTGCCTACTGAACTGCCGGCGTCGCCGGGAACAATGGTAATTCCGATCGAGGAAGGAACGCCGATTGTTAACAGATCGGAGCCTGAAACAACGGAGACTCCTTGTTCCAGTCCTGAGGATGACTTTGTCCTTGTGCCGAGCGATATTAGTAGTGATACTGACAATAATCCGCCAGTCAAGTAAGTACATAATTAGATTTAAAAAAAGAAAGAATATTAATAAAAGTTATGAAAAAGTTTTAATAATAATTAAGAATTGTTAAAAGTTAAAATACCTTGTACAAAACTGAATTTCCAATCTTCAAATATTTACATATCTTTATGTTTATCTTGTTATTTAAATATATTTTATTAAAACGCTTGAATATTTATCTGATTTATTCAGCAATCAGGTTCGAAATTAATAATGATTTAGAATATAGGGCTAACGAACTTCCTTCAATACTCAATATAAAAATAACATTTATTAAACACAAACATTTCGATCCTTAAATGGAGTCATCTTCAGTGTGACACAAAATATTTACCTATGGTCTATCTTAACATTACCACTAATTATCTTACATTTATCGTAAATAACGCTGTTATACGTATTATCTGAAAGTTATTATTGCCACGTGCAGCCCGGCAATAACGGCGGCCTTCAGGTATGATCAGAACAACAACTCTATTGATCCTTGAACTGATCTATTCAATTATCTTTTTCCTTTCCTATTGTCTCTTTGTTCCGAAAATTCAACTTAGCTATTCAATTATCTTTTTTCGATCCCTTTGTTTCTTTGTCCCAAAAATTCAACCTTTTGAACATTTTTTTCCTCAGTCCGTTACGATCACCCAGACAACAATAGTAATTTTCGGATATGATAATGCGACAACGTATTACAGCGATATTTTTGCGATAAATGTAAGATAATTAGCGGTAATGTTAAGATAGATCATAGGTAGATATTTTGTGTCACACTGAAGATGACCTCACTTAAGGATCGAATCGTTTGTGTTTAGTAAATGTTATTTTTATATTGAGTGTTGAAGGAAACACTAACAACTAACGTGGTTCGTTAGCCCTATATTCTAAATCATTATTTATTTGATTATTTTCCAGGTATACCAAACAAGTGAGTAGAGAAGCTGTCAGTCCACCCCGACCGTGCTTATCAAAGTTGGGCGAGTACGTGACATTTTATTATTTTCTGGATATACTAATTTATAATAGAATTGTAATAGAATTGTAATCTTTTTAAACACCAGGCATTTATAATTATTTTAGCATTCTTACCTATGTATTTATTTTTCTTTTTCTATAATTATCCACTTAGATATACTAGACAGACGAGTAGGGAAGCCATCAGTCCACCCAGACCATGCTACCTGCCGATTTCTGAGCCAATTCCCGTTCCATGTCAACGAAACACAACAGCTCAGCAACCGCCGCAATCTCCCTTGACGAATGCCGCACGTTCTGGCGGCAGTAGCGTCGTGCCCCGCTCACAACCGATCAGCATGAAACGCAGCGTGGATTCTCACAGAAGTCATCCACCAGATATCGGATCTCTCAGTCCACCTAGTGTGCAGTTCGTTATCGGAACTCCGCCTGGCAGAAGGTACAACAATATCCTCAAGCGAAAATTAGTCAAAGATAGTTCTTTCTTCCTTTCTCTTTATAAATAATCTAAATCTTAAAATTCTATATTATTATCTTTCTCAAAACAAAATAAAATTAAAAATTTCAAAAAGAGAAAAGAAGGATTAATTTTATTGATCAATATAATTATATATTATAATTTTAATAGAATTTTATTTGAAAAATTTGATTTATTTAAACTTTTCATTTAAGTGCGCTTTGTATAATGGAATAAAGCTAATTTATCAACAAATAGGTTGAGCGAAACTCCACCGCCGCCCAACACCTGGCAGGTTAGTCCTGTAGCGAGACACACACACACGCCAAGCGGAACCTCACCGTTACGCCGTTCTACGGGTAATAACAGCGCATCCTCGCCGTTGCTCACAGGTCCGTTAGCAGTGCTTGGCTCCCCCACTTCGCGAGCTTTTCAAGATAACAACAACACTCTCAGGCATTCGCCTGTCATACCCTTCGGTACTAGAGCCGTCACTCTTCCGGAAATATCTGGTAATGCTTTGATCATTTTTGTAAAAACCTCATTGGCTGAAATAATGAGATTTGCGAAATATTGCATTTCAGTAATAACTACTAATTCATAATTTAATGATCCTTAATCGTCACTTCAATTAACCTTTTGGTCCAAAAATATCAGAAAAATACCTGTCTTTTTTTCTAAGTCGTTTAATAACTCTATAATTATTTATTTTGTTTATAGAAGCAGGTAGTTTTCAAAGTCTCTTTCCGGATATACCGCCGACGACAATCGATGATCGTCCATTAACGTTTATCGCGCCGGAGTTACCAGAGGAGACGCTAATGGAGCGTGAGCACAATGAAATCTTGGCCAAGCTGAATTTCGTTGTAGCATTGTGCGAATGCGTATGCGAAGTCGCCAGATCCAGGGCTGGTCCGCTCGGCAATATCGAGCAACCGGCGCCTCTCGGTAGCATTGAACAGGCTGGCAATGCGGCCACCAGGAAACGCGCTGAACAGGTCATCCTTTTAGTACGAGCCCTTCAGTGGCTCAGCTCCGGCCTGAATCTGGCCACTCAGGAACTCAAAGCTGGAAGATTGCAACCGACAGCCACCGTAAAGGAAGGTAAATGATTCCCGTTATCATAATATTTATATGACTTTAACATATTTTTAATTTTCAAGATTGCCAAACATAATCAGAATCGTATTATCACCATTTCTCATAGTTTATTTCTATCTGATATCTAACAACAAATTTACATACTCATCACAAATTCTAAATTCTGAATTAAAAAAATTCAAATTTTTAATTTTAAGATTTAGGATCCTGGATTTTAAAACAGATCCTAAATCGTAAAAGAATATTTAAAATTAAAAAAAAAATCCTAAAAATTCTAAAATTGTGTTTTAAGATAAAATCCATACAAAATTGAATGCGATGCAAAATTTTTTATTTGTTTCTATTCCATGAAGAATAATTCACGAAGTGTATTTTGCATTTCAATATACTTACTCGGAATATTAGTATTTCTATATATCCTTACTAAAAACCAATTTCTTTATGTGAAAAATATTTGCAATAGATATTATTATATATATATATATATATATATATATATATATATGATTTGTTTAATTAAATTTGAAGTTGGTGTATGAGTTACATTTAAATTAAATCATTCTTTCTTAATATTGCAGTTGTCAGTACTATGAACGAGAAATTTAAGTTGTGTTTGATGGAATGTAAGCAACTGAATAGTATCGGGCTTCTTCGTCAAACAGGAGCTACGGCGGACAAGATACTGTACAATCATGCTATTCACATGGTACAGAAGTAACTCTTATTTTTTTAATTGCGCTTATCGCCTCTAATTTTTTAAACCAGAATCTGAATATACGTCTATATTATGTTTTTGACAATTAAAAACAGATTGCAATGTTGATATTGATCTGGTTTTTAAAATATTTAATGTGCTTATTTTTACAGTGTCAGTCAGCGGCGTTGGACGAATTATTCGGAAAAGGCGGCGAATGTTTCCAACGATATCACACGGCGCAAATATTATTGCATTCGTTAGCACAGCATGTCAGCCATAGTCAAGACCGAGCTCTACTTATCAAATGTATGTTTTCCGCGCTGATTTTCGATTCATAAAGAAATCTGAAAACTTTTGCTTTTTTTTGAGAGTTTTGGAAAAAAATGTGTTGGATGGTAGTAAAAATATCATTTGTTTTTCATGATTTATGTAATTTTTGAATTAATACTTATATTTAATTTTATTTTGATATAACAACGCGTTTGCAGATTAACTTAATATTTATTTTCCAATTTAATAATTTATCACTCACACAATACGTATTTATATATCATGTAATAAATATTAAGTCTCTTTTTCGCTCATTTATAACTAAAAATAAAATTATCTCGCCAATATAATCTTTACTCGATTCTATAGTTCACAGTGATCATGATTTATCATTAATTTCAGACAAAGAGGCAGTAGAGAAGCGACTTTACGTGCTACAACAGCAAGGCTATATCTACGCGACCGAACCCACGTAGCGCTTGTGAAATACGGTAGCTGAATGCGGCGGCAACAGCCGCCTAGAAGAGATCCCGCCCGAGCAGCCGCCCATACCATCATACTCGATATCACTCTTATGTAATATATTCTGCCCTGTTCTGTACAAAAGGCGAGATTGATGTCAAGATCATAGCTCTACACGGAGGCGGGAGTTTTGCAAATTCGTTGCTGACATTGTTTTACCGAGACTAATTAATTCAAAAGAAAGCTCCGTAGTTCCCCGCGGAAGAGGGTAGACAGAAGAAAATGAAAGTCTCCTGTCCATACATCATCTGTCCTCATCCATCCTCCTCCAGGTTACTTTGTATGATTTATTAGTATAATTAAGACATTACACTGTATAATGTACGTACACGTGATCGATTAGCTAATCTTTATTTCGTATATCGATTAATAAACATGTGTATACTAACGGCGTTGTGCGCTCAATGCAAAGACACGTCTCGTTGAACCTGATGACTGAAGTGATCAATAGCGATATTGACGATTGTACGAAAATAAAATAGTGAACGATGGGGCACGAGTTATCTCAATTTTTAAGGCTAAAAAGAATAGCCAATCGATAAACTAGGGTTATTCACATCGATGCAAAAAGATCAAGTTTTTCAATTACTTTGAATATTTTCGAATGTCATCTTTTTTTAAACAACTTTACATATAGAAAAGAAAAAAGAAAACTTGGCACAAAGTATTCCATTCAATATACTATATTAATATAAGTAAAGAAAGCAATAGATTTTGATAGGAATACTTTGCGGCGATATTCCTTTTTTTTTTTCATCGCTTTCAAAAAAAACCTTTTTTAATAGAGATATATGCGAATACTCGATTTTTATATACTCAAATTTCTAATTCAAAGTACTCATTACGCCCACCATTAGCATTAGTCTCGTGATGTATGCTCTTGACACCAAAAGCTGGCTTTCTAAGCAATCATCCATACGGTATCACCGTGTTTCTGTGTCTCTCTATTTCTCCCCTTTGTCTATATGTTCGTTTTGCTATGCAAATCTTCTTAATTCTTCTTTCCTTCGGCTTTTTCAACAGCGGGGAGCTGTTTGTTGTCCCGATAAAGAATGTAATTGAACGCCGCGGCAAAAGAGTTCCATACGACGTAGGGAATGATGAGATAACCGGCAGCGGGATTGACGTGATAAAACACGATTCCGACCGCTGCCGTGCTCACCCACAACGCCGCAACTTCATAGAGAGCCTGTGTACGAATGTCAAGCGATAATATTAATAATATTTTCGATCGAAGTAGAACTTTGTAGGATTGCTCCGAAAGCGCTTAATGATACAAGAATTTGGTTGATGCAAAAATTATGTTTGAAACTATGAAACTATATAAAAAATTTATGATACACATGTGTTTAATCCGTTCTTGGCTTAGGAATTCAGTTTGAAAGTGTATTGAAAAGTAATAATGTAAAATTTACTTTCATTACGTCTCTTAATAAAGTCAAAACGAACGCGATTCGAACGTGAGTTTACAAACATTGGATCTAATCGCATTCAAAGCAATCCCTAAACTCGCTTCGATCTAAAATCGCTATAAAATTTAAGGATCGTTCGAGTAATTCGGGCACTGTTAACTTGTTTTATTCCAAATTATCCGTTTTTAAAAATATATAAAAAATCTGTTTTAATTTTAAAAAACTATGCATATTTAAAAAAATGGAGATTATGAATTATACAAAGATATTCTAATGAAATTCTATTGATTACATATAATCTTTATTTTTAAGAATGTGGATTTAAGTCGGCTTGAAAAAATATAAGCTCTCTTTTTCATAATTATCGGAATTGAAAAAGAAATTATTTCTAGTTATTCTACTTTCACTAATTACATTCGCAAATAATTAGGATTATCTTAAGATGTAGTAACACGAATTTCGAAAAGCTCTATCTTGAATATAGATATCTTCTAATTAATATAGTAATAATTATAATTATGAAGATAAAATTACACAGAAAACACTCGAACGATTCTAGAGATTTACGATTAACGTATGCATATCGCGTATGTATGTATGTATCAGATGTAATACCCATTTTATGTTGTGAGTCCCGAAGAATAACGGCGTCCACGACCAGTTGAGGGCGAGATTAAGACCGTAAACGCTCAGCGGTACGGCCGCTCCCTCAAAGCCACCCCCGTCTCGCCACACGAGATATGACGAATAGCCCATTGTACAGTAGAGGGTGGTCCACACGGGCGCGAATATCCAATTAGGCGGGATACATTTCGATTTTTTCAGCGACTGGAACAGGAGTGAACGAATTAAAGCGCGGCGGACAGATCTATACGTACAAAAGCGATATATTACATGTTATTATATCATTAGCGATAAGGTGTAATTTATTGTAAACACTTGAGTATATATTTCCGCGATTGACGGTAGATAAAAGTGCTGCTTGACCGCTCTTTAGTTCAGTCTTCTTTCTCTTTTTTCTCTCACGAAAAGAGATTTTGTGTAAGCGAAATAAAAGTATCCCGAGATAACAAATCGGTACTTGTTTTGCGATATAAATATTCGAGAGAAACAGCAAAGAGACTTTTGATTGCTATTTCTTTCGAATATTTGAAAAAAACCTATCTTTTTCTACGTATCTTTTGAAGTGACATTCATGGACGAAAATAATTACAGCTGCCCTCAATCATTGGTTATATAAGCATAATTACAGATTTACAGTCATATATCATTGCTAAGTTTTTGTATCGATTTATCAATCTCTAATTCAATAGTTTTTGAATACTCGTCATTAGAATTCGATATTTATAGTCACTCAATCTTTATTTATTACAATCATTAATCCATTAAATAAACTTCAAATTGCATTTAAATTGCAATAAAACGGATCCTATATGACTGAATTTCTATCGTTACTTGTATCTCAATAAGTATAAACTTTAGAATGTTTATTAAATTTTTTTTTATAGATGAATGTAAGCCTCAAAGTTTCTATTCTTTTTTTTTTTTTTTTTAAAGATTTGATACATATGAAGATTATGTAGAAAACATCGAGAGAGAAATGATACAAAAAAAAAAATAGCATCCGCGAGAGAAAATATATTAAATGTATTAATTTTTTAAGATTGTATGACTATAAATTCCTAAAAAAAATAATTGAATTGATAGATAATTACAAATCGCGGAATATTGTAATTATTTGCTACAATTACTGATTACTGAATACAATCTTCAGATAAGTATTTTTCATCCGTTTTTCTAGAGTTTGCATTTGTATATCGCGCACATTACAAACTGTAAGATAAATATTACGTAACTCTAAGCTTATGACGGTTATACATAACGTACAATTGCGAAAAGATAGATGAATACGTGCAGTTATAATCATTTCTAAATATAAATATAATGCATACTTAATATATATTTATTATATATGACCATAAAATAAAAATTGTAATTATAAACTATTATAAATATATTAAATTATGAAGAAATATAAATGCAAGTGATTATAAATAATATTGCAGTAATAATTCTTATTATAAAGATACACGGGGCCGATTTGTCATTTTAAAAGCAAAGTGGATTGAACGATCCAGGTAGCACCATATTCGCAAATCACTCTTGTATCGATTCGCGCATATCAGACGACCTTCGCCTACAATTGCTTCCGCGAGTTTATATTTAGATTCTGCAGAAGCGCATAACGAAGTAATACTCTTCCAGTCTAATAGAGCGCTTTCTTGATTTCTCACAGCGTGCAAGATATTGCGAATGAGGTGATCTCACCGAGACACTTGCGTGTGATCCTCACCTCGTACCAACTTATATTTTTCTTGGTGATGTAGCCGCCGACCCAGCCGCCAATGTTAGGGCAGACCGTCGCCGTCAGCATGGGCCAGTTGATCCTTACAGGCATCTTGGCTGCTGTATGCGCACCTGTTCACCTGAATGTACAGACAGTAGAATGTAATAGGATGTGCAAAGTTCATACGACGTGCACGCGCGTGGAGAACGTCGATAAGCGAACTGGGTGAGCTTACCTAAGCGTCGTAGATTGCGATGACTAAACTATTGCTTTTCCACAGACAGTGACGTAGCTACCGCTGCCGGTTGGTGCTAGCCGCGGCTCTCCTTTTCACCGGTCTTACTATGTGCTATTCTGCACGCACGCCGATCTTTTCCTTTCCGTTTGGATCACTCCATCAAGTATCTGTGTTTAAAGCTCGGTGGATCTAGAAGTTGACGTATCGTTTATTGATTCATTGATAATACCTTTATCATTATCTTGATAGAAATAGCATCTTTGAAACTTCTTTTTAGAAGTTGAGATTATATCTAAAATGATATTAAAGAAAAAGGAAGTAGGAAAATGAGAATTTTTCAATTAAATCAACTCACTGATGTGCACGCACCATTCATTTTCTTAATTCGTCAAAAAAGATACAATATTAATTATAATAAAATATTTAGCTATTCAAACAAAGCATTACAGAAATTATATAATATACAGAAATTGTTATATATGTATATATATGTATATAATTTGTGTTTTATATTATTAAATTGTTATAAATTACGCATACAGTAAAATATACATTCGCGGGGTTCGACAAGACATGCGTTTTCACGCTTGCATGCGATACGGACGGAACAAAAGTGTGAAAAAGAAAGAGAAACTTGTTAAAGAAAACTTGGATTAGCAACTTGGTGCGTAAGTAATTCTTAATTGCAAGTTCTCGTTATAGGATTAGGCGACTCAGTATACTTTTATTTACACACGAGTAAATGATACATTTCAATAAATACATTCGGAGCAAAACACAACATAATTATACACGAATCATGTTCTTTATGTGATCTCGTATATGAAATAAACGCGATATCGCATATGTATTTATATTTAGTACTTAGATGTGTATATCATATATTTATGTATACTGCATGAATGACTACGTAATTTAGTTGTGTGTATAGAGTATTTCAAGAAATATGAGCATAATTTCACTAGTAAACTTTAAGAAACAGCCTATACATATGTATTTTGTATGTGTATGTGTACATATACAATATATATACATATAAATTCTCCGCAAATAGATTAGCCTTTTATCAAATGGCTTTGCGTCAATATTTGCGTGTTATATTGCGTGTCATCATCGAACCATAATATCGTATGTTTTTAACTCAATCAAAAATTAAATGCGTTGATATAATTTGAGCGAGAACCATGTGCAGAGTATTTCGAAATGAAACAGAAAGATTACAATTTCGATTAATTTTCTCCGAAACGTCAAATAATACCTAAATAATTAGGGATTTTTAATAAGATATTTTTCACAAATTAAAACAAGATAAAAGACAAGAATTAAGTTATAACATTTAATTTTAAATTTCAAATAAATTTGGATTCTTGATTTTACAGATTAATTTTAAAAAATAAGACTTTAAAAAAGAGAAGACTTTTATATTTTTTTTATTAAAAAACTGGCTCAAATTCGTTGAGAAGTTTATTGTTGGAATTAGGCAAGTTTATTTCAGGACGGTTGAAAAGTACAAAGAACATTCTTGAGAGCACTTGATAAATGGACTTTATCCAAGAGTATAGTAAATAAAAATATGCGGCAACTTTTTATGATCATAGTCACTCACATTGTATGTATATATGTATATATGTTTTTTTTATTCACCTTTGCTCAACGCAAAGTTCGTTATATTTTAGAGCCAGCACCAACACCATTTTACAGCATAGTCATCTTGTCTTTACAATTTTTTCCGATTTATTCTTGTAATCGAGTCAAGATTTTCACCAGCTAGAAGTATTCTCAATGTTCTTCCTTCACTCACTCTTTTCATCTTTATTGTCCTTATCGCGCGCGTTTCCCTCCTTTCCGCGATCAGGCTTAGACGCTAACAGATGATCCCTGACGCGTTCCTTGAGTTTCTGCGGGATTACCATGCTGGTGGTAATGGTATTACCCAGAAATAATACAAGGAACATAGCGCTGAGCACTGACACATGCCACGTCGCCTCCGAATGGTATGACAGTTCGTATAGTGTATACGCATTATAAAGTTGAAACAAATAACCGGCAAAGAGGAACGGCAGCAAAAACGAGAGACCGCGCCACATCCACGAATGAAATCCCTCGATGGTGATGTCCATGTTATCCCTCTCGCCCAGCGCTTTTAATCGATATAAGACGCCGCGTTGATATCGAAATTGCAAGTATTGTACTACACCTGGAAAAATCAATGAGTCGTTAATTGAATGTTTTGCTATTACACGCGGTTAAGAATGAAATAACACAATAATGTTGTAAATTATATTTAAATTCTAATCACAAACGACCTAACAGATTTTTGACATTTCGCTAAAAATTGTACTTACTGATATATACATTGAACCACATGAACTGGCTACGAAATTGATACCACGGTCCCGTGTTTGGCCAGACTAGTAGAACAGCGGATACTACTGTTGAAAGGAAGTGATGGAATCTCCACCAGCCTTTAATTCTTGATCCATTCACTTTCAATATGCTTTCTCTTATCGTTAACGTGCAATAGTACCAAACGAGGAGAAACATAAAACTAAGTTCTAAAGTCCTAAAACGTAAAAGACAGAATAAAAATTATGACAATAAATTTCGTATAATATATAAAAACATTAAACGTACATTAAATTTAGTAATATAACTTAATATGTTTTATAGTATGTTTCACAAATAGAAGATGCAATATTGGTAATAATAAATTAAACAACTAATAGTATCTCACCTTATATTGATAAGTAGATTTAGTACAGATAGTACAAATCCAATTACCGATAGAACTAATTTAAATTTCTCATATTCATCTTTGTACTTGAATCTAAAAACAATCATTATGAGATGATATTGGATACAAAATGCATTAGAGTTAATTCTTAATAATGACATACTTAGCGCTTTTATTTAATATGGAGACATTGACGCTGCCTAGGATAATTTGTAAGTAGGTGCCATTTGATTTAGGTAACGTTTCCTCAATTTCTCTAAGTTGCTGTTCTCTCCTCGTCATAGATTTTAGCATTTCTTCTCGCGCGTCTTTTGTGCTTAGTCTAGAAATATAGAAATCCTATTAGATTATCAATTATAATACTTCAATTTTAACAATTACAGATACTTCAATTATTCTTATCAATGTATATTTCTAAATACTAAATACTTAAATTTGCTTAATTAACATAATTAATTTCTTAAACATTCGCCATTGGCCTTCTGAGAAAAATATACAAACTGACATGTCAGACATAAACTTACTGTTTCAAGGATTTGGATATTACACCCATCCGGTATTTCTGATGAGAGATACCTTTGACACATTTCGCTTGCAGTTCACCAATTTCTTCTAATTTCATAAGATACTCCCTATTTAGTGCCTGAAAGCAAATAAAATATCTGTTTAGGACATAACCACGGTATCTTTTCGTTTATCATATTATTTTTTTTTAAGTTAAGTTTTTTAAGTTTAAGTTTCACGCATAATTTATACATATCTTTTTGCTTTACGAAAATGTAGTTTGCGTTGCTGAATTTTTTAAAATTCTATCCATGTTGCATAATATTAAAATAATCTGTAAACGCGCGCGCAAGCGTGCTATAATTATCGCGGTTATTATTAAAATTCTGCCGTATCATTCGCCGCAATTAAAATGCAGCATCGTTAATCAGAGTAATAATTAATACTAAAAAATACACGCCAGGTCGCCCGCGCGTGATCGATTTCGCGCCAAGGTCACGCGAGCATCACATGACGTGCTCGTGAAATCGTCAAAACCGCGACCTCTCCTCCCTCAACCCCGTTCTCCAGGTCTCCGCAATCCGCGGATCATGCTGGGGGAGGGAGACGAGACCTAACCTCGTCGTTCTCCGCGACACCGGAAGGCGACGATTCTTACCTCGAGTTCCTTGAAGTCTTGCCTCAAGTCGTTCCATTCCTTGAGACAGGTTTCGGCGTCGATGTCCATCGTGTCGGAGGGCGGGAGGGAGGAGGAGAAGAGGGAGCTCGGTCGTGGACGAAGACGACGTTCGTCGGGATCGCAGGACGCTGGGAAGATCACAGATGGGATGTGGAATTGTCCGATGATCGGATCACGATCTCTCGCTTTCTCCCTCACGTCGACGGTTTCACGACTCGCTCACACCTTCTACACTCCAGAGCACGCGGCGTGCGCGTATCGGAGAGAGAGAGGGAGAGAGCGAGCGTGCAGGTAGCGGTACGGCACTGCGAGGGTGCAGCAGGGTGCAGCTGCCACCGGGTTCCCAATCCCAGGTGTGCGACGTCGCAATCGCGTTTCCTCGGCGAAATGCCCACGATACTCGGCCGTGTGAATGGCAGGGCCGTCCGAAGGCCGATACCCGACTGATAGATCGATGGATGCACGGTCGCCCGATAACGCCGCGCGATAACGTCGTTACGGTGAGCGACACCGCCGAAGGCCGCACGCTGCGCGTCGGTGAACGCGAACGCGCGCGAGAATCATTTGGATTCTCTCGCAGCTGGAGGAGGGACAATAGGACGAAGGGGAGGGGCGGCCCGATATCGATACTCCGATCGAGACGGCAGATATCGATACTCGGCGGACTTGGCGCGCTTCGAATCGCCGAGAAGAGTCGAGCCGGCTGGAGAACGACCGTTGGAACAAAGCGGAGGCTTGACGAAGGATTCGAGACGACGAAAGATACTACTATTGCGCAGCATGGCGCGATTGTAATATCAATTAATTATGTCAGAATAACAAACGCCAATGTAGTTGTTGTTGTTGATGCGACACGAACAGGTTTGATCGCGCGATTCCCTTTTTTTATCTGCGACTCCTTTCCTCTCTATTTTCTTTCCGTTGAATATTTTAGCTATCCGAAGGTCCGAAGGATTAGTTAAGTTAGAAGGAAGGACAATTGGAGGTAATTAAGAGAGACAGAAGGGCCGAATGATGTTTTAAAGCGTCAGGGCGTCGCAAAAGGTAAGAGGATTTTTTTAACCCGAACCTTTCCGACAAGAAGGACGCTAGAGCCGTCTAAAAAATGACAACTCGATGGCTATCGAGCTAGAACGTGTCACGACTCTTATCTCTCGCTTGTTTTGTAAAGGCGAAATGGAGAAGCAAGAGGCGGAGAGGAAAAGAAGGCGGAGAGCAGGATGGTGCTTTGTTGTTTATCGAGATGGATCCGAAATCTCGGAGGATCTACGGGACGCCAGGAACGCAGGCGCGACATAAATCTCCACGCAGCCGATTCACTTTGAATAAACTTAGCATATCTCGAGATGTAATCGACGTGTCTCCCTCTCTGCTCTCGACGGACCATCTCAGCTATTTTGACATTCAAATATCTGAGTCTTATTTATGGGCGTTTGCCGGGCGATTTAAAATTTCTCGTAGAAAAGAACTTTTTTTCCCCCCTGCGTCGAAGGTGAGTCGTTTTAAACGCGTCGTCTTTATTCTTTAAAAGATATAAATTTAAACGGCTCTCGACGGCGAGTCGAGATAATTCTCTGTAAAAAAAAAATTGCTCCATTGCAAACATCATGGAATTAATCCAAGCGTGCTTAGCGTATGAATGATAACTAATTGTCTCACATAGAAAGGCTGGGAAGCGGATTCAATTGCGTCTCTAATTCGAGGCGAGAAGGATAGAACGGCGGCGCAGTTCCAGATAACGGTACCCGATCTCCTGCAAGCCTGTCGCGAATCCAGTCGCATGGAAGGCAGAAAGTCGTCTCGATCGGCTCAACTACGCTCCGCACCGCTTCCGGTCGGCTCCGTTTCCGGCCGGTCTGCCAGCGACCGGCAACCAGGAGGCCGCATGCGCGGCAGTGAGGATCGAGATGCTCGCCAGGCGAGTTGGACAGTTTGACCCCCGAGAATCGAGCATAGTTTGTTAGACCGGCACGTACGTGAGTTCGAGTTTTCAAACACTGGATATAACGAAGACGAGAAGGCGAGTCTCACTTTTCAAATACAATATTCTACGATGAAGCGGCATTGCTAATAGCACAATATAAGAAGAGGAATTAATTAAACTCGAAACACAAATATCGGTGTGTATACATTTATGTTGTTAACAGCTTTCGGTCTTCTTAACGATCTTTTTGAATTGCCAACCGGTTCGAACCGTTTTGTTCTTTTTTTATCACCAGCGGATTAAATTTAACTTGCCTCGATTAGAATTTATTTCATTGAATTTGATTAAATAAATCGATGTAAGGTAAATGTATCGCGATAGAGGGAAGATCGATTGCAAATCGACGTCACGGTATAATTTAAAGACGAAGCAAAACGTAATCATTTAAAATCAAAATTGCCGAACTGAAACTACATGAATATGATACGTATATTTGAGAAATATTGAGCCAAGGAGAATGCATTATCGTTAACGGTGCGTTTTGAGATTTGGTCTGTTGACGCAATAATTCGCGTGAGACGGTGCGTTCCTATCTCTTTTGAAAAATTAATTGTTCATATTTTAAGTACATTGTATTAAAAATAATACAAATGATTTTACAGATATTTATGGTTTTATTTGAGCGCATATAGATTTAAGCGCATAATTTTTTATAGATAATAAAATTATAAAAAGAAGTAGCATTGTACTGATTGCTCAAATTTAAACTTTATAATATTACTTATTGTAGTACTTGTATTCACTAAATGCCTAAATGATCCTATATAGGGTGAAAATTGTGCGGTTTTAATTCTTTACTTTTTTTACCAAAAATGTTTTTCATACTTAAATTAACTTGAATAATAATGAAAAATAAAGCAAGCTTACATCTATTTCGAAATTAGACATTTCATAGCGCATTAACACATTGATAAAAATTATTTTGTAAATTATTTTGTAATTATTTTGTAAAGACTATATTTTCTAAACATAAAATTTCTCAACAGATTGTATTTTTTAATAAATTTAGAAATTAAAATTGAACACGCGCGCGCATAATATTATTTTACTTGTACCGTCCTGTTTTCTTAACTGCGCTTTTTATCTCCTGATGATGCTGCGCCTTTCAACGCCCATAATGAGTTATGTTAGGATAACACGAAAGGGGAAGAAATATCGGCGGGATATCCGGATACAAGATACTCTCCGGTAGATACAAGATCATGTTTAGCGCTCAAAACAAAGAACTCAATCGTTATATTACATTTAAACGAGCCAAAAAGCGATATTGTATTTACATGTACTTCAAAACAATAGAATTACATGCTGCGGTACGTTAAACCGATGTTTTCTTTTCGTTTGTCTATCTTTTTATAAAACTTGCTTATCCACGTTTGCATACATTATTCGTCTTGTACTAATTTCGTCGACTTGATGAAAAAATTGCTGAATCGCGAAGCGCTGAATCGGTACGCGTATCAGATTCGATACGATCACGATCTGATTTCTCGTTGACAGCGAAGCTGCACACTCGTCTCTCGGTCTTTCTATACCCGGTGTCACCGGAGAGATGCATACTACGCGAAGAGCATTACGAAGATTCACGAGGTCGACGAACCTCCGTGACGATTTTAACGTCTTGTTCACCAAGTGTGGTATACTTGGTTCCGATCCGCGACCTTTAACACTGAACGGTAAAAAAGCTACTGCTCTTCCTTTATGCAACATTGCTGACCAAGGCTTGGCAAGAAACTCTTCCGCGTTATCGCGAATGTGCGCGCGAGATTTCGGCACTTTGGCGAGGAAGGAACCACCCGAGCCGCGAGGTCTCCCCTTTTTCGGCACGACGTTATCCCTGCTATCGGCCGGTGGACCGTATAAGTTGCATGAATACGTGGACAAGAGACACCGAGAACTTGGACCAGTCTACAGAGAACAAATTGGACCAGTGCGAGCCGTTTTCGTCAATTCGCCCGATGAATATCGTAAAATTTTAATCGATCTGGCAGGCCCCACCCCGCAGCACTTCTTGCCGGAAGCCTGGCAGCTGTACAACGAAATCCGACAGCAGTATCGAGGCCTGCTCTTTATGTATGTATGATGTTTTCCCATTGGTTATCCTTCCGAAAAAATTCGATAGAATTAGATATTAATGATGATAATGCATACAAAATAACATCCGAAAAATTTGCTTTGTAAGACGTTCTTGGAGAATAAAAATTTATAAATTTATCAATAAAAATTAATCTTTTTAAAATGATCTGTCAATAATCAAATATATCGTTCGTCTTTCTCTCACAATCAGCGAAATAATTTCAAATTCAATTTATCAAAAATAGTTCGATAACGAAAGAATGTTGTGTTATTGGGATAGGGATGGACAAGAGTGGTGGCATCACCGCAAAATCCTCAATGTAGCAATGTTGAAGACTGAACCAAAGACTTTTCTATTCACACCGTGCCAAGAAGCTGCCAAAAATTTAGTGAGAAAATGGAAGACATATAGTCGAAACGGCTATACAATACCGAATCTGGAACATCAGCTATATCAGTGGTCTATCGAGGGTAAACTTTAGAGAGCGATCGCATAACAAAATGTTCATCAGCAGTTAATGTTAAACTACATATTTTCTTAATTTTCTCGTTTTATCATTTAGTGCATTCCAAGAATATTCATCTCTCTCTCTCTCTCTCTCTTTCTCTTGATTGCGTATAATTACGATGATTAAACAATTATTTATAATTAACAATATTATTTCTTATTGATGTATTGATATTCTTTATAGCAATGTTGGCAACTTTGATAGGTTCGCGATGGCGAAATTGCGAACCGCAAATACGTTTTGAATTAGAAAACGTGGCGTTGATGCTACATCAGATTTTCATGTACTCCGCAACTCTCACGATAATACCACCTAAATTAGCGATGAAACTTAAATTGCCAGCGTGGACCAAGTTTGTTAAGACTGTCGATACGGTGTTGGACAAAGTGTACAATCTGGTGCCGGAAATGATTCGTCCTGATGACGACGGGCTTTTAAAAATGATTATGAATAATATTGACGAAGATAAAGCTGTCAGAATTGTTGCCGATTTCATCATAGCAGCCGGCGATACAGTACGTTTTTTAATTTATCAATATATGAGATAGAATGTTCCATAATTTATTGAAATTTAACGAGGAAAAGGGCATTCATTTTAGTAAATTTTTCAATAAATTGAAACAATATAACAAAATTTTATATAAAAAATAGTTTATCCCCTTCTTCCTCTATATCCTTTTTTACAAATCTACATAATTTACATAATCTAATTTATTTGAAATTAAATTATTGTTTCCTCTTATTTATATCACTAGTTACCAGATATGTACTGTATGTATATATACACACACATATATATATATATATATATATATATTAGCATAAAGAAGTAAATTTAAAGTTAAAACTTAATAAGAGGAATATATATGAAATTGCTGATTTGGCATTTGCAACTTGTAAATTTTTCTAGCCAAAAATTATTTTGGTTGAAGAAAAAATCGATTTTCAGTTTGAATCAATTGTTTTGAAATTGATATTTTACATTTTGTTAATAATTAAAGCTAAAGGTCTTTATACAGCAAAATTATAATTTTACGATCACTTATTTAGACAGCGAATACTATGCAATGGATGTTGCTATTACTCAGTAGTCGTCCCGAGCTGCAAGATCGATTATTTCATGAGATTAAAGACTTGTCACCAGAGGAGCTTATGCAACATCAGCTGTTAAGGAGTACGTGGAAGGAAACCCTGAGGCTGCATCCTGTCGCGCCATTTCTTACGAGATATTTGCCAGTGGATGCCATAATTGGCGGTTATTTTGTGCCAAAAGGGGTAAAAATTTACGAATTCACTTTACTGAATGAGCGAAATATTTAATTGAGAGAAATGATTTCTCCTTTTTTTTCTAGGATTTAATTCTTTTATCGCTTTATTCGAGCGGTCGCGATGAAAAAAATTTTTTACGACCTAACGATTTTTGGCCAGAAAGATGGTTGAGAATGGGAGAAGGTCTATTCAATTATCAAGGAGTGAGAGATGCACGTGCCAGTGTGCCATTTGCGGCAGGCATAAGAAACTGCATAGGTCGCAGACTCGCGGAAACCCAAATGTCTCTTACGTTGGCGCAGGTGAGTTATCAATCATGTAATTAAATCCTGTTCATAACTACAGCCATATATTGTTTCCTTGTAGCTCATTAAAAACTTCAAGATTGAGTGCGAAAATCGAGACAGCATTAAGATGATTTTGCATATGGTCTCCGTGCCATCAAAGCCTATCAAGCTGAAACTAATTAAAAGAGAAATATGACAAGATACAATACGAAGATGTTAAACGAAATTACGGAAAGACGATTAATGAGTATTTTATTAATGACGCAATGCAAAGAATTAGAACTCAATGTATATATAATTAATTAAATTTGTCGAATGCGTGTATATATATATATATATATATATATACACATAGATAAGATGTTCGATAAAGGATATTTCATATAAATTGATACTATTATATTTTTTATCAAAAATAAGTATCTTTCTTCTTTGATAAAATTTCCGGAAATATATCGTTATCGAGATATACCATTTTTTAAGCCAATACAATCTATTTATTATTATTATCTTAATATAATTTTGGTAATTCTGTTTTAAGTCTAATATTTATATTAGACTTAATTATATTTATAATAAAATATTTGAATGTATTTTGAATATAATTAAATGAACTTTAACATTGTCGAAAGCATATTTCGCTGTCACAAGGGAATTTATTTTGTTAATTCAAATAAAATTTCAGAATAAATTTTACTATAACAATTATAAGTAGACTTACAGTAGAAGAATTAAAATTTTTACGATTATGTGCAAGAAAATTTAAGATACATTTTGTATTGGCATATTAAAATTAAAAAAAAATATTTTTTTAGAAATTTAAAGAAACGCTAAAGGAAAGATACATATTTTTTGACAAGGAAATATTAGTTTTTAGTTTACTCATGAGACACTTTATATATGTATATGTAATGTATCTAGAAAAGCGAAATGTGCGAGAGATTTATTCTTATGATTTTTATCTACAATATATTTATATATACATATATATATTTTCGAGACATTTCATGAATAAAATTGATTGTATATTTTTAAATATGAAAAACATTAATACATGGAAGATGATGATTTTATAAATATTTCTATGTTACTTATGTATAAATGATTAGATCATGCTTGGAACATCTTCAACTATGTACAGAATCAATGTGTATAAAACAAGAGATATTTAACAATAGTTACAAGCATATATGCTCTGAAAAGATGTCTTTATTAATATCGAAAATGCATATTTAATAAGGTAAATGTTAAATAATGAAAAGCATTAATATCTAATATTAATAACGTTATTTAAATTCTGATAAGTTTCACGGATGTAATTTTATGTTACTTTAATTTTTATGTTATGTTATTTTATGTTTGCATTTCAGTTACATAATTTTCTCAATTTTTCATTAGGCTTTTTTGGGATACAATGAGGCAAATAGTTTATATAAATTCACACATTCGAAATCCATAAGAATTTGTGGAATTTATCATTGCTACAAATAACATTGTTGCTGCAGATGTATAAAAGATACAACAATCATTTTTGTGACAAATTGAATTTTGTATGAAAAGAACAATGATCATATCGCAAATATCGCAAAATCATAACATTTATCTGATTAACGTTTGCGTAAATGCATTTTCGACTAGATTTAATAGGATATTTTTTATTCCACTTTACCTCTCTCTCATCACCATCTTATTAATATATAATTCTTCTTATTGAAAAGACTATTTTTTTCAGAGATGTTCTGTATAATTATCGAATAATCTCGGAATTAGAAATGCACCAACCTTTTTATGCAAAAAATTTCCATAAAAAGATTCCGGAGAATGGAGCAAACATAAATTAACGGTGAAAAAGCCAAGTTTACTCTATTCTCATCTTAGACCTTATTCTTCAAAGATTTACTGTATATGTCGAAGTCACCCTTATTTCTCATAATTGCACCAATCCGAATTCGATAACTGTCTAATATCTTTAACATTGGCACAACACATCCATAATTATGTCCCTAATTTCACATAGGAACTCGTCGAACGCATTAGTGATGTAGAATTCACGGAACGTCCGCATCGTTTCATTCCACGACATTTTCGTAGTTAGAAAGCTCTTGACACAATAAGATTTAAATTCGTGGCAGGAATGATTTCTAGCCCAACGCCAGGCTCGGTACAAGTTCTCATGACTGAGCTTGTTTATGGATTTCTCGGTCAGCGTGTCCACCAGGTCCGGCATGAGGTAATAATCGGCTAGCAGCACAGCGTCCAACAGCGATTCGATGCTTCGATTCTTGAACGTATATACAATGCTAGCGGCGCCACTCGCCGCTAGTATTAACGTCTTCAGACCATCGCGCGATGTGTTCCTTAGTCGTATACATCTTTTGCTCGCTTCGCTGAAGTTACCCTCCAGCATGGCGGAGAAGACAGGCGAGCACTGGCACAGCATTCGCCTGCAAGCCCTGATGGTTGTACCGTCATCCAGCTTGAACCTCACCATCGAGGATTGGACAGCTGATTTTGTACGATTTGTCACACCGAGAGATAGTCTCGGATAATCGCACAACTTGTCGACCCTCGTAGTCATTTCAGTGGCCGCATAATCGTCCGAGTGAATCTCAAGCGTTTTCGCCAACTGACAGATTGACCAGATCGCCCGCTTGTGTAACTTGTGCGATGAATCTTCCAACAGACGAAATATCAATTCCAAACCACCGCATTTCTTCAGCAAACACTTGAGAGTATATTGCGTTTTAATAAGAAGCGGTATCGATACCGCAGTCAGTAGCTTATACTTCTCATCACCGCGCAGCAATATAAACGATAGTTGTCCCGTGGCACCGCCGGTTTCCGCTACCGTGCGCAAACAGCGCGTGCATTCTTCCATTTCCGGCAGAGTTTGCATTTCAAATACCAGCCCCTGTTTTAATAGCGGCATGAAATACTCCGCGTTCCTGGACAAAACGAATTAGGAGAAACACAAATGTAATGCGAATAAAATTTTTCTGAAACGATAAATACAAATGCAAAAGATTATGTGAACGCAAAGTTTGTAATTTGAGAATTCTTACCCCACGATTCTCATCAATATTTTGATTGCAGAGTCTTTTAAGGCATTTTGCTTTTTTGTGTATTTTATATAATCCAACAATGATTTGATAGTTGTGGACTCAGCTAATTTGTCGATGGGCTTAACAGAGAGACTCAGTCTACTCAGTAGCAATAATGTATAGTATTCACAAACATTTGTTTCCGAGGATGTCTCAGAATTGGGAGAAGAAGAATCAGAATCAGCCTCGACAGTTGTTAGTGATTTGTAGCTCTTAGGGGAAGCAGCTTCTTCTTCTACAACATGCAGAAGTATTAATTTAAACAAATGATTTGAAAATACTTTGTCTAAGATCTTAATTACGTGAAATTATATAACAAAATAAAAAATTATATTAGTGTATGTACGAATAAAAATGATGTACCTTCGTTGTTATCGCTATATTCCTTATCGCTATAGACTGGACTGTAATCTTCGTCATCTTCGAAATCATCTGCATTGAAATCAAAATAAGATGGCAAGGGCGGTGTACTAGGTGATGATGAGGAAGACGCGCTCGTAGCGCTCCTCGGGCTCCAATCGTCGCGATAATCCATACTATACCTGCCGAATTTCAAAGTAAATCAATGTAGTTAATCAATATAAAATGACAAATTAATTATATATATATATATATTGACTATATCATTATATCAAATCAAGATTCGAATGCCCGAATATATTATGTAATCTATTTTACCTCGAAGTGGGGTATTTGGAAGGTCTCTTGTAATAATCATCAATTAGGTAATTACTGGGACGTTTCCTTGACGTGTTGTTTCTTTCGCTATTAGTTACATTTGTCAGTTTTGCTACCAGGACCTCTAATATGCCGTGTCTCGTCAGAATATCGAAGCCGATTTCATCGTGGATGAATAGTGAAAGAGCTTCCAACAAATGAACATGATGATGTTCGTGCACAGGCTTGTTCAATAATACCAGGATAACCTGCAATCCATCGCCCTGTCTGATTCTGTCTCGATTGACCGATTCTCGACAAAACAAACACAGGCTAAACAGCAACTCCTTGCATAGAAGATTGGAGTTAGCATCAGTCGTGTTTATCAGCGCTATGAGTTCCTCGACCGTGCCAGAAATACCCAAATTCACTCGACATTCCGCTATCTGACAGAGAGTATAAAGGCATTTGACTGCCAGCTTATTGTTGCTCGCGCTACAACAACGCATGAGACATCTGTAGCCACACATATTTTTATTCACATGCATCTGTTTGCCGCATCGCGGATCTGAAGTGTCGAGAAACGTACACATGGCTTTTAAGCATGCTTCCACGAGTTTGCCATATTTAGCATCTACATTGGACCTCTCTTCGGCTGTAATGAATAATTGAGTAACTAGTTTGACAATTTCTAACTCTACCATCCTCTCCCTAATGTTTTTGTAAACGTTCCAGATATTTCTGCAAATATAATTAAAATGTAATTAGAACAGAATTGTAATATAAAATGCATAGAATTTATAATGGGATAAATACAATTGAGTAAAAGACAAATTATACTTATAGAATCAAGAACAATTTTGTACCTTACAGCTCTAATAGCCATGCAATAAGTTAGTACATCGGTTTTTGACGTTAAGAGTGCCACAAGTGGTTTCATTACTCCAGCATTGCACAATTCTTCGGCGTGCCAGCTACATTCGGACAAGTTACTGACCAGTCTGCAAGCACGACAGTGCAGCATGGAATTCCACTCGAGGTTCTCTATTATGAACACTATGTTGACTCCTATCTTGCTGGTTCTTATCTGAAATTTTGCAATTTATTTATATACAATGGAAAAAGAAGAATAGACATTTACTATTATCCTATCTTTTGTTTTATCGTTTTTACTTGAACATCTCCTTATATATTCTCTTATCTCTCTTTGGTGTTATTTTATTATTTCTTTGGGCATCTTTTTATTAATATTATTAATACTATTATTACACACGCGCGCGCGTGTACATGATATATCTGTTGAAAATGTATAAAAGATAAGAAGAAAATATATAGAAATATTTTAATATATTACTCTATGTTATATTTCCAATACAGTTGCTTGTCCGTATAGTACATTGCCCTAATATAATCTCGTCCATATTATGAATCAGTTGAATGCTCCTAAAGTGACAGTTCTCTTCCTGTTCTTCCACTCACATTTACTACATGATATACAACCATATTAGAGCGAGAGAAAGCAAGTGAAATACACAGAGCATGCAATAATATTTATATCCTGTATCTGAGCAATTAGAATAAGCATGAGGATTGAAAAGAAATTTTTGATCTACTGTACAGCACTTCCTGCATTCTTTTTTTCTTTGCTTTTATTCTCTAATTATATATTTAGTCTGAGCGTGGAAAAAATGATAATGTGCAGCTACATAGAATATACTTTATAAATTTAGATATAATTACTTTATACGGTATAGATATTCTAATGTATTATATTAGCAAAAAAAGTTTAATAAATTATTACAATGATTATTAAAATGACATTACAAATTGTCTAGCAAGTTTACATGACTTGATTGTATATTATAGTAGAATTTTCATTATTAAAAGAATATGATAAAATATGATTAAAGAATACTATCTTCATAGATAATTGAGTACTGTGTTTTTTTATTGATTTCTAGCTCATTTAAAATTTTATATTAGATATTTTTTTACAAATGTTTAAAATAATTTCATTAGCACCAAAATATTACTAAAGCATCATCAAAATGTTATTGAAAAGTTATTTACAAATGACAATTGATGTATTAAAAGAAAATGACACTTCTACCCCCTCAGAGATCTGTTCCAACATCCTTAACATGCAATCAGTCCTGTAAATGAATCAAATGCGTAAGTCTGTTTTTTCTAGAAAAATTTCCTGATTTTCTCTTTTTTCACTCCAATGTCTAAATTAGATATTTATTAAAAATAAAAACATATTATTGTAAAGACCTTCAAAGGACTGTGTTCAAAAACTTCACGGTAAAATTTCTATCTTTCTATCTTTGTTACTCACTAAGAATTGAATAAGGATAGAAGGATAGAAATTTCACTTGAGTAAAGTTTCTGAATGCAGCCATGTATGTATNTACATACAACAGACATTTAGTATTAAGATTTTTAAATTTGTCAATACTGCTTCGAAGTATATTCTTTTTCTATATGTCATACATCTCCAAAGTAACATTGACAAACCTGTTCAGATATGATACATCCACGAGCAAGGAAATCACCCAGTCAACAGAGCATCAGTGACATTACACCTATGTTATAATTTCACACTCAACAATGTAAATGTAATATAACACATGTTCCCCTCTAAGTGGGAAGACATCAACAACCCTCTCTGTACTGAGGACAAATGAGAGTGACTGTACCTTCTTCCTGACATCATCAGACATGCAAGCATCCGCGAGTATACTCAGGCTCCTGTCGACGATCCGGTGGTTCTTGCAGCGCAAGAGCTGGACGAGGACGTCGAGGCAGCTGGTTCGTTTGACGAACTCTTTGCAGCGCTTCGGATCGCTCTTGAGCTGGTCGAGGCAGGTGGCGATGTCGCGCTGATTACCCGTGCGGAAGTATCTCGCCAGCGCCAACTCGTCCGGCGGAGTCCTCGACAGCGACATCGCGGTGATATCCTGGTGGCGCGACGCCGACGTGAGTCGGGCGGACGTCTGCGAGCCGCGCGACATTATACCACGTCAAAATCGCGTCGTCCTATGCACGCCAGGGGGAAGGGAGGGGACGCGCGAACATCTCCGTCGTCGTTCCTGGTCGTCGCGTGCTGGCAGGCAGCGATCGTGCAACTCCGAGCGGAAACTCGCCGCCCTTCGCTCATTCCGAGAGATTCTGCGTGAGATCTACCCTCTTCGCGTATCACAAAGCGAAGTGTCGATCACGTGTCGATTGAAGAATCCAAATTACACGATCCCGTGAACATGACGCCGAGAACACTCTTCACTCCTTGCTGTGCCTTACATTCCCTCCCGCTCCGGAGGGAAAAGAATTACATGATCGCCGCCCCGCTGGACGATCGCGAAATGGAGAAAAATGAGGAATTGTATTGTGCGTTGTGCGACGAATCCTCGTAGGCCACGCGCATGCGTGAAGTACGACCACGTGACTCGTTTTCTGCTGCTTTCGCACGAAGAATTATTAATATTTTCTGTTATCTTATGAATCAGATGTTGTATTAAGTGTGCGCATATATATGTTAATATTATGTATCAATTCACGTACGTAACATAAAATAGTATGTACATATTTCAGAAATTATTAAAAAAAAATATTGATTTAATACTTACAGTTATTACGCGCGAAATATTTATATAATTTGTTATTATATAATTGTTTTATATAATTTTTTATATTTGGAACACTGGTTATTTTCTCTGCCGTCTTTCTTATTCTTGCAATTAATTGTTAGAATCACGCGCATGCGCGGTAGAGCGAGCGCTAGCAGACGCTGTTTACTTCGCGGAGCATGGGAAAAAAACACAAAAGGCAAAGGTTAACTTCAGACAATGCGCTATTTGCTATTGTAATGTTCTTGGAAATTCGTCATTTGTCAATGTGAACCTTCGACGTTGTTCGCAATTCACAATTCATAGTTTGCGATTTACGATTCGTTCATAATTTCATTGTGGTGGATTCAGCCGTATAGTTTATTTTTTTATTTTTGTAATCTTCGCCTTCTTTGACATTTCACGATTATATTATATGCGTACTCTTTTATGTCTTTTATGAGCGCAGGATTATATATTTATTCAAATTCTGTTATGCAATGACAATTAGGTTAATTATTAAAATAATTTTCATTATATATTGGAGTAAACATAAATTTTAATGTGTAAATTGAGTAACGCTATGTGAATTAACATAGCTTGCATGCGTTAAATCGTCAACAAGATTTATATAAGATTTAAAAATAATTTATTATATTACAATTTATTATAATTCAATATCATAAACATTTATTAATTTTATATTTATAATATTAAATTATTTATAATATTAAGTTATAAATTACTTTATAATATTTATTTCATTGAACTATAAAATTATTCAATTAATTTTATAAGTATATTATGAACTAATCTAAATTTTATAGCATTTTTGACTGACCCTGAATTAATCGCTCCGAGAATGATTAAATGACGTCATAGTTCTGTTTTGATTACTAGACAAAACACTTTTGCTTTTATTTCATTATATCGTCGTCAGAATTATCAACGAAAACAAAATCTTAGCAATATTTTTAATAATTTTTTAAATACGTTTAGGAAATGTATATAAAACTTATATAAACCATCATGTGCTACCTAGGAAACTTATAAAAGCAAGAGTTAACCATGGAAGATCTGCCATTTTATTATCCTTATTATCCTAATTATATATTTTATTATCTTTATTAGCCTAATTATAAAAACCTAATTCAGGTTCATAATACATTTTCGGTCCAACATAAACTGGGGTTTAATCGCTCTCGGAGTGATTAAGCTGGGGCCAGTCGAAAACGCTGTAAATTTTAATAATCATACAATACTTTCATAAGATTGTCAGTCTTCAATAATACCTGGTCGATGGTCTTTCGCGGGTGTCGCGCGACCGATTACAAAATCGGCCTGGCTGGAGTGCATTTGCGAACACCAGCGGACACGTGGTAGGCGTGGCCGGCGAACCACACCACCCAGCGCGGTCCAATCGCGCGGCGTTACGTCACGCGCGTGGCCTCTCTCGTTATCACGCGGTGTTATCGCTGTTGCAGTCGGTGTCTTGCGATAAGTATACGCGTCCTTTCTTCCCTCCTTAACGCCTCACTCTTTCCGTTCTTCATCGGTGCGTTTGGTACTTATTCCGCAACGAGCAGTCAACAGCTGTTGCTTGCTGACAGTATACGATCGACCGTCGTGATAGGAGGTGTCCAGAGGTGTTGTTCCACGCGATCTCCTTCGCGTCTCAGGCACGAACGTAAACGCCTCTTGGAAGATACATACGTTACACACAGAGAATCGAGAATTTTCAAAGAAAAAAAAAAAGCACGCGTGTCACGTCTTTTCTCCCCTGTGCACGAAAGCGACGGAATCGCGTGATCAACCGCGATTTTTCGCGGCTAACGCGAAGCCAACGCGAAACCAACGCGTTCGCGTGGCTATTTTCCGCGTGAAGGACTCGAGCGACTCTCGGAGGGAAGACTCGGCGAGAAAGGAGGAGAACGACGTGGAGAAACGATCTGAGAAGTGTCGTCGGCGCATCATTAGATCAGAGCGACAAGTCAACATGAATCTGTCATTCGCCGGCTGCGGCTTCCTCGGCATCTACCACGTCGGCGTGGCGGTCTGCTTCAAAAAGTACGCGCCGCACTTGCTGCTGAACAAGATAAGCGGCGCATCCGCGGGCGCTATCGCCGCGTGCTGCTTGCTCTGTGATCTGCCCCTGGGTGAGTGAACTCTCTCTTTCTTTCTCTCTTTTTCCCTGATTAATTATGTAATGAATAATAGCGAGTAAAATAGAGCCGAGTGCAATTGAAAGGAGAAGCGTGGATTCAAAACTGGGGGAGCTTAATAGACTATAATAATAATAATATTCTGCGTGAATTTTAGGACTTCTTTAGGAATTTCTTTCCAATTCAGTTAACTGCACGCCGATTGTTTGTTCATTGAAAAAGAATTCTGATTAAAAACGGTCGAGTCAGAAAATCTTGTAGAATTGATCCAATATTGTGGTTGTTATAATAGAAAAATTCTGGTTATTATAATAATATTCTACGTGAATTTTAGGACATTTCTTTCCAATTTAGTTAACCGCACGCTGATTATTTGTTCAAGATTTTTCTGATTCGTCCGTTTTTAACAAGAATTTTTTTTTCAGTGTCGGTCTTAAAATACAGCCTAATTATGTAAAACAGTCTTCCGACTTTTTCGAAGGAGTCCTCATGGATAGATTGCGAGCGAAATTGATTGAATCATACATACGTGTGTTATCCTAACAGCACATTGAATTTCCCATCCGATCCAAACATTCCAGCAAGATTCTTGCGATATAACTGGAATATTACTGCTTATAATATTACTGCGGTATTATTAAAATATTCTGCTTTAGAATAGAAGGAAAGGGAATAGATGTGTGACACAATTATATATTTGGAAAATAATAAATTGCTTTATTATAAGCAATATAAATTTTTCAGTATTATAGGTTTTACGTTTTTTATAATTTTAAAGTTATTTTAAAGTTTCTTTTTTTCCTTTCTCTTTTATTTTGTCATTCCTTCGTCGCTTTGAATATTACATTTTCTTTCTTCTCTCCCTAGTTTTCTACTCGATGATTTCTGTTGACAGTTTTTAATTCTTTCTTTTTTCTTTCTGAATACCTATTTCTCTTTTTCTCTTTTCATGAATGTTTATTTCCTACGGGGATGCCTATTATTTCTTCCTACTTTTCTGTCTACTAGAACATTTTATTTCGTTTTCCATAGAAACTTTCGAATTGTCCCAGCTATCTTTTCCTAGACAGCAGCGGCTGACGTTACTTGCTACCTGGGAAGCCACTTGGAAAGCCACAAAAGATTAAAATCGATTTTATTTAATAATGTAATGTAATGTATTTGATAATGTTTAATTATTCATATAACAAGATGATGAATTATCTCGATAATCTTTCTTTAAAAAAAATGGATTGGCGCTTCCGTAATTCAAAGTCATAAACTCATTCAACAAATTGCATGTGAAAATTGATATAAAAAAAAACATCGTAATTATCTGAATAACGCGCGCATACAGCAGTGCGGTTAAATAAAATTACATGTACAACGAGGGGGTCAGCGAAACTGACGGATTTATTATTATTCCGCCTATAACTCATTCGCGTGTGTCATTAGCACGATAACGAGAGCGACCGCGAACTAATTAGCGCGCGACGCGGTAAATTTGTAATACAACTGCCCTTTTCTCATATCTGTCACGCTCGCCGAGATTGCGCGCGTTACATGTAAAGTTTTATTAAATACGTCGTGGAACAACGTCGTTAAGATTGCCCCCGCGTTTATCGCAGGTGCGATACGCGCGTGATCATTAAACTCGTTTGAGGAGAAATGAACTGTGTAATAAGAGAGACGTATGAAATTGCGAGGAGGTCAATTGTGTGAGAAAAAGCTGAATAGAATATACAATTGAGGAAATCATTCGTGTAAGGAAAGGATTGAATAAAATATGCGGTCGGAAAAATCAACCTATAAAAAAAAGATTAAAAAAATATTCAATCAGATTTTTCTGCAAAATAAATAATGTGGCAATAACATCGCGGAGAATGAAGTTTTAATATTCATGTCGCAAATATTTATCTATGAAAGAGAAGTGTTTATTCTATTCAACTCTTACGTATAAACAAGCGGAAAAATCGATTTTAAATATTTCCTAATAGTTTTTTAAGATAAGATAGCTTTTTAAGATAAAATAGAAAAAGCTTTTAACGGATTTCAATGAGACTTTAAAAAAATGTAAAAAACGAAAATATAAAGAAAGATGAAAAAGCTATTTTAAATATCTATTTTAATAACTTCTTACAAGATACTATATACTTTGTTTTTAAACGTTTGACGGCGTTTAATGAGTATTTTTAAAAGAATGTAAAAATCAAAATAGAAAAAGGAAAAAGTTATTTTAAATATTTTGTGTTATAGCTTTTTAAAAGATTCTTTAAAAAAGGCTATTCTTTATGTTTTATTTTAAGAAGCTTAAGGATTTTTAATAAAAATTTAAAAGAATACAAAAGATAAAAATAGTCAAAAGCTATGACAGTATATCGTTTATATTATAGGAACTTTGATTCAAGATTTGAATTCGTCCTTCTCATTTATTTTCGTCATAATAATCGTTATGTGGCGCGTGTCATCGGTGAATGTACGCAGCTGGTAAACACTGGTAATAGAGTGACGATTAACGCTACGATAATCTTTGTTACGATTTTAGAATCGGCGTGCAAGTTATCGCTGACACGCTTTCATAAGTCCTGAAATAATTCATAAAGTATTGCATAAACGTCATCACCATACTGCCTTGGTCTCGTAAATGGGTCGCATGCCTAACAGCCGCGTCGACTGGTTGCGTGAGGCCGCGGGGTGCTGTAACGACGTAGCTTATCGCGCGAGTATTTTCTTTCCCCCTCGAAGCCGAACGTGTTGTCTTTCATTATCACCAGAAGCGGGATAAACAAAAGGCACGCTTGTGCGCCTCATATCTCTCACGCGCCATTCCGTACCATTATGCATTCGTAATGACACAATACGCTAAGATCTATGGATCCGCGACGCGCATTTGACTCCGGTTTTCATGGAATTCCTTTTTAAACTAATTGTAAGATCCGAAAGGAACGAGATTACACTTTCGCTCGTTATTTTATTTACAACAAGAACGCAAGAAAATTCAATATAAAAACATTATATACTTCTAAAGTATAAAATAATAAAAGAAACTATTTTCTTTATAATGTTATTTCAGAACGTTATTTTTCGCTTATTTTTAATTTTTTCTCTTATTTAATTATTAGTTTTTTTTTTTTTTTTTTTTTTATTTGCGTTTTCTTATTTGTGTCACGCAGGTATAATGCAAATTTATTATGAAAATTTGTAATGCTTAAAATCGGAGCACACGCAAGAGTCGAGTTATTAAATAGTGTTTAGCTTAAGTTGCATCGAAGTATTACGTCTACGGTTTTTCATATACGTATCGTTCAAACTTGTTATTAGACATTCTCGGTCTAACGGATTATATCGGTGGAGGTTGAGTGTCGCTGCGCTTCGTCGTCTTGCGTAAGTTCTAATTACGGAAACGAGACGATGAGTTACGTATACGACATGCGTCATATGTTTGAATTCAATTAAACGAGAAGCTGTTATGATGACGCGTGATTCACTGATGAGATTTAACTCGGCAGACTTTGGCATACACCTGAAAAAAAACACAGCCACTTTAGTTGCTTTGTCTTTCACTCGACAACTTTACACATTTTATTGCAATCGCAAAATACATTAATATATGCAAGAATGCTGTTGACCTATTTTTTAAAGCGACAGATTTTTAAAATTATTAGCATTTGCATCTTTAAGAGATCGTTAAAAAAACATAGACGAAATAAATTATTTTCAGACATATCCGAGAAATTATTTTAATTAGTAAGTCAGAGCGGATAAAAGCAGCAAGCAAATTATTTAATAACAGAATATTTAAATAAATTAGAATGAATGAATTTTCCGCGGATTCCTAACTTTCACAACTCGCCGATTAAACATTTCAAACAAATCCACGTGTCTCTGACGATTGTTGCTTTCGAGTGTATTGCTTCATAGAATTTAGTCACGCGTTTCCGATCTCGCGCAAACAAGGTCGTTAGACAGGCTCGTTCATAACATGGACATGCGTCGTACAACAAGCCGATCGGCAGTTGTGACAAATATGTTTTCGTTTTGATTCTCATGAGTGGCGATCAAAATCATGGTCATGCAACGCAAATCGGCGGATAGGAAAGAGTGCTGGGCGCTATCTCAATTGTCTCGGGTTCTCTCGCCTAGATGCATCGGTGCATCGGTGTCAGTGGAACTGGGTTACGACTGCACGTTTATATTGCGAGGAGGAAGCTGTTGCTGATATAGCGGCCTTCTTTTCGCTTTAGCCGGAAGGAAGCGACGCGCGGATCTTTTCGTTCGAGGTCAAGGCTTCGCGATTACTTGAGCCGAAGTCAAAAACATATTTTCCTAGTCGAGGAAGATATTCGAAGAAAATGCTCTGGCATTTTATCGTATTAATAGATCAGCTGATGCGAATGTTGATCGTGACACGCGTTGAGATGCGCGATACGAGATACGGAAATCCCAAACATACAGTCAGATATACTGGAGTTGGTGATATTATTTCGGTGATAATTATTGATAACGCCTGAAATTTATTTGCGCACGGGACTTATCTGCGTGCCGTGATAAGAATGTAATTATTGATGATTCGTCGATTACGCGGTTTGACAGTTTGCTGTGTGATAACAGCAGCGATCGAAATTACATCGCGCATTGTTTATCGATCGTATGGTGGGAAGAGAAGCCTTGAGAAGCATTTTTGAAATTGATAAATTATCGAGGAAAATAGGAGTGCACGAGAGTGCACGAAATATGTAAATTCGTCATACAGCGTTTTATTACGCCGTGACAAAACATTGAAACTGAAAGAGAATGAGTGCCCGAGATTTCATGTATTTTTTTCAAGATTAAAATGACGAGAAATCGAAGTCGGTCAATGCCGGTTAAAGAGAGAAAACGACTAAAGTGTCTTACGTATTTTTATTTTGCATGTTAGCAATGAAAAAGGGCAGACAACGAGTCATTTAATCACAACAATATCACAACATAATAATATAATAATCACAACATATTTCTTAATAATTTTCTGATAGTAGACGCCGAATCTGTCGATTTTTTAAACTATCATCGATTTATATTGAAATATACATAAATTGGTAATTGCAATGTAATATGTCTTCCATTTTGCTAATAAAATTAAATACTAAAAACCGATGACGCCATATTGATGTCATCTTCTTAATTTTCAGATTTACAGGATTATTACATTTTTTTGAATGATTTTTATATAAAAATCATTTCTTGCCTATTTTTGACAATTTTTGAAAAAGAATCATTTTTAAAGAACAAGGAAAAGAACAACTGATAAAACTTGCGCACTTATTTTTATATGTTACTTAATTATATTATTTATTTATTTATTTTGCATCTAAAATTCACTATAAAATTTTATTTTTCTCTCCAGAATCTCGAATTAACGGATAACGAACCATAGCTCTATTTATAGAGCATCGATTACGAATTAACTCACATTTGGCAGTAAGTGTGTTAACCGTAAAGCTTTCTTATCATCTCAGCTATTTTGACGAGCTAAACGTTTCTTACATTATCGATCGTAATTTCTGAAAATGACTCAATATCGGCAATACAATATCGCGATAACAAAATAATGCCTCCAACGACTTTTTCGTTTATCTTTTTTTCCTTCAGATATCAATGTATCCGTATCAATGATGCACACATATCGATTGCGAATCATTGCACATATCATTTGTTCGTACAATGCTTATCGAAGGACTAAGATTTAAAGTCCAAAGAACAGTGGTTTTTCATGCAAGTTAATCGACCTTGTTATTACCTGATTCTGATGATTGCCAGGTGCTATTGTTCACGCGCAATGACAAAGTCCGCACGTGCATTTTACACTTTCTGTATCTTTGCGCACATGCTAATGATAATCTTCGCCGGCGATTGATCGGCTAGACTATATGACGCATCTAGTCTTGAAATTATATCTTGATATTCTTAAAATTAGAAGGATTTTCATCTCGATACCCTTTCATCGCATACAACATCGCATATGCATCTATGTGCATACAAGTATGCATTACTTGATAACAGATAATTTTTATCTTGCAAAAATAGAAATGTGACACATCCTTATATGAAGTATTTATCTTTGATTTTTACATATTTTACATATCGTTTTACACAGCAGTAGTCAGATTTAGTATCCTCTATGATATCATTTTTATACCGATTATTTTTGTGTTAATTATATTTATTTCTTATTTGAAATTCACAATTAAAATTTTATTTTTGCTTTCAAAAAATCGAACCGGCAGATAGCTAATCCATCTATTTTATAGATCGTGAAAATTTTAAGATGTCGACACTCTGTCTGAAAAACGATGATATCATTCATATGTATTAATGTAATCTATCATTTACTTTTTTCTATAATTATTCCCGATCGTACATCTTAGTTACGTGCGTCCAGTAGTTTATTGTCAAGACACGAATAGTATAAACAATAGCATAAATAAAGAATAGTAGGCATTAACAAAAGTCAGGTCGAAAATTGCATCTAATTATAAATCCAATTGTTGTATATATCCGCTTATCTAAATACATTATCTAAAATACATTATTTAATTTGTTAAGTTTTTAATGCTCCGTGATTAATCATGGATCATAAGATTATCGATAATTCTCTGAAGAAGAAAAAAAGGGGGTCAAAACCACTTCTTCGAAGTTTTAATTTAATAATAAAAATTTAATTTTTACGAATGTGACAGAGCTCTATATAAAATCCCAGAAATGTCAGACAGTTCAATCAGTTCCGGGTGTGGTAAGTTTATAATAAATTAATATGATATGATTTGCCGGTGTAAGTAACGGGCTCGACTAGTCAACAGTGAATGCGTTCATAGGTCAAAAGCATCGTCTCCGATGATTCAATCCCACGATTTTTACTTGTATTCAATTCTATCATTTATTATTTCCTGTCGACATTTACAAGCACTTGCAAATCCTCTTCAAGAGATTTAAGAGATCATTTTTAACGTTTCTTGTATCTCATTTCGCGCGCACCAACTCTATCGTCAATTTGTTTTTCATTACACATGCCTGCGTATTTATGATCATTCGTATTCATAGCTTTAATTTAATATTTAATACGCTTAGTTTGATGCAATCGTTAACGGTAGTTGCGTAATCGAATGCTAATTATGTGAAAAATATTATTTAAAATCTTTTTCTCATTTGCATTCGATATTATCAGCATATTCTCTTGATGCACATATGTAATGTATTGCAGTCCATTATATGTATAATTCTTCAAGCTGTGAATCTGCATGCTGTTGTAATAGTTTTGCTATTCTTAAATTAGATCTTTTAGATTAATTAGAGAAGATGACGTTTTCAAACTGGATCTTGGTAACTTAATAATAATTTTATATGAATTTTTGTATATAAATAATCAGGGCGCAATTTACAGAATTAAAAATAAATGTATTAAAATTTATGCAGAATTATTATTATTTGGTTATTAAAATCCAGTCTGACTGAAAGTGACATCTTCTTTAATTAATCATAGGATTCAATATATATTCTTCAGATTTTTATAAATTTCTCTAAAAAAGAACTTTATGATTCTTTCTTTATTAACCAATTAATTAGAACTTGAGAATGAAATATTCGATTTTTGCTTATTTGCGAGAAATGATTTGGAAAGAATAAACGATCGAATAATGATGCCGAGTAATTATATCGTAATTATATATTATTATATACTATATTTCAAGATTATTCGATGTCTCGATTACTGATCCAATCGATTTGTGACCCAATAAAAAAAAATGATCGCGCATGCAATTATTGGGATAACCATCTTTCTTGAGAAATAAATATTCATTATCTGGCGCGATGATTATCCGTTCTGACTTTTGCCTTGACCATCAAAAAAGAAATTCCATCTGGACGCTGGTCGAAGCCCCGTGTCATCGTTTCTCCTTGATCTTTCCGAACAATGATCGTGCGGCGTAGAACCGCGAGCGGTTCCGACACGTGCTGTCATTTCTCGTCCATATCGGTATCTCTACGGCCGAGCACGAGAGATACGGCGAACAAAGCGATGCTGTTTTCTATCTATCGGCTAAGCTACGTATCGGATACGCTGACGTTTACACGGCTCGCGCTGACTCCCGGCTGACTCCCCAACATTTGCGCACATCATCTGATAATCCTTTCGCGGCTATTTTTCCTCTCTGTCTCACACGATCTACGTTTCTCTCTCTCTCTCTCTCTCTCTCTCTCTCTCTATATATATATATATATATATATATCTGGTCCGCCACATCGGAATGGAGAAATTCGAAATATTGCTCCGTATCAGCTGTGAAACGTGGGTCATCTTCTTTTTCGACTCCAAGATCAAGCGCGCGTGTGCGCTTGTCCGAACGTAAACATTACGCGAACCTTAACACAGATGCACGTGCTTATCTTGGCAAGATTGCGAAATAATCTGACGATTCACGAGTGCTTATTCGCAGATTATTCAAATGCAAGCTGGAGACGGCGTTTAAAATGATGTATCTCTTGCGCGTGAACATATAGGAAAAAACTAAAAATTAAACTCCTTGAATTGAGGATCCTTCTACATTTGTTTCCCTCTTAAATTGAGAGAATCGTTGTTTATAGTTGCTTCCTTGTAAATTCACATCTCGTAGCGTGAAGGAGATGTTTACGTGCATATTTGTTTTATATTAATTTTTTTTATACTAAATTTGTATGAAATTTATGTTAAATTTATGTTAAATAGGCCATCTGCAATCTTGGTGAGAAATATCTTATCTTGTTTAAACGGTCAATCTTCTGAAATAATTAAACGACGAGATAGCCCCCTTAGGCGTCACTGCGGACTGTTTTCATACGTCATTCCGCGATTTTTGCAGCGGATAATTCTTGGGGGATCACAGAGATCACACTAAACGTTATTTCAACAAGAAATGTCGCGTGGTCGATCGGAAGATAGCATACGAGCAACCGATATCTCTCCTCGTCTCCTATCGCTCGTTCTTTCCTTCGTCATTGACGTAGAATCGTTACCGGAGTTTAACTTGGAGCAAATGCCAGAGAGATAGAACGAAGAGTCGTCGTAACGTTGCGTAAATTTAATAGACGCACGTATTTGTGTTTATCTATTGTCGATTTATCATGGATATCCGGATCGCGATATCCGCGATATTACGCAATAGTCATTTAGAAAGACATGCATATTTTGAGTATTTTGCGATATCTCCTCATTTTGCGTAACATTGGGATGGTTCTGAAACTTCGTCTTCGTTTCTGTTAAATTCTGAGAATTAAGATTTTTTAATGACTAGTATATACGTTCGGAGCGATATCTTATTAAAAAATTTTTGTTATTTAGAAAGATCGACAAATGAATAAAAAGCGAATATCTCATTAGTGATAGGAACATTATTGATTGTCGGGTATGACTCATAAATTGCGCTTTCATAGTTAAGAATCTCAATTAAAAAAATCTAACGAGAATATAAAAATCAAAATGATAATGAGTTGAGAGATATGGATTTTTAATTGTGCTCATTTTTTTAACTAGATGAATTTCAGATACTAAAACTTGACCCTCGAGAAATATAAATCTGTTCGTAATGAAAATCTGTAAGAACACACACACCCACACAATTCCTAAAGCTTTAAACATGACTCTTTCAAAATCTTATATTTACCCAACGTTTTATCGATTATGTCAATCAATATCTTATTAATTGAGTATCTTATCAATTGATTCATCATTGTTCTCTTTTCCTGTCTCAAGAGAGATTACGAGCATATCTTGAGTACTGTGACAAATATATATAAGTGTATAAATTTTCATTAATTTAAAAAAAAAATATGTTTTAATTATATGTATATAATTAAATATTTTAAATATTTAATTTAAAAACATAAATAATGCATAAATCTGTATGTGTATATACAAATTACACATGGATGTATACATATATCTTTAATAATATTATCTTTGTTATATTTAATCAAATAATTTTTATTTGAAGGAATTATGTTCGCACGAAATTGTGGCAATGACGTACTTAGTTGTAACAGAAATTTATTGCATTTTATTGCATTATACTTTTGAATATTCTTATCTGAAAGTTTCGGTTCTGCTTCATTCGATAATTATGCAGTATTTTCCGTTAAGCACCGTAAAATGGATGATTTATTGTAATCGATCGAATTCCATCGATGCATCGGTGGCAGATTACAAATAACAATTCTGTTCTGATTCAGGATCGTTCCTTTTCTGCTTTCAGGCGAAATGACGAGCAACGTGTTACGCGTGGCACGTGAAGCGCGACAACGCACGCTCGGACCTTTCAGTCCATCCTTCAATGTGCAAGATATGTTGTTGAGCAGCTTGCGGAAGGTGAGTGAAGCAAAAAATGATAATATTAATTACCACATTAGAATTTGCATTTGGCAGTCTGTTTATGTACATTGCTTTCGTTCCATTCTGAATAAAGCTCCTGCATCCCGGAGCATCCGGAGCTCCGAGCTGTGCTTAAATTCTGCAAAATAAAGTTCTTCAGATATACAACGTGTAACTTTGAAAATATTCTTAAATTATGATAGTTATACACGAGCAGAAAGTATCTTAATTAATTTAAAGTAATATTGCACTTTGAAAGTATCTTAATTAATTTAAAGTAATATTGCACAAATCTTATCGATTCCAGTAATAAAAATATCCTGATAATACATCACGTTTGCAGCTCCTTCCTCTTCCGTTTTTATTCTGATATTATTGTTTTTATTCCAGTTTTTACCAGACGATGCACATATTCGTGTGAATGGAAAATTACATATCTCTCTAACTAGAGTATACGATGGCAAGAACGTGATTGTTTCCCAATTTAACTCAAAGGAAGATCTGTTGCAGGTAAGATGTTAAATTAACAATTTTGATGTCTTTGTTTTCATACAAATTATAACAATTTTTTTTCCTCGAAGAGTTATTAATTCTCCTATTTTATTATTCTCCTATTTTACGATCATTTTTCATTTTCTGCAGGCTCTATTGGCCACTTCGTTTGTACCGTTCTTTTCTGGTTTGCTGCCACCACGATTCCATGGAATTAGATACATGGACGGCGGTTTCAGCGATAATCTTCCTACGCTCGATGAAAATACTATTACCGTTAGTCCGTTCTGCGGAGAAAGCGATATTTGCCCGAGGGATATTTCGTCTCAACTTTTTCACGTACGTATTCGCACGTATCAATAAATTACTTCCTTGTTAAGGAAGTTAAAGCAAGTTTAATATATAATTAAATCAACGAGCGTGCGTTTGCGTCATTAGTTCCTTATCATTTTTTATTATCATTTATTTACATTATTTATGCATCTCCTTGCAGGTCAATGTCGCCAATACAAGCATAGAGCTCTCCAGACAGAACATATACAGATTTACGAAAATCCTTTTTCCACCTAAAACAGAGGTAAAATAAAAATGTTAATTATGTGTTTTGATATTGCACTACGAATTTTAAATATAACAGACATAATTATACATGGTTTTAAATTACAGATTCTTTCGAGCATGTGCAAGCAAGGATTCGACGATGCGTTACGGTTTCTACATCGTAATAATTTACTAAATTGCACAAGATGTCTCGCGGTTCAGTCGACATATATAGTTCAAGAAACGATCGACGATAGTATGGAATATGATCCGGGATGTTTAGAATGTAAAATGCATAGACAGGTGAGAGAATCTACAATACTTTTAATAATGACAATGTTTTTGATAATAATATTTTATTCTATTTATTTTCACTTAAATTCAATTTAGTAATATTTGTTAATTTTTGAACTTTAAATCTTTATTATTTATCTTTATTTTATGTTCTTGCTATTTCATTTTTAGGAAGCATTGGTTGCTAATATGCCTGAGACTGTGATGACAATATTCCAAGATGCTATAGACTCTGCTAACAAGGGACTTATTAACTGGCTGTTTAAGCATCGTAGTATGAAACTGCTGTCTTTATTGAGTTTACCTTGCACACTACCGGCAGATGTAATGTACGCTACAATCACAAAGTAAGTAGTTATTGAATTATATGCGCATGTAAATATTTCATACACGCTTTACATAGCAATTATTTTTATACAAATGCACGTGCACATATAAATAATTATTCTTAATGCTTTTCATTATTTTCATTAATAGGAAGGTGTTGCATGTGTCACAAATCTATATACTTTAAATTGATATTTTTTATTATTAAATATTGCAGATCAATTAATAAGAAATTTTTTTGTCTAGAAGAATTTTCGAAGCAAATTTAAAGTAAATTTGAATATAAAATTTGAGATTTTCCGTATATACATATTTATTCGTATTTGAAACATATTAATTGATATTAATATATTTTAATGCGATTTAGATTTAATATTTGGTTTATTAAAATCATTATACACATTCTATTTTGAAAAATATTTTTTTATGACATATATATATATATATATATATATATATATATATATATATATATATATATATATATATATATGATTAGAAAACTTTGTCTCATTTAAACTTTATGAACCAAAAAGTTTTTAATTTATATGAGAATATTCCTATCAAAATTAAATTAAATATCTCTGACTCCATTATCTTATGTTTTCTTAACATAGTATCTTATAAATATATTTTTGAGATTTTAAAATTTAAAAAGTACAGCAAAAGCAATTTTAATCCTCTAGACAGGAATCTCATCTTAAATTTATTTTATTATTTTTTATTGCATCGCATTGCATGAGCTACAATGTCAACGCACATATCACAGATTCAGTCTTTTGATGCAATTTCATGCCTAATTACTGCTTGTGATATTGTATTTAACGTCATGCATGTCATTGGTAGTCTGATTGGTAACAAGATAGAAACTCGTACCTTGGAATACAAAGTAGTCGGAAATGTTCTGCGTACCCCGCAACAGGCACTTACTTGCAATAAACATTTAACACGTTCCCGGTAAGCATGAATTTTCAGATGTAGTGATTTTTTTTTATTTCTTGATACACCAATATATATCTACAAAATTATCAAAGTATTTACTATCTAAACTCTTATTTCCAATTTTAATCTACTTTTGACGCACATATTGATGTTAATCTTTGTAAAAGACTCTTTTATAAAAATATTGTAATACGCACACGAGTTTTTACATTAGTTGCGAATATTTATACTTTCTAAAAGTGCGAAAGATAAAAAGTGATAAAGTATCTCAATGTCTGTAATAAATACTTAAAATGATTTGCTTTGCAATTAATGAAAAAATATCTTTTTTATTTCAGATTCATTATGAGCGTTCCGAAGCTACGACATAACTTAGCGGAATTAAGTAAATTTTTCTTAGAGCAATTAAGTATGATGTTCCCGAAGATCAATGTCTGTGCTGAGCCATTGCCTCAAACGATCAAATGTTATTTCAATATTATGGAATATGATTCGAGTAAGTTTGATCAGATTTTCAATTTAAATTTTTAAATCAATTACAAGAAAAAATTTTTTTGTTTTATAAATAACACGTGGTAGGGTTAAATTATTTAATAATATTTATATTTTTACAGATACATATGATGATCAGGCTATAGAAGAGACGGAAATATACAAAAAGCAAAAGAATCTAAATTTGACTCTCCAATACAACGAACGGTAAGTAATTATAATCGATAGTTTTCTACTCGATATACTATAAAATTATATTTAACAAATTTTTGGATTAATGTCATCATTGTTAAAACATTTTATGTTATAGTAGACAATCGTGGAAAGATTCAAGGAAATCGAGTTGTGTAATAAATATGGGCGACTTTTCATCAGTGGACGATACTTTCGAAAATATTCTCCAAGTGAGTAATAAGAATAATAGAATGTTTAAAACACTCAGTTTAAATAAATCTTAAGTTTTAAGATGAATTTCATATTGAATCTTATAACTCTTATTAGGCAACTTCGGATCAAGAAGCTGTAATAGCGTATTATTATATGGATGATAACAATAAAGTGCAAGTGACAGAAATTTTCGATGTAACGGAATCAGAATCGCATACTATGCTTTCCTTGGATGAAGTTGACACAAATAAAAAACTCCAATTCGATGATTGGGATGAGCCTACATGGTTATCTCAGCATACGTTCAATGATGGTAATTGATATTTTCTTTCCATAAAAAAATATGCTAGAGATTTACTATCAACATTTTCAAATAAACTGTCCAATAATTTTAATTATCAAACCAAGTTAATTTTTTAAATTTCGCAAAATATGTACAGCAGCTACAGAGTCTCTTTATACGGATGGAAATCAACAAAGCATGGAAAATTTGTCGGATATATCGTTAGAAGATGAAATACTGGATAGTGCAAATATATTCTCCGATCCGGAAAGTGAATGGGACGTGGAAAAGGACCCAGAACAAGTAGAAGTGCCTAAATCTCCGGACAGTCGACCAGAAGTAGATCAACCATCCACAAGTCTGCTATAAAAATAAGTTAGTAGCTTTTGTTGTCGTTACCATAATTGATAATGTATATTATTTTTCGGATGATATATTGCAAGAACGCTATTTAATTAACTAATTGTAAGACTAATTTATAGAGTGAGGTATTTAAATTAATCTACATATATATTTCCATTTCACGTAAATCTATGATGAAAAAGTTACTTGGTTTAAGAGAGAAAAATAATAGATGAATAATAGATATCGTTACTTCAATTGCATTCTAAAAATTGTATATATATGGACGTATGCTATAGATATATATATATATCTTAGCGTATACTCATGATCTTTTTATTATATTTAGTATGTGTAGAATTCAAAGTTAAATGTTTCACTCTATATAAACATGTACGTTCCATTTCAAACGTTCTTGCAAGATATAATTGAGATGGAGCCGTTGATACAAGCACATATATTTAATACATGCTAATAATGCCGCTTGCATTTAAACGTCTGTCATACAACGTGCAACAGTATTTTATCATAATCCAAATTTGAATACGGATTTGAAAATTCAATATTAATAACGAGCGTTTGCCTGACTTTGATACTTTTTACATAAAGAGACTGATATATCGATGATTAAAGAGCGCAATGTTTCAAAATCATCGGTATTTTTTATTCTAGATAGAAATTCTAGAAAATTGATCTTTCTTCAACAAAAATAGACGAGTTTAATTTTCAAACATGAATGACTGAAAAGGTGGATTAACGAACTGACTTCAGAAGAGAAAACAGATAATATATTATATATCTCATCAATTTGAAATAGATATAATATTAAAGAATTAAATATTTTTTTATTATAAATAATGATTCTATCCTCGAATAAAAAGAATCTTTAAATTATTTATAATTGTTTCTTTTTGTTTTGTTTTATTATTATTCGTTTATAGTTAAAAGAATATTTTATGCTATGTTCTACCTATAGATTTATAGTTTATAAAAGATTACAGCTAATTTTTAGAGAGTATATGCTAAACAGACAAATATTTAATAAACTTGAGTTCGGAAATTATACGTTTTCGAGCTATAAGATGATTTCTTTACCTTTAAGTGAACGTTGATTTCTTGTTTACAATATGTAATCGATATGTTAACAAGAATAACGGATATATCGATTATATATGTTTTGTTTGAACACATTTCTTCAGGAAATGTGTATGTTCAAACATGTACGATTTTTAGATTTACGTTTACTAAATATTGTTTAGGTTTGTTTTTTGATAATTACTATTATAAACTCCAAAACTTTATTAGCAGTAATTTTTTGTATTCTATAATCTGATGTGTCATTATTTTTTTTCTCTGCTACTGTAAATCTATATTCATATATTCATATATTCTATATATTCATCACACAATTTTATTTCCTAGAATTTTTCTATAATTTTCTATTAAGATATGATTCATTACAAATCATAATTTCGATGAATATAAATTATAATTATTTATCGCTCGTTATATATACATGCATTAGATAAATCCAGATTCTCTTGTTTCTTACATGCATTTCTCTTTTATAGTCTACAGTCTACAGATAATAAATATTTACAAATGTTCTCCAAATTCTCCAAAATTTCAATGAATGTAACTCCATGTGATAGCAATTACCTTTATTATAATTTTACTATTGTTCAAGAAGTTATGGAAACATGTCGAATCTGGAGGTTGTGAAAATAGAATAACATAGTATAAGAATATATTAATGTAATATTTAAGATTATAGAATAAATTCTGTAATTTTGTTATATTATCTTCCTGCTAGTGTTATTGTTGAATAATTTTATTATATAAATATTTTTGTACTTCAAGATAGTATAATCTTGAAATTATAGATTATTTATAATAGTTTATTAAAACAAATCTTTTGTGATCACATACGGCTGGGTCTGAGTGTTAAAGATTAAACAGATTTTATAGTGTTACGAAACAATTTAGTAACAATTGATCATGACCAGTTTAGCTTTTAATAATCTTTTGTTTCAATAGGTTTTTATGTATATTTTGATTTAAGTTTATGATTACTTATTTTATAATGCCTACACATATTCCACTTAATGCAAGATCGGAATTGTATAAAAGAAAATTTGCCTTCTATTTGCTTAAGTTTACGATAATTTTAATCAGAAAATGGAAATATAAAAAATGTAAGTAATTGCTGTGAAATGTTCCTATAAGTAAAAATTATTCTAAATAGATGTGCAAATTATCTTTTTTTATCTATTGTAGGTTTAAACAATGCAATTTTTTTAAATATTATATTTAGATCATACAATTAACAAGTTAAATTTATTTGATTATAAACAGTCTTCCTATTTGTTAATAATTTATAAATGATCCCATTAAAGAAGTATTGTAAAAAATATTGATTTTTTTTTTCTAAAATCCTTCCTTTTCAAAAAACTTAATATAAAGCTTTTATAGTGATTATATTGTAAACGGTTACACTTATTGTTATCTTACCTAAATAAAATAAATTAAATCAATAATCAAATAAATTCTTCTGTTTATAAGTGATATGAAAAAAAATTAATTGGTAAATATATGGATTAATATTTCGGAAATATTTTGTGAGATAATTTTTTAGTAATTTGTAAAGGAAGCATACACGAGAGACGTTTATTTTATAAACAAAGAATTCTAATAATAGTTAATAAATATTAAAATATTTTTTTATATTTTTTAAATGCTAGTAATTTATTTTACAAAGTTTCGGTTATTTATAATGACATGGATGTAGATAACCGATGAACATTGTATGCATTACATCGTAGAATTTTGTTAAAAGAATAAATGCCTTTACGTTTTGCTACTCTTCTAGTTTTTGCGCATGGATATATTTCGATATAATTTTTATAATGCTTTATAATGCTCATAATTTGTATAAAAATACCAAAAAAATCTTGTATATTATATGTATAAAAAAAATAGGTACTTTTTTATAATTGCCTTTATAATAAAAATTGTACAACACAATGTACAAATAAATGTTTACCACAGATTACATAAGACAGTCTTTTGGAAAAATACGAAATGGAATAAATTTTAATATAAATAAAATTTGTCTGATGTATATAATTAAATAAAATAAAGCATCAATGAATCAAATATTGTCTTTGTCAATATTCGTAAAATAGGTTAAGAACACAAGGATGGATTGCAAGATTCTGATGGTACTATAAAAAGGGATAAAGATCAATAAAAACTGGAGAATATTTATTACGTTTTTTTAATATAAAACAAATCGTATTATATTTTATATATATATATATATGTTATATGTACAATAATTGAAACCTTCCCTAAAGTAACATTTTAAGGCGGACATTTGGGAGAAACGCATTTATTGCACATGGTCATAAACATCACGTAATACTGATCTGGTAAAATATTTATATATTTTCTTATATATCTTGTATATTTTCAGTCGGCAGATACAAGTCATTTGCTAAAATAAAACTTCATAATTAAGTAGACAATTCGAAAGAAAAACATAATTTATCATACGATTTCCATATGCAAAAAAATAAAAATTCAATCAATTTTAATATAATATAAAAATGCCTCATTACATTTCTTCTAGGCGGGCTTCAATTATTTCGACGTAACATGATCATTATCATTTATTTGAACATATTCAGGCGGGGTCTTCCCCCGGGGCAGACGTAGAATTTCTCTGAGCTTCAATTTGTGTCCTACTTTGAGAACTTCCTGCCGCGACGGCAACTTTGTGCTGTGCAGCTAGACATTGTTGTAACTGTTGAAGCTGTTAAATAAATGAAAAATAAATGTTTCTTTTGTTTCATATGCAATAATATAATTTTCTCTTAATTATTGATAAACATACTTGTTGTGGAGATAAAGTAGCCACTCCGAGACTTTGTGTCTGCTGGCTGCATTGGCCAGTAGAAGCCCTAGCATGTAAGGATTTTGTCAACAGAGTTTGTTTATTAACAGGTACTACTTGGGAAGAAGGCGTAGTTTGCGACGCCATAAGCACAGGTTTTGTCGCGGCTGTAAAGTAAAAGATATTTATATAGATCGCTGATTGATATACATAAAACAATATGTGAACAAAAGTTTAATCCGTAATTTATTTCCGTAAATATTAATAAGGTATATTAACTTACCCATTATAGGAGTTAATACTTGTTTGTTACCAGACAATATCAATTGACTCGCTGTTACTGTTTTGGCAACTGTCACCAATTGATTCGATAGAACAGCTGATTTAACTTGATTCGATTGTACTTGACGAGTCATATGATTAAATCGTGGTCTTTGGGATCCAATAAGTTGAATTGCTTGTCCTCCCTAAGATTACATATTATATAAAATTAGTATGAAGTGTCCATAAATGCATTTCTTATATAGAATACAATTACTATGACATGCTTTAAGAGTTAGTATACAAATTTTATTTTTGTTATTTATTAAATTAAAGTACCTGTGCAAGAGTCACTGCGTTATTACTCCTAATATTTTGCTGCGACAATCCTTTTACTCCAGATGGTATTAATTGGGCTGAAATATACATAATCAATAAAATTTGTAGAAAATAGGTATATGTTTTACATATACGTAATATAACTTCCTAAAATTGATATTTTTAAACATCAAGTGCTTCTTTATATTATAATTTTCTATAGATAAAAACTAAAGATTTTTATAAAACATTACTCTATTTTTTTTTTTAATTAACTATCTTAGAGATATAATATATATCTCTTAAGGCCGGTTTTTCCAACTTCTTGGTAAGCTAACTAATAGTTGAATCATACGTCTGAACTTGTCTAATTTGAAGATAAAAATAGACTATTAATTAGTTTACAAAGAAGTTGTAAAAAGCATCCCTAATTTAAAAAAAATATATAAAAAGTTAAAAAATTGAATTTATAATAATCTCAATTAGTGATATTCATTCTACAGGATAAAATTATATATACCGATTGGTAAAGACAAATGAGCATTGGCAGGATTGGCGATCACTACTGTCGGTGTACTGCCGGCGATAGCTGTCGTAACGACTGTTGCAGCTACCATCTGAAATAACATAATAAAGTACGGATGATATTCAACGGATAATAAATTATTTACAAACTTATTTATTTACGCGTATATGTTCTACGCATCAATTAATTCCTTCAATGAATACTTTTATATACAAGAATTCATACATATGTATATTAAAAAACTTTTGTCTATTGCTAAGCTGAGTTCACGGAGAGTGTTTTACTTTAAGCTGCTTTGCATCAAAAGAGTTGTACTTGTATAAACGAGTTGCTACTAACGCTCGATACTGTCGTGCAGGTATTCGTAGCAGACGTGGCAGATATAGGAAGGGAGACAATGACCCCAGTAGGTGTAACAGTGCCACCGGTGGTCGGAGATACGTTTAACGACATCGTGATAGGTTGCGACAACCCTGGGAACGATACCTAGAATGGACAATGTGTGAATTTATTTCAATCTACATCGTCTTGTATGAGAAAAATTAACTGCTATTTTAAACAACCTGTACGTTTTGTAGACCGTTGATGGAATTTGGCAGACTAGTGAGGTTTACGCCCTGTAGATTTACATTAGTTGGCGATGGGCTGGTCATTGGACTCGCTGGTTGACTGCTTTGACTGGTAGAAGCGGTGAGCCGTTCAAGCAACGATGAAGTCGCTGAATTCATTCCAGGCATCGGGTTATCAGCTGATGGGGTACCTGTGTTCGTATATGGAGATTATATTATTAATAAAAATAAAAAAGAATTGATGTTTGAAAAATTATATTCAATAAATATTTCCAATATTCAAAACATTAGGTTATATAAAAATGTACTAAATGATGCCAGAGTTATAGATTCAATGCTCAAATTTTAGTATGATGTATAATCAAAAACTTTTTCCATAACAAATTAAAAGATGTAAAATTATATTTTATTGTTATTAAAGAATACTAATTTATAGATATCATTTATTTTACCAGCGAGCAAAGCCGAAAGTCCTGGCATTGATAAGCCAAGTGTAGATGTAGGATCTTGGACTCGCGCGAGTCTTACAGCGGTCGCTTTCACTGGTTGTTGCTTGCAACTTAGCTGTCCCGCTAAAGCGGAAGAACTCAAACTCACGCGTACCTGAAATCGGATAAACAACATTTAATTATATACTTTATATTTATATCAGAATAACTGTTAAATAATTCTCAGTTATATTACAAGAATTAAATATGTTAATATATAATTAAAATATATAAATTAAAATAATATTTAAAAAATTTTATGTTGAAACATATTTTACATCTTATGTTATATATATTTAGTATTTGTTGTATATATATTTTAATTAATGTATACATATATACATTAATTAAAATATATATAACATAAGATGTAAAGAAAGTGCATGATGAATTATTAATCAATTATTTAAACATACTTGACCAGTGGTGTTGGGTACATTGATCACATTGCCGTGACTGATAACTCTAGGTGGCATGGAAGCATTAAGAGAGATCCTTTGAGGTTGAACTTTTCGCTGAGCTATATTCACAGGGGTACTATTTAATAAACTAAGAATCGCTGCATTGCTGGACTTGTTTGTGGCTTGTGCATTATTATTCATAGCTGCGGCCGCAGCATTAGCTATAACATACATAAAATATCGATTATAAATTTAGAAATGTACATTCATAAAAGAAAATATGATTTAATTTCATAAGATGCATAGTGTGAAACTCATATAATCTACAGAAATAAAAATATTTTCTCTGATTGTAAACAATATAAGCATGTTTAACTATATATTAAAATTGAGCAATTTTCACATGAACTTTCAATGATAACGAACCTGCAGCTTGTTGTTGGAATTGCTGTGCGGAGTTCATGAGGGAAGTAACAAGAGCATTTATTGCTGGATTAGTCGAATGCTTTTTGAACGGCGGCTCATTTTGGCTCTGATTGGCAGCTTCATTTATACAGTTCTGTGTTCCTGCTTGCAGTTGAGCTTGCTACAAATTTTAAATAAAAAAATTTAATCTTAAATAATTTAATGCAATTATGATGCTATATATTAATTCCAAGATCCATTGTAAAATATAGAAAAATAAATGTGAAAACTCACCAAGACTGGAACATTGGTAGATGCTGTGTTATTAATGGTACCAGCTGACTTTTGAAAGACCAGAATACCAGAACCATTACACGTGTTGTCCGCAACTGCCATCGCGGAGTTATCAATTTGCACGGAGGTCGCGTTAAGGCTACCATTAGCCAACGATTGTCCTGAGCTCAATGTGGTAATATCATTCTGCGGGATAACTTGCGGCATATTCGCCGAATCCACGCACGTGAGATTATTTTGTGAGGTGGTGGCTTCTGTCATAGCCTTCATTGAGGCTACTTGACTAGCCAAATTAGTTAGTTGCCCTTGAGCCCGTGATAGAATCTGAAATGACGCGCGGATTTGCTGAAAATGTTTGCATGACTGTTATAAGATTGTAATGTGTACACATTTATATCGTTTTATATTTTTGTGCACCAACAGATGCGTTTAAATATTCTGATGACTTCCCCATTCATTAAAAAAAAAAAAAAAAACTGAGTTTACAAACCTGTTGTGCTACGTGTTGAGGTTGAACCTGTTGCAACTGTTGGGCCGCTAATTGTGCCGCTTTTGCTTGTTGCGCCTAGTAAAATAATCAAAAGTTTATTTAGTATAAATAGTTAAAAAAAGAGAAAAAATAAAACAATTGAACAAACATTGAATGGAAAAAAAAATAGTAGTACCTGTTGATGTGCTCGTTGCATGCCAGGTGTACATGCAATACGAGGAGCTTGCCCTGGTATAATATGTTTTATTCTCACATTTTTCCTACCCTCTTCTGTAAATATTTCTTTAAATTGCTGATAATAATGATTGGCCACAGCTCTGGTACCCAATGTAAATCTAGAAAATTAATTCAGTATTGCGATTTATAAGCAAATAATTGTGCTTGGCGTAAAAATACATAGATGTTTGTCTACATAATAATAATGTAAATGTACCGGCAAGAAGAGCCGTTTCTTTCTCCATCTCGATGATTTTTGTCCATATAAAGTTCTCCCAGGTACTCGGAAGTAGCGGGCCTCTGCAGGATCGAAAGCTTTATATAATCCTGACTTTCCGCAGGTTCTAATATATATTCTTCTATAACTTGTGGCGAACAGTCTTTTGTTTCTCGTGGCCGCTCGTATAACTTCGCGAATCTAATCGAATCCCATTGCTAATTAATTTTGCGAATATCTCACAGTAAAAGTCATAAAAGAATGAAATATAGACTGCAGTAATGCGAATAAAAATATGAAGGAAAGATATATTTTGGTATAAGAACCTCAAAACATCGGTCTGTTTGGGTGCAGATAGCTCAGGAATTTTAAGACAAGGCGGTGGACAGGCAGTATTGGTCGCTAATCCTCTTCTTTTCGTACGGAACTTCTGTATTAAGTCATGTATTGTTTGTCCTTCCGGTTGGGCCAACTGTTCCAATTTTCTTTTTCGATTTACTGTGACCTAATGTCAAACAATAGTGTTTCTATGATATTAACATTCAAATCAGATGCCTAATAAGAAGTATAAAATATACATGCATTAAATCTGTCTAATAAAATAAAATTTCTTGAATTCATACTTTGCAATAAAAATATCCTTTATAGAATTAAATTTTATTGTATAAAATTGTTTTTTATTATATATAAAAATATATAATTTCTTATAAAACGTAAATTTTCTATAAAATAATTTTTTATGCAACATTGAAATACTATCCTTTAATATTTAATAAATTTTGTTGCAACCAGATTCTTCAATTTTATCACGTTTAAATAATAGATAGTAAATATGTTTTAAACTGAAACATTACCTGAGAGAATTTTTTAGCTTGACGCATGAGTTGATGATCGGTAAGCAATGATTTAGATTGCTTAATTCTTGTACTAGCTAAGGTAGGAATAGGATTCGGATCCAAACATAAAGGACCTTGAGTAGCTGCCACTAAATGTGATTCCAATACTAATCGTTCCTCGTGGCTCCAATCTCCATCACTCGTAAGTGTCGATACGTCCGAAAGTACGCTCTGCGTTAACAATAATTTTCAAGATTCAATTTAAACCATATTCAATATAACTGAAATGGATTTTAATCGAAATACGAATTTTAAATATAATTACACATTATAAATAAAATTTTCTGTATAATTATGAATTACTATATTTTTATTATTATTCTTATATAATATATATATAACGTACATATTATTTATATCAACTTTAATCTTTTATCTTTATATATTTGATGACAAGATCTCACCTGTGTGGTAGGTTTAAGAAGTACATGGTGAACTTCGGCTCTATTGTGAAGAAATGATCTTCGATAATCTCGAACTTCCGCGATCATACAGCCGTCATAAAATAAATGTGAATAACTGGATTCTAATTGTTCGGCTAGCATAGCTGGCAACTGACCATTATCTATGCACGAAAGTAGTTCACCCTGTTCGTAACCCATGAGTTGAGTCTCAGCTAATGAATTTTTATCGTACTGATTCCCCTTATCGCTATCGAGAAAAAAGATTTTTGTATTAATCCTGAAACTCAATTCTAAAAAGTTAAGAAACTAATTTATTTTAATAAATTGAACACATATATGAAACATATATGAAAGTTTTCTTCTCTAATATATATTTCAAAGAACATTTAAGTCTGACAAGATTAATGTTTAACATTTTTTTTAAACTGGCACTAATAGTATATCATTTTGTGACATAAAAACAATCATAGCAATGTAGCTAACAAATCACTGGAAGTGAGCAATCAAAAGAATCAAAAGTTTAAATGAATATTCATTTTCGCGCAAAAAACATTACAAGGTTTTTATAATCTAATCTAAATCTTGTAATAGGATTGTAATAGAATTATCAGTGTCAATAATCATTGAGTTTAAAAAGTGTAGATACTATCATTGTTAATTAGTATTTCTGATGTTTCAGGAAGATAATGAGCATTCTAAAACAGTCTTTTACCTATTTCTTACAGCTAATGAGTATCCTTTATTTCCAGCATATAGATTAACGATTAATGTATTTAAACCTTCCCTTTGCACTAACCGCCCCAAAAGATCACACTCATTCTCAAGATTATTCTGTAACATTTAAAATAAAGCATCATATTGTGCTCTTTGAATATATTGAAATATATCGCATTGCGATGTTTTCGGAGAAAACAAGTAAAAATATAACAATGAATGCTTGAGAGGTGAACATACCAAAACTGAATCCGGGGTTGCATGAGGAACTTTAGAAAGTTCTTCAAAATAGAGTCTGGTGAGTTTGGATTGGATACTATGCCTGGAATGACTCTGCTCTTTTTTCTGAGAGGATAACGATTTATCCGATGTTAAGGCCAATGAATTTTGACCTTGGCCATTCTTCCAACATTTGGATACTAAACCAATCATTTCCTGTATAAGCAATGCAATAAGTGAATATATAATCATTCAATGACAATTTTATCACTATATAAAGTGTTTCAAAACTTTCTTTCAATAACGAATTTTGAGATATTAAAGAATTACGGTTTAAAAATTTTATTTCAAAAGACACGCACCTGAGCCTGCCGACACGCATCTTCCAACGTACAGGCTGTACCAATCATTGTAATTTCTGATTACTGATGCCACTTAATGTCATATCTGATGCGATAATAATCGTTCATATTCTGAAAAATATCCGATATTATTTATTTACATAAATTGCAACTAGAGCGAAACTAATATAAAATATTAAATATATTATGTATAAAATAGCTATTGAGTCTTATGACAAATAATTGAAGTACGCTATATTAAATATAGGAGTAATGAAAAAGCTTTTTACTTTAATATATTTTTAAAAATTTACTCGAGAATAAAATAATTTAAATAAAAAACAGTATCTTTAAACTTTAATATTCAATTTCTAAGAATTAAATTATTTCAAAATTGATTCTAGTATCAATATTTTGTATAAAAATAGCAATTTTAAACTTCAAATTTTTTATATTCAAAATTTAATCTTTAAATAAATTTATTATAATTGTCATCACCAATTAGTAAAAATCTCAAAGAAGTATACATTGCTATAAATATTTCAGACATAAAATAATCTGTTTAATCATCTTTTTGAACTTTTGTAGATTGAAAAAAAAAGGTATGGATTCAGGCATTGCAAACAAGGGGGAAAAAAAGAAATAAAATATAACATAAAATACAAATTACAATGTGTAGAATAAAGAACATATTTTTAAATAGTACATTCATATGTATCTCTGTTTTATGTCAAAGATACATATTTCATGTTTCTTTAATTAAAAAATGATACGTTTTTTACATGTATGCATTTTCTGCATCTATTTTAATATTTGCGACAAAGAATTAGAGTACGGCCAAGCAGTCATAGGTGATGCTTCCTAATTTTTCTTTAGTCTCAACTTTGTGATAAAATTAAAGAAAATTAAGAATATTACAAATATATATGTTTTATAATATATTGTTCCAAAGATGGGTTCAAAAATGTCTCCAATTAACCTAGCTCGGTTCTCGTTTGCGTTGATCTTTCACTACTATCTTTGTTTTGGTCTTTACTCTATGTCTATGTATTATCTCTGAATTCATGACTATTATTGTCCAATTCTTTCCTAATATTTATACTATCAATTCACACTTGAACTTTGAACTCTTTTTCTTTGAAAAGAAACTTTTGAAGTCTATTTTCTTTGGAATAGTAAAAGGGTGCACTATAAAACCTATATATTTGTAATCTATTCATAATTATCTTTAACTTTATCATAAAATTGAGAAATTATATGATTGAAGAAAAATTGGAAAACATCTCGAGTTTATTCTTCATAAAACGTAAATACTTCTGACAATGTCTCATGCCTGAATGTGTTTTTACTATATAAATCATTATGTGTGTATTCTTCTTGCATATGCTCCAAGTTTCCGGTGCACATGGATGTATGTCGTACAAATTTATATTCTATATCAAGCTGACATAAATTAATAAACTATCCACATTGCATCTTAAAATACAAACATTAAAAATACTAGCGAGAAGTGAAATACAATTAAACGTTGGTCCATCCGTCAGAAAATCACCGAACAAATACTCGTGTTTACAAACTCACCGTCGCGGTGCATTTCGTCTAATAACTCTTACAAAATACGTATATCGAGTGTCCATAAATTTCTCCGTAGTCACCGTAGTAAAAGTATCCACGAATCACAAGGGAACGCGGTTTACCGTAGCTCCAGGGACAAGTGATTAAATACAAACTACATTCGCACAGTTGTTTCACGAGATTCACCTATCGTCAGACACACGATCGAATCGCCATTGCGATCTCACCGTGGGATCTATAATTAATCCGCGTTTTTCGCGCGACCCGCGGAATCCCGCGTCGTGCTCGTGCGTGCTCGATGAGGCCAATTTACGTCTATCTCATCCACGACTGACGCAAGGGGACGATCTACCGTCGGGGGAGGAAAAGGGATGATAAACAAGTCGCGGGACCGTCAGTCGCGCTCACGGTCGGGGAGCACGAGAGGGGGAGAGAGAACAGGAGGGACAGAGGACGACGACGTCGCCAGGGCGCGAAGGGAGAAACCGCACGGCGGGCAAACGCCGAGCGACGGCGCGAGGAGAGGAGAGGTTAGGTCTGGCAGCTCGCGAGTGGCGTGCGGTGGCGGCGACGGTGTCGCGACGCGGCGTCCGGACACGCGCGCGCGAGACGCGGCGACGCCGCGCGCCGACCGGGTCGGCTGCGGCGGGCCGTCCGCGAATTACCTTCGTTGGATCGGGGAGTGAGCATCGGCTGCGCGCACGTCGACTCCTTCGGCCCGACCTCGCACGATCCTAACCTCACCGCCGCGCTCGCTCGCTCGCTCTCGTCGCTCGCGGGGGTTCGGTCCGGCGCGGCGCGGCGCGCGACGGTGCCCTCAGCGTGCGTGCGTGCGTGCGTGAGAATAGATGAACAGACGGACGGACGGATGGACTGTCGCAGGTGCCACTGGCGCTCGTACCTAATGTTCGTCGCGGAGAGGGGAAGATACGACGGCGAGCACCTCGGCGGCTCACTGCTCGCTCCGGCGCGGCCGCGATTTAGCAACAAACGTCATTTCGCAGAGAGCGCGGCGTAACCTGCTACACAAACACCGCATGCACCACCATAAACTGTGTTTGTGTGTGAGAGAGAGAGAGAGAGAGAGAGAGAGAGAGAGAGAGAGAGAGAGAGAGAGAGAGAGCTTCCAGGATTCTCCTCGCCGCGCTGCCGCGCCAGGGACGGCGGTAGCCGATTCGTCGCTCGCTCGCAAGCCGCCCCCGCATCGAGACTGTCGATGCATGGGAATGGGAATCGGCGCCATGGATAAATCGAGTTCAATTATATAAATTCTGATTGACTTATGTCTTATTTCTACCACGGCAGATTAACTTTAATCTCCGTTTATCTTATGTATCTTTTTTATTTCTGAGAATTAGAAAAGTAAGTTAAATCGAGATTAAAGTTAATCTGTATTAGTAGAAATAGACGTTATAGCGTTTTCGACTGGCCCTTTTAAACCCATACTAGAAACATGTGTACCGACAGAAAATATGTTATAAATCTGGATTAGATTCTACTTATAAAATAAGACTAATAAAATGACAGTTCGTACATTGTTAACTCTTATTCTTACAGAATTTTTGTAAGTAATAAGGAAATTAAAGGTAAATTGCTTAACTTAATCAGTAATTAATTCAATGATCAGAATTATTTCAAACAAATTTGTAACTGTATAATTCCAGATAGCACAAATCTTTCAAAGACATCTCATTCCAACCAAGATAGCACAAGATCTCTAAACATGTCCTATGGACATTCCTAGAACATAGAAACATTCTCAGAATATTTTTGAGATATCTTTGGAAGATTTGTGCTATCTGGGAAGATAAGGAATTCCTATATTCTAAGGGCCTAAGCAGAGTGGCTGACTTATCATGTTTTATGTTCAAGTTTATATTCAAGACAAAAAATGATAAGTCAGCCATTCTGCTTAGGCCCTAAGAATGTTCATAGGACATATCTTGGAGATCTTGTGCTGTCTGGGATTTCAAACAAATTTGTAACCATATAATTTAGTATCTTTAATCTATCTTTTTTTCCCATATGTTAATAAATTTAACAGTTTTATCCATGTTAACGAAACAGTACAGATATTACTTGATAAGTTAATCTCTGATTAAATTAATCAGAGTCAGAGATATGCAAAATGGATATCTGAATTCATTTTAAATAATGCACATCTCTGATCGAAGTGTGAAATCGAATCCATTAATCCTTTAACATTTATATTTCGAGACAGCAATTTAATTGTTAATCAAATAAATTAATAGTAAACATGTTTTTAAATTCTTAACATTCCATTTCCAAGTATGTACCAAGTTTTCAGTAGTGCAAATTTGAATCTCGTCCGAGGAGATGGCGTTCCGATCACGTCGCTGGTGAGTGAACATGAGTCATCGATAATCAGCGGCCCTAATAAATCTCTAGTTCATGCCTCTGACGGCTAACCATCAATTGGCTCCGCGTTCAAAACACGCTCGGTCCGTGTACATTAAAAAAAAATCCTCGCTCGATGTTTCAATAAATTGCCAAGTGACCGGTCACGTGACTGCACCTACGAGGAGTACCGCGGCCGTCCAACTGATACGTGATAGAGTGACTCGGACGATCGGCACGCGCTCGATCGGTTTCTACGATCGCGATCCATCGGTTTCGCGCGATCGGCACTCCCGATCCCTGGATCGTCCAGCAGCTCCACGCAAGTTCGCACGAGGCTCTCCTCCCGAGGCTCGCGATTATGATATCTCTTCAGTCTCACAATCAGGTTTGCGCTCTCGACGTTCTCCAATTGCATCATGTTTTCTGACAGCATATCTCTCTCGCATATACATGTCATTTATTGTCCTTGAATAAGCAAGACTGTTTTAACTTTCGTTAAATATGTATATAAACATGTGTATTTAAATATTTGATTCCCTCTTCAGCGGCACGATACGAAATTGATTCTTTCAGATTACAAATGTATGAGATAGACATGCGCTACGATTGCGACATACTGTCAGATTTATCATTTCTATGATATAATACATCTACAATAATCGATGATGAAACAGCACGCTATCAACATAATAAAAAATTGATTTACTTCAAATTTTACTTATTTACAAAGCTTTCAATTCTAGTTTGTCATCTAGCGTGGCAGCTAAAGAATTAAATTTTTTTTAGTTTTTTTTTTTTATTAAATGTAAAACGAAATATCTTAAGCTTGGATATCCTTTGAATTTTAGGTCTTGTATCATCTGACACAGTTGGCACTGACAGCGTCTCCTAGGACAACTTCGTATTCAGTCAAAGTTAAGAAACAAGATGAATCCTCACAAAAGAAAGCGGAAGAGACAACAATTTGTCCAGACAGTTTTGAGGAGGTTTCTAACATCCATTTTTCTGAATATAAAGCCAATTTGTATATTTGTATAAAGGATTATGATATAATTTAAGATATGAAATAAGAAATATATAAAAATTGACACTTTTAAAACTAGTTTATTTTGCACTTATCTTGTCGATACACAATGGAATTATGCATATAAGAACTTTTAATTTGTTTTAGGCAGCGAGAAATTGTACTGAGCTACCAGAGATAAATTTGAGCATGTCGAATGTGTTACGAATGAAGAACAATAAGGTGTGCATCATGCTGGATAACATAGCTATCAGTATATTTAGAAGACCTTTGGAAGAAAACAAGTGGAGAGTGTCTTATGTATCTGGTCTAAGTTTTGCCGAGAACAAACGGGATTTTCCATGCTCCTCATTCACAGAACCCATTATTCTACCTGTCGTTCATCTAGCGTCAAAACAGCAACGCAGACTGCTGCACACATGGTACGGCAAGAAGCTACACAATCATATGCCGATTCGTATGTTCAGAAGTCAACGTTATATGAAAACAGAACTGGACCAAAACTCACTATTTATGAACAGAATAAAGAAATGGCTTGGCCTGTCTTCTAATATGCAAATGGTGCGACATATTTATATTTTATTCAAAAGATCTAACTTATTAAAACATGATATCGTTATTAAAAAAGTATATTATTTAACAAATCAAACATTTTAATGGATTTCATTTTATTATTGTAGACTTTGGTACCCGAAATGAAGAGTTCAGATGATGAGAAACTGAAACAAATCTTCAACAATACTGATACAACAATAGATGAACAGAAGAGAATAAAAATGGCTTTCGCGGAGGGATTTGACTCCGGATTACAACGAGGCCGCGAGATACGAGGCCGAACAGCGTGGCTGAAATTCCTACATATGCTTGTTATCTTTTTTCTTATTGTTACGATTTGTTTCTTTTATCGTACGTATAACAAAATTTGATTGGCGCTATTTTTGTTGTATTAAAAATTCTTGCAGTGACTAAATTATTTATTAAATTGCAGTCAATCCAAGAGGAATATTCAAGCTTCCTATGAGTCATGGGATTGAAATTGATCCTGAGGATATCCATGTCACTTTTAATGATGTTAAAGGGGTAGGTAATAAATGTTTAAAAATATCAAATTATTATATTGTTGAATTAATGTTCTCTAACTAATTCACTCACATCTAAATACTCTAAATATTTATATTGTACAAATATATTGTATATTGTACAAATTATATTGTATATTGTACAAATTACAGGTAGATGAGGCAAAGCAAGAACTTCTAAATGTAGTAGAATTCTTAAAGAATCCTGACAAATTTTCCGCTCTTGGCGGAAAATTGCCAAAGGGAGTATTATTGGTTGGCCCACCAGGAACAGGAAAGACACTGTTAGCGCGTGCAGTCGCTGGAGAAGCCGGTGTACCATTCTTCCATGTGGCAGGGCCTGAATTTGATGAAATCCTTGTTGGCCAAGGTGCCCGACGTGTCAGAGATTTGTTCAGTGAGTAAAATCCAATAGGCGAGAAGGCAAATTCTATGGAAAAAAATAGCGTTAATTAGCAAATTATCAAAATCACGAAAAGTATATCAATATCTTATGTAATTTTAGGAGCAGCGAAAGAAAAGGCACCATGCGTAGTATTCATTGATGAAATCGATTCTGTGGGAGCAAAAAGAACGAACTCCATTCTTCACCCTTATGCGAATCAGACAATTAATCAATTACTTTCTGAAATGGATGGGTGAGTTTATGAATTGATTAAGTTGATTGAAATTAAATGTAATTATGCAATAATTTAAATTCTATTTTATTACATATCTTTTGAAAAGTATGTACTGCTACAACATGTTGGATACAACATGTTTCACAAGTTAATTCTTTTTGAATTAATTTTAATTCAAAATACTGTTTTATTCAAAATTTATGATTTATTAAAAATTTTATTTTTTTAAGCTTTCGTCAGAATGAAGGCGTTATAGTTCTTGGTGCTACAAATAGGCGCAAAGATCTTGATAAAGCATTAATGCGTCCTGGTCGTTTTGATGTTGAGATTTATGTTAATAAGCCTGACTATTTTGGCCGTAAGGAGATATTAGATCTTTACTTATCCAGAATACTGACACATGAAGTCGACACAGTTTATTTAGCACGCTGTACTACAGGATTCACTGGAGCTGATCTCGAAAACATGGCAAGAAAAATTATTTTATAGTACCATACAGCTCTAGTTATAGCGTGTTATCTTTGAACTATAAATTCTTTAGTTTACGATCAATATTTTTTAATATAACATAGTTCAGAATTTTCAAAGTGAATTAAAATTTAAATTTCTTGATTTATTTGATTTTGGAGCATTTGATTTGGAAGCAAATAATGTGTATAATAAATGAAGTTTTCTATTACAATATTGCAGGTAAACCAAGCTGCACTGCGTGCAGCGATTGATGAAGCAGACTACGTCTCTATGAAGCACTTGGAGTATGCTAGGGATAAAGTATTGATGGGTCCAGAGGGCAAGCTAAAGTTACGTGATGAAGAAGTCAATCGCATTACAGCGTTTCACGAAGCAGGACATGCTCTAGTAGCGTTTTATACGAAAGATGCTACGCCACTTCATAAGGTCACTATTGTGCCACGAGGAGCATCGTTAGGTCATGTATGTAACTAATTTATCTTTTAATTTGATTATAAATTGATCATAAAATATCCCGATTAATTATTTTTTTTTAATTATTTTGTCAAAAAATCTTTTTTTATATGTAATTTGTTTTTATACAATAATCTATAACTATCGAAATTATTTATAATTTTATACATATATAATTGAGTTTAGAAATTGTGCTCGATTTCATATTTTTTAATCTGTAAGTATATAATTATATGACTTTTTCTTAGACTTCTTACATGCATGAAAAGGATGTTTATCATATCACGAAGTCACAACTATTAGCCAATATGGATTCCATGATGGGTGGTAGAGCTGCAGAAGAGTTGGTATTTGGAGCAGACAAAGTGACAACAGGGGCTTCTTCTGATTTAGTGGTATGATTATATTTTACGTTTCGAATTTTATTTTTATTTTGTAACAGAATCTTAATTTAATTAAATATAATCATTTATGATTTGTAAAGTCTTATTAGATTTTTTAAATGTATTAAAAATAAAAATTATAATGATAAGATTCGTAGTTTATAAATTTTTATATGCTATTGCCCTGTACAATTTAAAGTACAATTTAAATAAGAATTTTATTTGTTTATTCAAGGAAATTTTAGGGATATAAAATAAAATAAATATAGAGTTTTCTTTTTCTCTCTTTGCAGGAGGCGACAAAGATAGCGGAGAGGATGGTAAAGATTTACGGAATGTCAGAGAAGGTGGGATTCAGGTCAATGGAGAATAAGAAGCTTTTCGGTAACAGCAGCACGTACGCGCCAAGCACGAATGAGCTCATCGACAATGAAGTAAAGCGGCTTTTACAGGTAAATTTAACGTTCTTACATTAAAAATCGATGAAAAGACTTTTTCTTTTTTTTTTTTTTAACACAATACAATTTCATCAATCATTTTAGTGAAATAAAATGATTATAAAGAAATTATTAATTATAACTGTCTCTTTTAATAACTAACAAAATTATCGTTTATATTTGTATTACAGGAATCGTATGAACGTGCGAAAACAATTTTGAAAACGCATGCGAAAGAACATAAACAGTTAGCAGAAGCCTTATTACAATATGAGACATTGGATGCGGATGATATAGCTGCTATAGCAAATGGTAAATAAATTACGTATAGAATAAGAATTTGTGATATATAAAATATGATTTTTTTATATAAAAATATATATGTTGACAATATAAGTATAAATATATTTATAAGAATTTATATATACAATTTTATATATTATATTTATAAAATAACAAATTTTCAAGAAAATTTTAAAACAAATTTTAGAATACAAGGACAATCATTTATGCAAAAAAGTCACATTATTTGACATTATTGTTTCAGAAACTGGATTTAGTAAACGAGAATCGTCTGCAAGTTCAAAGAGACCGACAAAATGATCTTAATCTAAATATAATCATTTGAGAACATTTATTGAAAAGGAATCAGGTATAATAAAATTATAATATAAAATTTCCATGAATATGCTATATCAGATAATAATTTTTTATGTAGACGTGAAATCTTATTCATAAAAAATTTAAACTCTATTCGAAATGCGAATCTTGCTTTTTTTAAATCTTATTTTAGAACATTGTTTTTTAGACATTTAAAAATATAAATTGTTACTCAAAATTTAAAAATAGTTGTTATCTCGTATATGTAATATTTGGAGAAGAATATTGTCTTGAAAGAAATATTATTTTTGAAATATTTGTTAAAGTTTACTTACTACTATATTACTAAGCAATAAATATATCCTCTCTCTCTCATTTGGTTTCTTCGTTATTTAGAATTTTAGCAAATAATTGGCTAAAAAATGGAAAATAAAATGCCTAACTATTTTATATTAAAAAAATATATAATATATTATTGTATATTAGAAGTTATGTACTTTCATTAAAAATCGATAGATATTCGTTTAGTAATAATTATTTTTTAACAGCATGAATTTTTATTATTGATCAATGTGTGTTTTGATAAAAATTATTAAATGTTATGAATTAAAGTTGACGATTTGTTTAAAAATTTAAATCCTGCATTCATTACAATTTTTAAACAAATAATGAAAGCAGTTGAAAAAATTAATTTTATTAGAAAAGTTACGTTTCCTGTTTTTTTTTGCAGTTTTTTCCTGGTCTACGTTCGTTTAATAATTTGGGCAAACTACTCTTTTCTTCAAAAATGGAAATTATTGAGATTATCGTCAAGAAATTAATTATCAGCAATTTCGTCTTCCTTTTATGCTTCAGATTTGCTGCAAAAATCCTGTAGTACTCACCGAGTATAACAGTATATAGGAAATATAATAAATTTTGATTTATTATTAAATGGACTTAGATATAAATTATAATGAATTATGTATATAATATATACATACATATTTATATACGTATATCTCAAGATTCTTGTGCGTGTCATTTCATCCCTTATTGCCCTTCAATATCCATAATTATCAATTTTTGTGTTGTATATATCCATTTTTCTATGAATCTATTTAAAAATTGCAAAATATGTAAATATTAAATATGCAAAATATAAAAACAACTTGGCAGGATCTATTGTTTTTTTACTGAATTCGGTATAATCTGGAAATATTTCTGGAAAAGTTTCGAAAATTGTTTTTTTCTTAGCACATCCGATCCTATAGTGATAAATATATGTGTGTGTATGTATTTACAAACATACATATATATGAGCTATATCACTATTTTTGTGTAAATATTCTATCACAGTCTGATGATTTTTAATGAAGTAATTTTCGTTATATATATATATATTATATATGTATATAATGTTGTTTATATTTATTTTACGAACGCAGTGCAACGCCGGGTAATCACGCATCGAGGAAGCGCAAAATGGAATGTCAAACGATCGTTGCAATACCTCAATTAAGATAACGTAATGGTTGCAATATATTTGTGTGTTTGTTTACGATGTTTGGATTTACACAGCACATATATGTTGCTGCATTTGCGCGATGCCATGATGCGTTACATTTTTCTATGCATCTTAATGCGTGTCGGTAGCGTACCGCGATCGCGAATTAGTGTGACAAACGAGTATTGTATTTAACCGAGTTTTTTCGATTATATTCATATGAATAAGCGAAATAGCCAAGGGAAGAATGACTTGAATGCGATCAATATGCTAGATCGTTTTTGCATTGCAAATTATGTTATTGCACGCAATAACACAATGATGATATACTGAACTTTGTCACAGATATAAAAGAAAGTTGCTGAAATTTTGATACGATATATCTGCAATAACGATGTGCATGCGTTAAGAATACAAATGCTAAATTCGTTTAATAAATATATAATATATATAACATATATGATAATTTCATGAGGAAGAGGTTAATGATAAACACGGGATAGTTTTCAGAGAGATCATCATTTTTCAATTACGAATCAATGTAATTTTTGTTTAACAAATAGTAGTTTAGCGTTTATTTATTTACATTTTATTTATATTTTATATAATAATAATTTAATAATCGTAAACTATTAAGTACATTTTATAAAGCCTTCATTACGAGAGTTCTTAGACTTAATAATGAGAACTTATTATTCTTCAGTTTTGTGGGAAAGCGCAATTTTTCACTCATTAGTGTCTCTTATAACGCGAAGAAACAGTTTTTTTGTTTCTTTTTTCTCGTCGCTCTCGAAAATTTCGATTGGCACATAACTTTAATCATCTTCCTTGACTTCCGAGGATCATTATCATCGTCCCGATGACGTGACACATCGTGCGGGAAAAGCGCGCGATTTACGCGCTTTCCCGGAGCTTGTGCCGGAGCTTTAGTATCGCAATTATATCGGACGTGGACCGGAGATTGAGTCGGGGCTCATAACTCTCGTCGGTCGTAACGTTCAGCTGCAGGCCGTTCGTTCAGCCGTGCCTGCATTTCATAGGCCGCCAGATGTTACGCGTCTACATATCAGCGGCCCGCACACTTCACGTGTGCGCGGTACGTACGTATTCATTACTAAATTACAAGCAATGCGAGCGAGCGAGCGAGCTTGTTCGCCAGGAACGACGCGACGCGACGCGGCATGAGCGGAGCAGGGACCGGTGCGTTTCAACCGCGAATCGCCGATGGCACGTAAAACAACGGCCGGGCCGAGTCGGCGGGCACTGTTTGTTCGCCCGTGACGGAAACCCACGGCGTTACAGCGGCCGCGTTCTCTCTCTCTCTCTATTTCTCTCTTTCTCTCTCTCTCACCCTCTCTACATTATGTAAGATCATTTTAACGCGTTCATTAAATAAATTAACAGAGTAATGAATAAGCGACAAACTGCACGACGGGCGCACGTACGTCTATGCGTTCTCGGATGGCGCAACAACGGAACAATCCGGTTTAATCAAAATGAGAGATCCGAATAACTAAATGCTATTCTATGTATTTCTTTGTAAAGACGATAGAAAGGAAGGGATTGTAAAATGTACTCTTTAATAGCATAAATATTATTATATAAATATTATATTATATT
>JAJVSH010000056.1:695366-707020 GCA_021460005.1 Tetramorium alpestre | reverse complement strand
ATTATATTATATTATATTATTAGGAATAATAATTGATATATATACTGAAGTTTATAATGAGAATTCAAATTAATGTTATACTGATTAATGATGAAAAAATTACCTTATTTATTTATTCTGTTTTATTCACGCATATCGTTATTTATTTCTCAAGATCAAAAATAAAGATTCGATAGCTGATTAATATACTGTGATTGTAATTTACGATGTGTAGCTTTCTAATCGTTTGAGATCTAATAAAAATTTGTTATTATTACGTGTATATGTTTGTACCTATATGAGTAATTTATGTAAATTGATACCAAAGAGGATCAATCTCTTCCATAATTTTGTCACCGCCTTTGAAATAGACATCATTAATCAGATTTCGGGGTCGCGCAAATTAGATTTTTAATATCTTTTCTCTGAAACTTATATCTCCGTCAAATTATGATAATTTCCGCAATTTTATATTCGGTAAACAGTAATCGACTGCCTATATAGGAATTATGGTGAGTAAGCGAACGATCAATTCATTACTTAACTCCGTTCCAGCTTATCGCACTCGGGATTACCTTCCGCTCACTTCCCCGTCGTGGAAAATTACTCGCGCCCCCAAAACAATCTCTAAACAATCCAAATTAATTCGGGCGGACGCGCGCGATGATCGCGTTTTCTGTTCGCGGATAAATCAAGGGGCGAGGAACGGGGGCACGAAAGCATGGACTTGTAGCGAGCAGATACAAGTGTGGGGACGGGGGGGGGAAAGGGGTGGTTTCTAGGGGGTTATATTGTCTGGGGAAGGCGAACACTATTTGCCGGCAAAGTAGATTAGGTCGGTATTGATAGAGACGGAGCGGCGGAAAGAGAGAGGAAGTAATAGACCGATAAGGGTTGAAGGAGGTTGGACGCGGCAGAGGGAGGCGAGGGAAGAAGACGGAGGATGGATGAAGGTGGGCTCTCTGAGACGGCCAATATAGGATGGGATATAGCAATAGAGTTTCGCTTACGAGGTATAACCGCGTTAGACGGTGCCCTTTGTTGTATCAGTGCGCCGAGGCGCAATTGCCTTAAGTTCTGATCTCACGAGATGTCGGGATGCTGGATGCTCGGTCCGGCAGGACGAGTCGCGGCTGCTTTTTTCCATCGAATTTTACGTATACCCGAGCAATATTCCACTGCTACTCGTTCCGGAGTGATTTTTTAGCCGATAGCCGATTTGTAGATCACCGTTTAGTATAATTATATAATTCATGATATATTAAGATTTATAAATATATCTTGTCCTATTCATCTACTTCGTTGTTGAAAATTTTAACAAACGATATACAGGCATAGATAAAAATGAAAAAATATTTGACTATTTCATGTATATTTAACGAATAAAATTTCTAGAATATCCGTTTTCTTTTTCAATCGTCAATTTTTTCGAGTTAATTTTTTCATATCAAAGATTTGAAGTGGAATTTTAATCTGTTTTTAATTTTTTATATTTTTAATAAATATAATGTATAAAGAGAGATGAGATTACGTACATGTATGCTATGGCTGATTAAATCTTAAATCCATCTAAAAATTTGCTATTTTAAATATTATACTTGCATTATTTAATTTTCCACAAACTTTCCGCATTATAATGCTTTTAATCTTGAAGTTCTGAGGTTACTTTTCGTATTATATAGATTAGTTTTATTGTTAGACTTTATTCATCGATCGGTTATCCGAACGTGCTCGCATTGTAACGCCTTCAAGAACCGAGAACTACAGTCTTCCTTAGGGACTGAAAGAGTGCTTTAAACGCGCAACTGCATTTTCGAATACGCTCCTTTATTGAATCCAACATCGTCGCAAGATCCTCGCCCGCAAATCGTTTTGTTGCACGCGATGCCGCAACCCGCGCATATAAAGTAACTCGATGTCCCTCTTCGCGATTGCAGGCATATATTCCCGACCGAGTCTTCATACCTCTTCCTATATGTTGCTTTTCCGCTTTTTTCCCCTCTCTTTTTTATTTATCTTTTTTTCGTGTATTTTTATACGCGCGGAGTGTACTTAGAATGGTACATGCCATCACGTCTGGCGGGTTAATCAGAATTTTTACGGGCTTGCCCGAAACTCTGTGCAATCAACATTAAGCTTTACTGCTGGCTACTAATGCGCCGGTATCGCGATCCATCAGTACGTGGCCGCATTTTATTATGCAGCATCCGATTCAGCCTGTATCAAACCACCCTTAACTTTTTCTCTCGAGTTAATTGCTTGTCGATTAATGATACGTCTATATGAATAATTTGATCACGACGCTTATATTATCAGATTTAAATACATTATTCGTTTCTTAAGATTTGTCAAACAATTGCCAATTATTATTTATTATCGTGTATTAGAGTCTACAGCATCGTATTTAGAAGACGATTGCTGGTCGCAAGTAACATTTCCCTGCATAAATGTCAGGCTGAAAGGACAGGTCAGGTCGAGGCGAAACTAACAGTTATTTAACATTTATCACTTCTATTAAAAAGATGGTAATCTTGAATGACATTCTCAGAATCTATAGAAGGAAATAAGAATCTATTATTATTATAGTTTTTAGAGATATGCAGATATGTAGGTGTGACCGTATTTTTGAAGTATCAGAATCGAACGTTACTTTATAATTTATAAAGCCTCTTGATTTAGACGGGTATAAATATGCCGGAATAAACTCCCTGATAATTTTATTCTCCTGCTTCCCGCATATAGACATCCCGAGCCCCTTGCACACTAATATTACATCCCCTTTTTACAGCCTGCATGAAGTTACGCACTTTTTTCTAGAGAATTCAAGCGGCGGTTGGTGGTGCGCGCCGCCCTTCCGTCACGAAGGACTTCGCGAGGGGGGGGGGGTGGCATAGGAGAGAGAGAGGGTAAGGGAAGCACGGCGTAGGAGCGTATAATACATAATGTTCTTGCCGCCCCTTAGAATGTACAAGGTTTCGGTTCGTACATCCATCTCCCGCGTCATAAGCACGCCGACTAAAACATCGTCGATTTTTCTTGCATAGGTGTTACGTGTTTTTGATAAATGGCTGCTCGCGCGATCCGTTCCCCTCCGGCCGTCCCTTCTCACCCTGCGTCCCTCCCTGCGCCTCTTTCTCAGCCTTCTTCCGACGTCCCTTGTTCCCGAAACGCACTAATATGCATTTTTCCACGACCGCATCTGGAAGCCTAATAGCGCCATTTTAACGAAACGTGCCGTTCCTCCTTTCAATTCTTATGTCCGCCCTCTTAAAACAATAAGAGAGACTTTCAGCTTGGAAAAAGAAATAAATGGCACAGGTGTTTCGCGTGAGATTTTTATCTATAGAGTCAATTTTTCCTCAGCTAAACTTCTCAATTTTCGATATTACATGCTTTTCTATAACATGGAGCCTCAAATAAAAATTTTGTTGAAGCTCGTATATAAAATTAATCGAAGAACGTGGTTTTGCCATCCATCTTTCGTAGAAAAATTATTTTGAAAAACAAAACTTCTTCTCTTTCTAAAAATAATTCGTCATTAAAATATAATTCGTTAAAAGGACCACTTCAGAGAGCTTTAGGACATCTAAATCGACGTCATATAAATTTAAGAACGTATGTAACTGAAAGGGAACTTTTCTTATACTCTTTATAGCCTTTTTATGACTGGAAGGAGGCTTGTGTGAACATTTATGGAATATATACGTCCTCAAGTCGAAGATGCCACTTTTGTCGCTTGATTAAAACTACTTCTTTTATTGGTTATCGATTCATACTAATATGCCTATCTTGTGCGTGGCGCGGACGTTATCGATCATTCGCTTTACGACCAATAGGACTTGATGATCGCAGCAGGAGGCTAACCAGGGCGAGGATATCGGCAGGACGAGCAAATGACTGGCGCAGCACGCGATCTTCTATTACTTACCGCGTTAATTGATATTGATGTGACGTAGTCTCTTTCGAGAAAACTGATCGATATTAATGTGACGCACCTTACGGTATTAATGAAGAAATGACGCTAGTTGAATTGCGCCTTTCAGTATTTTTCTTGTTAATTAACGCGTAGGTCTCAATAACACCTTTGATGACGTTATTGTCGTTAATAGAAATGGACGATGTTGAGAGGAGAAGAAAAATCAAACAATTGATTATGAAAAAAAATGTTGTACGACGTTGTCGTTGGAGAAAATTGATTCCGTTTACGTACAACCGACGATTCTGACCGCGGTTAAAATAATTGGTCTCATAAGATTTTCTCGATCTCATCGATTCAAACAAGTTTGCAGACGAAAGCGAAGAAAAAGAAACGCGGGGGTTGAAGAGCGATGAAGTGAAAGAGACTTATCAAGCGCATCGCCTTGTTTCTGGCAATTAGTCATGATCGACGTCACGCGCCGAGTGTTTCCAAAGTCCATCGCGACTAATTGCCGCGAAGGCGACAGCCACGAAGTAGCCATCGGAAATTTGTCAATTGCAGGTAACTTTGGCTCGTTCCGCGCACAGTTTCCTCGCAGATGTTCCTGATAGGCCAAAGTTACGGGCTACGCTTGCGGAGCACCTTACTTCGACGGCCGTTCGCTTGTACACCAATTTCTTTATCCCCCTCATCCGCGCATATACACACACACACACACACACGTAACGTCCGTCTCCTCACCACCCTACCTTCTCCCAAGTCACCCTCGTTACTTTCTTTGTTTTCTTCCGCTGTCGAATGTCGCGATCGTAAAATCGATACCCACGGCTATACCTACGGCTGAATCCGAGGGGAATTCGCGTACAGATTTGTGAAGATTCGAAAATTGCGATCTGTTATTTTCAGATCTAAACCTAACCGAAAAAAAAATCTGTGTCAAAAGATGCTCGAAAAAATTGTCTTTCGACCTTTCGTCGGATATAATTTTTTTTATCACGTCTGATTACGCCGAAATTTAAAATCTGCTTTAAGGGTGGATTCTCAAATACTTGTTAAATTATATCCTGAAAAATATGACGTCCATGTTAACGAACCTTAAAAATATAGCTGCAAACTTGTTTCAGGAGAAAACACCAACTCATTAAGTGTATTGCTACATGGGGAACTATTTCGAAGATGACGGGAACCATTAGTGAGTAACTAATTGAGGGGTTCTGAGGTAAAACCCAGTAAACTCGAGTAACAGACATTTATGCAAATGTCAGTTACCTGATTTTAACGTCCGAACCCCTTAATTAAACACAGTTGTCAGGTGGACATTCCAAGAACTTAAAAGTCAAAGTTAAAGAAAATCGCACGTAATTGTACGGAGCATTTACGACACATTTTTTTAAATGTGTTGAAAGTTTACGTAGTGATAACAATAATACGATGTATCGTATGTTACATTCATTCGTAGACAGAAGATTTTTGTGGTTGTACGAAAAACAGTGTAAAACAATAAACGGAGAAAACCGAGTAAAAATTTCAATAAAAAAAATAAAAAAAACAAAGCTTTCGCATCAATCCGCTACCCAGGAAATTAAAATAAAAGATTTTTTTTATCGTTTGATATGGGAAATAATCACCTGTCAAACTACCTCTTTCGCTTCTCGCCTCGCGTGCATACACAATTATCCTTTCAAAATCCCGCAAAGAGCGTTCTCCTATTCTCCTATTCTCATACGCTCGCTGGCCTGCCTTTCTCTCTTTCTCTTTCACTCCATTCTCTCACGTTTCCATTTAAAAATTGTTAAGTCCATTTAAAAGCTCAAACCTATTCAGAGCTTGCGGCTGGACGCGGTCAAGCAACGCCGTTTCGCTGTATTTTCTCAGGACTCCCTCGTCTCGCGGCGCGCGTCGCGATGCGTCGCGATGAGTCGCGTCACCCAACGCGTTGTCGACCGGATCTCGCGCGTCGGCCACGTGACGTGGCACGTATACGCGAGCGTCGGCAGGCGTCGAGACGCCGCCGGAAAAGGGGCGTCCGCGGCTTTATGTTCCCGTTGGGAATTCCGTTCTCATGCCTCACGGCGTTTCGTTTCACGTCGACGTCCCGCCGTTGTACGTGAAACTACCCTACCGTACATGCATACGCATACACGCACACACACATACATACATACACACGTGCATACACGTGTACGTGTACGTGGACGTGTACGCGCGAACGTGCGCGCATGTTCAAAGCCGTACTGTCAGACCGGACACGAAACTTTGCCGGATCGCCTGCCGTGATCCGCGAGTCACGAGACGCGATACGCGTGTCAGGATCGGCTCCGCGAGACGATCGCGTGCGCAGATGTATTAGCAGATTGTTGTTGCAATTTAGCGTTATGTGATTAGCGTGGCGCACGGCGTGTGTAGCACTTAGTAAATTGGCTCAAATCAAATACCAGTAACGATATTTAGAATTACAGGTATGTTAATCTTACAATTAGAATAGAATATCTGCGAGTATTTTTGCGCATCCTTAATTTATATAGACTCGTAATTAAGTCCAACTTTAGTCTATAATATATATTGTACTGCAGTATTGTATCTAGAATAATTTAGATCTTGAGATGTATGCTCGGAACGGACGCTTAAATTTGCAAAAGTTTATTTTGGTACGTTTAAATGTGGTAACATCTGAAGCTTATGTAGGATCTTTGAATTCGAACGTTTTGAATTTCGAGGACATTAACCTTAATATCGAATTTACATACTCTCAGATTTTTCAAATCTACATATCTTCATATAACAAGATTTTCATGTAAGTATAAAGATATATCAGTACATATGTTGATTAATAATTATATATGTTAGAGCGATTTACTTTTTATTTGTAAAAGTAAATTCGTGTTATTGAGAACTGTAATAAAGTTAACGTTTGTTACATGTTTTACATTTACTTATTCTCATTTTCATTATTTATTAATATTCTAAAACCAAAGTTATTTATTTGTCTAATTTCGATGAAAAAAGATATATAAAAATATCCACAACTTGCAATTTTAATGAGATTTAATTTTAAATTCGTTTTTTCTTGAATAAAAATTTTAAGTATATTATATATATATATATATATATATATAACTTTTTAGCCATGAATAATTAAAAAAAACATTAAGTCTCAATGAATATCAATTTCATTAAGCTCTTGAACCTAATCTATGTGAAATCAGGTTAAAAGAATTCTTAAAAATTACAAGATAAACGAGAAAAGTGATTTTGATCACATTACTATTTTTATGACTTTACAGTTTTCGTTTTACTACCAGTTATTATTGCTTTTTTATACCGCGGACATAAAAAAGAATCCCGCGGAGTATCAAGGGAAACGTCAGACATAAACGCGTCGTGCGAGAGAATCCCGCCGGCAACGAGGAATTTAAAGTTCGTTCGTGAAATTCGAGCACCTTCGCGCCGGAGTATGCGCCAAATACGAGCACCCTCGAATTTAAGGATGCTCGAACAACTGTTGCGTGCATCCTTTGCAGCTTCTTCCGCGTCGTCTCATCTTCCGCACGACTGCTCCGCGCAGCATGCGTCGCGCCGCGCCGCTCCGCTCCGCTTCGCTCAGCCCTGCTTCGGAATATGCGCGGCGGGTTCGCGCGTGCGAGAGGTCGCCGCGGGCGGACGGGACGGCCGACGTCGCGACGCGCGGCGTCGCGGCAACGGGTGCCGAGCGCCGCGCCGTCAGTTTGCGTCTGCCTAGGGTCGCGACGTCCTCGCCTCCACGCAATACTGAGATCGCGCCTCTCCGCTTCCGTGTACGCGATCGAATCGACGAACGAACGGACAACGTCATCGTCGACGACGTCCCGACAAGGGACGCCAGTCAATCGTAACGCCTCGATCGCGATCGTTGGATCAAAGCCACGTGACTGATTGCTGTCAACATCTCTCCTTTTCGCTTCTCAGCGATCGCCTGGTCCCGGGGAAGTTTGAGGGAACCCTCGGGTGTTCCGGGGTGACCTGAGAATTCTCAGAATTCTCCCAGGATCCTTGAGAGTCCTTGGAGAAGTTTGCGAGATAAGTCGAGACTTTGCTAACACTCCGGAAGCAACTCGGAGCGTCTCAGATATCTCGCGGAAGTTTAAAGAGACATAAGAAAGCTTGCAGATTTTTGGATAAGTTTACGAGATGGCGAATTAGTTTGTAAAAAGCTTGAAAGTCGTAAGTTTTCCAAGAAGTAGATCTCGAAATTTTGAGACGTGTGGAGCAGTTGGAAAGTGTTTGGGACATTATCAAGAGCCACTGAAAACTCTCTGTCAAGTTTTCAAGAATCTCCAGACAGAGAGAGGATCAGGAATTCTTTAGCAGTCTGCTAAAAATTTCTACAAAAGATCTAACGCAATTTCAGCTTTAGCTTTTGAGGATCGTGTTCCAAGGTTACGGAAAAACTTTTTGCGTCGCGTAGATTTTTGGTCACGTGGCCGGAGAGTTTCGAAACTTTCGAGGATCTTCTCTGAAGGTGTGCATCGCGTTTTATTCAAGCGCGGAGACTCTTTTAATTCATCGATATTTTTGTAAGGTCTAAAGAAAGACTGTCCAATCAAAGCAACATTTATTAAAAATGAGATCAATAAAGAATTAACTTATCGGTCTCGCACACACATTTTATGATCTCTCACTCTATTATCGAGGACCCCACGAGATTCTCCATCGCCAATTCTCAGCTGATGAGTGTGTTTCTCTAGGACTCTGAATCTTTGCCGGAAGATATTTTCACTCCGCGATTCGAGGACCTTAAAGTGAAAGGGCTTGACGTTTAAAGGGCTTCTGGTTATCCTGCCCCGTCATGACTTCGAAGAGTTCTGTTTGAATAGTCCTGAATACAGTAAGAACGACATAAGTGGAATTATCGAAGATCAATAAAACCTTGAAGTTGATCGATCTGCAGCCCAATATTTTTGAGGAATCGGTGAATTCAATTGAGCGACTCGAGGGGACAGAGGGTAGATGGATCTATTTTGATATCTGACAGAATTGTTCTCTCCACTACAGCAATTTTGGTGAGTAATGATAATATTTAATTATATTTCCGTCTTTTATTGTATTGGATGGAGTATGAATAGTCAGCAAAAGAATGATATCGCCATATATATAATATTTGTATTTTTTTCTGTTATACCACTACGTAGCTGAATGGTTTCTTTATTAGAAATATAAGAGCATGTATCGGAAAAAAATTTCTATACACTCAATACGAAACGTTATTATTAATGTTTTAGTATATTTATTTAAAATGTTGCTATAACATAAATCATGCATTTTTGAGATAAAAAAATTATATTTAGAAAAAATCTAGCAGCTCTTTATTACGTGCGAAAAAAAATAATTATTTATTCGGTTATACGATTCTTATATGTGAATGTGAAAGCATTTTATACATATATTATGTAAATCTGAACACTATTCGTCAATATCTAACTACCTTAAAATTTAAACATTTAAAATATGAAAAAAATATTGAAATATTTTTGTTAATCCAGAAGCAATTTAAATTTAAACGCATAAAATCCAAACGCATTTACGGATTCATGGAATTTTTATCGTGTAATTTATTACATACCCTATGCTGCATCCTCGAATATATACCGCCTGGTATTGTCACTTGTTTCGAGCGACATAGTTTTACATAGTAATAACATAAATATTCAAATATCCACAAATATAAATATTTCAAAAACCGGACTAATAAAATAAATATTCGAGTAAAACGTAAAAAGTATACTCAAAATATTCGTGGAGATTTAGCCTTCGCTAAAAATTGCGATTATATATGTAAAGCTATCAAAGAAAGCCAATAAAAAAGAAAAAAACATGGATATCAGAGAGCAAAGGAGAAGTTGGATATTTCGGAGAATCGAAATACACGAATGTTCGTCGATCCACGAATCTGAATGCATTTATGGATTAGCGAGCTTTAATCATCATTTATTACCACGTGCCACGTTATATCCTCGAATGTACACCCCGCCGTATTGTCGTTTGTTCCAAGCAACGAGTTAGATTACTGCTGGGTGAACTTCACAACTTAATTCTCTTTCGCGTCGCAGCAGCTGCGAATATCAGTCTATGCGATTGCTCGCGAGCTTACGCGCCTCACTCGCAAAATCTCCGGCTCGGATGAGCTCCGGCGCAACTCGCAAAACTTGGCACTAAACTCCCGCATTACCCTTGTCGTTCGCTCTCGCAGACTAGGCGACGGGCACACTCGCTGCACTAAAACTCGCTGCCGGAAAATTCGTTATCAATTTCTGCTTATCGGGACGTGCCGTCGCTCCCGAATAAGGACCCGTTCATCCACTCGGACGAGCCCCGAGAGCGTGCGCGGGGATTAACTTGAAATCAGCGCCGCGGCGTGTACTGATTACGAACAATCGTAATTAAATTCTTTCCACGCTAATGACTGCTGGCACTTGAGCTCCGTGCAAATGATATTTAAATTAGCACGCGTCCCGTATACTAATCAAAGCCGAACCTCTCCTCGCGCTACGGACGTGCTCCCTTTCCGCCGAATTATTAATTAATATCGCATTACGATCGCATCAACTTTGCGTGATTTATCTGGGAAAAATTGAATACCGGGAAAATCATTTGAATAATAACCCTGTTTTCACAGAAAATTTTTGTATTATTGTCATCAAGCTTATAACGATTTCTTATCAATCCCGATTTTGATAAACCAAATGTAAAAACACATTTTCTACCGCAAAGGGACTTACTAAAGTTAAAGGAGATTTCTAAAATTAATAAAGTTTTAAGGTTTCAGAACGTAAAAACTGTTAATATAATACGTAAAATTTAATGATTTTGAATTGAAATTGATTTGTTTATTAAAAAAATAATTAAGAAATATTACTTTTTAATAAATCTTTTAATATTAAATTTCTCTTAGATATATTTTTTTAATGTTCCATGTAAAAAGCTTCAAAAAAACCTGATTCAAATAATCGTTCTGAAATTGCAAGATTCGAGGAATGTATTATTCAGAGTCGCGAGAATATTTCGGTCTATAACGGACTATTTCAGACTCACCTTGCGCGATCGCTTGCGTCAAAGTGAAGCCAATATTTCATGCGGTTTATTAGAAGTATGTTTACGAAACGAGGATAAGTGGCTTTTTCGTTAAACAATCACAATTGTTTGCACAAAGTCTCGCGCACATTGCAATTCTCTTGATAAAACAACCATTTGCCAACAACTACATACAAAAATTTTTTAGAAACTAAAAAAAACAATCAATAGCGAAATCAATGTTAACTAAAAGTTTTTGTTTCACGAAAGAACAAATTTTCGAAAAAATCTATAATAATCTTTTTAATAAGAAAAAATCGGAGACAATAAATTATTACTCTCTGCAATTTTTTAAGAACTTTTTCCAAATATATAAAATTATATTTATCAAATACTATTTAAATTTGGTAAATTTAATGCTGCTCTTTTTTTTTAGGATAAACATTAATTAAATACAATGCAAATTTCAATTAAATATCTATGCTTTTATATTATTAAATTTTCAACACTAAACATATCGATTAATTTAAATTTTAAGTTAATTCAGTTAATAAAGAATAATATCTATAAAATTAGATTAAATATGATAGAATAAGTAGCAATTTTGGCCTTTATTAAAATCTCGACAATTTAATTACAGAATTAAGAAAATATTTTAAATTGAATTAAAAATATTTCCGAGATTTTATATCTCATACATTATTTTGTA
>JAJVSH010000056.1:528280-692752 GCA_021460005.1 Tetramorium alpestre | reverse complement strand
AAAATATTTGGACTAGAAATGAAAATTAGGACTAACCGGCAAAGAGAAGTGAAATTTACTCACGAAACCAAACCTAAAGAACGTAAGATTGAAAAAAATAGGAAAAGCATCAGAGGGACTCATTATATATTTCAATATTATATATATGTATATAAATATATATATATATATATGCTATATATGCTATATGAAAGAGATTGAACATGAATTATTTTATATTAACAAAAAGATAACACAGACAAGATGTGCAATGCGTAAAATGTAAATAATTCTGAGAAACATCGGCGTGTGTTTCCTGAAATACTCCACGCGGAAGTTCCGTACATGCGTGATAACATTCGCTTGCAATATTAAATATAAACTGAAACAACAAATTTCAGCAGGCAGGAAAATGCTGCCAACAACATAGTCCGAATGGCGGCAAAAGCAGCTGCATTCCAGTTGCGCAGAAGTGCATCCCGAATGCAGCCGGTCGGCTGCGCAACATTCCGCAATAGCTGCGGTCATTTTGAACACGCTGGGTTAGCCAGGAATGTTAATAGAAAATACTCGGTGTCTCCAGACTTTAATTATGAGGCGCGAATGGTGATCGCGAGGGAGTCGGGCCGGAGTAAAGGGGTGAGACGGTGAAAACGGGCTGGCAAGAAGGAAGAAGGGTAGCAGCCCCATCCCCGTAAAGTCTCGAATTACACGGAGGGTGAAAATCATACTGCTTGTTCGACGGAAGCGTCGCGTTTACAATGAAGTAAGTGCCGAGAATTAGTAAAATCTAGAATTGTTTGCGAGATATTGGCACAAAACGGCAAACGGAGGGACGTTGAATACTTCAAAGAAAATACGTCGCGCGCGGAAGGACAATGAAAAAAGGAATGAGGAAAACGCAGACACAGATGCCAGAAGGAGATACGAAAGATCGAAATGAGACGTAGAAAATAGCACGAAAAACGTTGAAAATAAAAAAAAAAAAAGAAGATGAAGATAAGACTAAAGCAGGATGAATCGTTGTGTCTCAGATTTCCGTCTCTTCCCTTCGCGCGACTTTGCGTTGAGTCGATTTTTAAGGTTGATCTTTGAAACGAGCCGCAACGTTAAATCCGCGATTAAAATGCATTGCGTAAAATCAGAAGGGCGGCTCGCGCTCCGTTTCGTTTTTGCACGGCGCGAGTAAATTACATAGCGCCGTCAATCCGGCTCAGATTTCTCCAAAGCCCCGGGTTCACGTGAGACGGAGCAAAGCGGAATAAGGAGAAGAATGACGCGAGGCTCAACGAAGCAAGTTGAGCAAGGAATAGGAGGACGCGCGACGCCCCGAAAAGAGGCGAAGTTAAAATCGGAACGGAAACTGGACCAAGAAAAATAAGGAAAGTAAAGCGCAATATGGTACAAAACGAAGCAAACCGAAGCGAGATAATGTAAAGAAACGAAGCAATGCAAAGCAAACGGGAATATAGTGGAGTGAAAATAGAGCAAAGTAGGATAAAATAAAGCGTATAAAGAGCGGAAAGATAGAGAGATCCTGAGCATGAACAAAGTAAACTGGAAGGCTGAAGAGAAGCGGAATGAGGAAAGCAAAGCATAAAGCAAAGCAAAGCACAGTGAAATAATGCAAAGTAAAATGTATGAGTGCAAAAATAGAACTAAGGAGAATAGAGTAAAATAGAGCGATTGTGCAGAATAAATCAAAATATGATAAAATAAAACTTCATTCAAAAAGCGAGGAGAGGATTGAAAGCAAGTATACAGTAGCGTAACACGAAACGAGAATAACAAACATGATTATATTATTATTTCATTAATAATCGGCATTTCTGCTGTCGCATTGGAAATGCTTACTTGAAAATTTTAATACTGGATTAAATGAATAAAGAATTTCGAGAAAGAATAAGCCCTAATTTCGTTATCGATTATATATAAATCATACATATAATCCAAATAGCATTATAAAAGTTTATAACAGCGATGTGATGAGACGCACCGATGTACAACGCAGATTAAGCGCGCGCGTTATCTGACGCGACTGCATATTTACGCGTTAGTAATTGTTTAATGCAGTTTTTGGATATAATCGAAGCGATTTATATTATTTAGACGAACATAAAGGCGCCGTTCCGGAGTTTCGATAATATACGCATCTGGAAAGGGGAGGGAAGGGTAGGAGGCGAAATAGCGACAATGAAAATTCGTTATCCGTTGTAAAATGAAATTTACGCGCCGGGCGCGATACAATGGATCATCTCGATCCAAACGTATCGCTTTTTGCAGTCGCGAACCGAGGGTTCGACAATTCCGCTCACAAGCTGCGTGTGAAAGATGTGCCGCGCGGATTTATCCGCGAGCGAGTCGCCACAAAAGCGGCCCCTTTCGCGTTTACGTGCCAAAATGCGTCACGAAAATACTCTCGCAGCTGCAGCGTGTTCGATTGAGTTCAAAAGGATCCAAAGATTTAACGGTTTTGCGATCCTGGACCACGAGACGCGACGGTCCGAGTTTGTAAAGATGCGGCGGATCCAGAGCTTCAGATATTTAAGTATCTAAAGCGGTGTAACGCACAGAGATATTCCGGAGTAAATCGCTACAAGGAGCGCCCTTTTATTCATTTCGCTTTGACGCACGTATATCGCGAGCAAGTTTGATACACTTGTAGTTGCAAATATCGAAACTAGTCCAAAGATTTAAAGATCTAAGACATCGATGAAGACATCGTGTAACACTCATTCTTACACTTTTAGGAATCTGTAGGATTTCAATATTTATTGATTTAAAAATTTCAGACTTAAAAATTTTAACTAGAAAAGGCGTTCTTGATTCTACAGTTTGCGACAGACCTAGTAAATATTTAAGGATTAAGTAAGTAAGCCTTGAGATCCAAAGTGTCAGATTTACGGGCGCAGTGACGCAAGTCTTTAAATGGTTTTGCTAGAAATGTGGAGCATCAAGAATCTTCAAATATTAAAAATCTCTATTTCTTTAAATCTTTATTTAAATCTTTATGTATTTCCGAAATTTATTCTTCCGATAATTTTATATACGATATTGATTTACTAGCATCTTATGACAAATATAATACATACATTATGAAAATCATAACTTAATTATTTCAACTTTAATCATCAGTTACAGTTTGAATTTATCATTCTCATTAGTTAATAAAAAGGAAACAGAGGAAACATTTTTATAAGTTTTCTAAAAAAATTTTTTTAATGAAAGTTTTAAAAAGATTATGTTTTTCTGGCTCATAAAAATCCACAGATCTCTATCTCACATTATAATTTAAACTCTGATTATTATTAAGTCCATATATCTTCAAGCACCTGCGGATTCATAAATCGTAACTTCGTTGTATCGAATACACAATGGAATATTTTAAATAAAATATTAATAAAAAAAAATCCGCACGACTGGTACGCAAGTACGGTGCCTCGACGTAAGGACGAGAGGCTCTATTGTTTGCATTTCCACGTATGTACGGCTCCTTGGAAAACCGGGTCCATAATTTTAACGTTTTTGTATGCCTTCGTATTTCTTTCTCTTTCTCTGTCTCTCCTTTCTCTCTCTTCATCTCCATTCCATACTCTCCGTTCTCTCTTTCTGTTCCTTTATCATCCGAGAACGGGATGAAAGCTCCGACCGCATGAAAGCGCGCCTTTTTGCCCCGGGAAATAAAAATTACCATGTCAGACATAAACCGCTCCGTCTCTCGCTTTTTTTTCCACCACCCCTTGCGGACTTTCTTCCATCTCCACGAATCCCCGTTCATCGTCTCATCACATTCGCGCCACTTCGTGAAAGAACAAAGCTGCGATGATAAGACTGATGCGCTTTAGTAACATACCTCGATTATCACTCGTATATACTAAAAAATAGTATTCTTATAGAAGATTTGTCAAACATTCATAAATTTTTTTAAAAATTTTCAGAAATACAATTATAGACTTCAAAGATTGTTACACGTAGAATACATACATATATATTTAAGATTTATAATTAAGATTTGTAATATTTTATTTTAAAAATACAAAAATCGTAAAACATAATCAAACTTTTTCTAAAAAAAGATTTTGCAAGTTTTATCAGTTAATATTAAAAAATCATATTATGTTCAATATTAGCATAAATGTCTTTGGCATAGCCACTAATTATACGTCCATGTCTCATTTATATTTTACATTCAAGTAAACTTGTTGAATAAATAACAATTATCTCCGAATGAATTCAAAAGTAGTTTATAATTTGTAACTAAAAATCTAATTCCTATTCAAGTGCTTTTGCGAGATTAAACCAATCTTCTCTTTTTTCTATCTCAATTTATTCTTTTCTTCATTCAGTTAATTTTAATTAGTAATTAAATGTTACATAACGTTAATTCACGCATCACTGTGTTTGACTTTCATAGCCCACTTTTCTTTATTACTCATTAATTTTAATATCGAGTCTTTAGTTAATTAATCATTTATTTTAGTTTTTCTCGTTTAATTATACCCGACAATCTAAAATTAGTGGTTCTCTTTTTTTTATAAAAAAAAGGAACGATCTGCGTTCTCTCTTTACCGACTTTTATCTTTTTAATGAAGAGCTATGTCGACTGCGAGCTCGTTCAAGAAGGAATCGAATTTCGACGACGACAGACGGAGAAATCGGCGGAAGCTTAAAAGCTGTCATTCGTCGGTGCGGTTGCAGCGGAGTGCAAGAAGTGCAACGTCGGCTGCATCTCGTCTCGCATTTACACCGACAAGGAGGATATTCTCTCTCGGTTCGCCAGCAATCGAGTATTCCAAGGAGTTAAATAATTGCTAACTCCCGTGGAAACTTTCCTGCAGGCAGATCCGGCACGTGAAAGATCGCAGATCAATGACATGGAAAATGGAGAAGATCAAAAGAATTTCGAAAAGACACAGGAGGTAAAGAAAATGAAAAATATTGCAAACATAAAGATCTTTTAGAAACTTTTAGATCTTAAAGGACGCGGAAAATTCTATTTTGGAAAATTGACTAATCTAAAAAGTAGCTAAAAATAGAGAAAGTATGGAAGCGCAAAACTTCTGGGAAAAGACACGAAGACTCAAGATAGAACTTTCGAGGCATGAAAAAAAAAAAAAACGAATAAAATTGAAATATTACAAAGTAATGTATGAAACGTATGGGAAGATAAGGTAAGCATGAAGCAGAAGTTTGAAAAGTTGAAAAACGAAAATAGATATTATAATTATGGAATTGAGAGAAGGTAATCGCGAAAAATAAATATAAAAGTAAGAAAATTTGAAAATACGAGAATATATTACGGAGATTACGGAAGAGGAAGGCAGGTGTGAAGAAATGGATGACGTCGAGATATTGATTATGGCACGTGCGTGGTGTCGATATAAGTAAGTGCACGTATGCACGCACACGTGTATACGCAAAACGCATTTCGATACCTCAGACGGCTGGACAGTTATTGGTACTTAGAAGAAGAGCATCGGAGAACCATAAACTTGGACGATCGGAGGTTACAGGAGCGGTTTAGGGGCTGCACGCGGGGCAATGGGGGTTGGGGAGGAGACGTCCCCGATCCGCGTGCAGGATGCATCTGCATTTAAAGTGGTTGCGCTTGCCAGATACTCCGCTGCGAAATCACGTGATGCGTGATTTCTATTGTTTCCTTCCTATCCTTTCTTTTCTCTTTGGATCGACGGCATCCCGATATCACGCGAGGCAACATCAGATTCTTGGCTTTCATTGGGAACCAGGATTTCTTCCCGACTTCGCGGATCGCGGATTTAGACCTCTATCCGTCGCGAATATCCTATGATGCAAATTTATGAGGTATTTCAAGGTCCAAGCTTTAAGATTGAGGATTTCCAGAATTTTGGGGCAATCTAGGATCTTATACATGGATCTAGCGATTCTAGTGGAATCAAGCGCTCGTAAGATTTAGAATCTCGTTCGCTCTCGGTGATATTTTAAATTCAAATTTTAAAGAGCCAGAGTTGTTTAATTTTCTCACTACGTATAAATATCTTAAATTAGCAAGAACAAATATTATATCAACAATAAAAACTAGTAAAATTTTGAGTAAATAAGTTTTATTAATTTTCTTTTTTTTATGTCACAGAATCATTTTTATAACAGTTTAATCCTACCAGCGTGAAAATATTTTAAAAGATATTTTGCAAAAACATGTGAATATGCATTCAAAATTATTGGCGTGTGATTTCGCTTAAAAATACGCTATATAATAATGCGCAGTGCATTTTATTTGTTTTTGACACAGTTTAATATTTAAAAGTCCATATAACGCGGTCAATGCAATTCCGTTTTGTATTAAAATCTGATTCAGTTCGATTCGTTTCTGACTGTGTATGCAACCTTTTAACTCCGAATAATATGTCTGCGAGCTATGAACATTTCGATAGACGTGGGGATCGTGCAAGAGATCGCTCTCTCGTGAGCAGGAAAAAGACAGCCGGCGGCGATTAAGCTCGAACGCGTAACTCTCGAAACCGGGTACGGAATGAGACCGGGGGACGTATCGATGCCCTAAAGTACACCGTGGAACTCGCATACACGCGTGTGTGAATAGCGCGAGAGGAAAAATTATCATCATCCTGCGAAAACAGAGCACGCTCATTCGCTCGTTCGCTCGCTCGCAGATTCTGTGCGCTTGAGATAACTATGCAAATACGCTTCCTCGCTGGCTCGTACCGAGGGCTGACAACGACAAAACCCAAATTCTGACTCCGACGGCGCTAAAGAGAGAGAATAAAGGTAATTCGGAGACCAGGGCTTCAGGGACAAGAGCGGCGAATATTGAAAAAAAGACCGGCTCTATCGCGTGATATTATACGGAAAGCCCATAAAGGAGAAACGAACAGTAATGCTTTCGATGAAAACGTAATAGTTAATTGTCAGTGTTTTTCTGGTTTTCAGATTTAACACAACAATAATAAGCAAGCTTTAAGAGTCAAATGCGGTTAGTGATACATGAGTAAACGTTATGTAACATTAATAATTTAATATAAATTGTAAGTTTCAGCTCTACTTTGAGCCATCTTCAGCAATGTCGGTGATAGATAAATTAAATAATTTCAAGTTCTTTCCGACGAGCATAAAGTGAGTATTTAAAAATTAAACGTACAAAGTTAGTGTAATTTTCAAGGGGAAATACCAGAAAAATTCTGCTATTCGTAGTCTGCAAAATATTTGGACTAGAAATGAAAATTAGGACTAACCGGCAAAGAGAAGTGAAATTTACTCACGAAACCAAACCTAAAGAACGTAAGATTGAAAANAATAGGAAAAGCATCAGAGGGACTCATTATATATTTCAATATTATATATATGTATATAAATATATATTAATAATAATAATATATATGTATAATATAATTGAAATGATTAAATCAAACGACAATTTATAAATCGTAAATAAAAAATTTGTATATCGTAAATCTAATTGTAAAAACAATTAAAAATCGTTCTTAAAATAATCAATCTTTAATCTTCTAATTATTCAAATTATTTTAAAATATATAGATTTCAGAATAAATCAATTCAATAAGAATTTGTCTTCGTTCGCTTATAATTGACATTTATTGAGATTCTAAGATTTTAATTGGAAAAATTTACTTAAAAATGAGATCGAAAGATTTAGATGAGATTTGATAAGAAAGAGCTCAATAAATGTCAGATTCCCTTTTTTATTTTTATCTTTAAAAGAATAGAATTTGTCATATATATCTCGAAATATACCCGCCTGAGTTAAAGATCATTCACCGACTTGAGTGAAATCCGATACTTTCAGGCGATTCTACAGTGTCAATTCTTGATGTTACCAGATCGGATTTGACCCTTTGTCGTGGTCAGAGGATGAGGAGTGAGAAGTGAATTCCATGTCGCGGAATCGCGGGAGCGGTGGATTCTGTACGCGGGGAATATGATAAATCGCGCTATAAAGCATATCCCGGGGGAGGGAAGTGGTGCACCCGCACACCTTGTTGCTCAGTCGATGACGCATGGCGTCGCGACACCATCGCGTTTCCAGATTCGCGCATCATTTGTCAGCGGCCGAACGACACAAAAAAATTCAAAGTCCATTCTTTCTTATGTTCCCACTATCTGCTGGCGATCGTCGATCATTCGCCAACAATGTCGCTGACCGACGCGTGCCGGAAGTCTCCGATCTCAGTCCCTTCCTTCTCTTCTTTTTTTCTTCGCTTTTTTTTATCATCGCAACCAGAGAAACATTTCTCACACGGTGATCGAACGCGGAGAGGATTTATACCGCGAATTGAAAGGATCCTGGTTTGTCGGGTCTTAGAATTCGCCTCGATATTCTCGAGCTTTTTCTTATTTGCGTGCTTAAGAATTTAAGGATAAATAAGTGACGCGTCTGCAATTATATGTACTTTGCAGTCGCTACAAACTCCAGTTAGAAATTTTCAAATTTGTAATTTTTTAAATATTTTATGTCTAGATAATAGAACAAGAGATGGGCGTAATACATGTCTATATAATCTCTACATAAAGTTGACTTTGGAAGGAGAATCAGTTCTATGGGATAGTATTGAAGATGTGTATGTATATATCGAAAAATAATATTAATATAAATATAATATGTATAACTCTAGATTGAAGATACATTTGCAAATCTACAAATACAATATGTACGATATCAAAAAAATTAGTTACTACTTTTTTAAATTGAACATTTCAATATAGGCAACTCGAAATAATAGAAATAGCAAAAGTAATAAAATATTAATCTCAATTTTATGCGAAGCTCTTTAGAGAAAAGGTTATCTGATAGTTGAATATTACATGTTACAATATGTTAAAATGACAGTGTACAAATGTCCAGTACATTTTTTATAGTATATTTTTGAGAAAATTGGGAAATCTATATAACGTTAGTTTATAATTTCAATTGAAGTATTTACAGAAACAGCTCATAATTGGATTTACTCCATGCTTAGGAAGAATCAGATTAACATGAGGAAAACGGATGTCAGTCTAAAACGGAATATGAATATACGAGATATGTAACCGGAAATGTTTCGTATTTTTAAATCTTTCCAACCCTTTAAATTTCTTGCATTTGTTCGAAATAAAATTATGATAACAGAATAATGTAATAATAACGTGAATATAATAATCTTTATAACTATGTATATATACATATATATATATATTTTATATATACTGTTTCTTAAGATTGTCTGATAAAGATTGCATTTAATTTATGTACTAAAAGGAAAATTTCGACGAATTGTGCTTTAAAAGATTGGAAAGTTTAATAAACTTTTCGCGTTGTCATTATTATCATGAAGAGTTATTTAATTTTTTTCACTATATTGGAGTTTAAAGGGGTCGAGCAGGAATTTTCATTACAGCGCACAATGGTAATTGGCGCTTTTCGCAATCTACATGGAGAAGGATGAGGATTGTGACGCTCGACGTATCGCGAGCGCGGAGAATTTTGCTGGTGCGTATTTCGGCGCCTAACTTTTTATACGGCGTTTTCGCGCGCGACGAAATGACGTAGTAAATCCTCGTTTCGCGAATTTAGTTCCGGAGCACGAATAATAAAGCGCGGACGTATCTTCGCTCAGCGTTTTACCGTCGCCGGCGAGTACGAATGTATTTCGAAAAACTGCTTACGCGCCTCGCGCTCTCCGCGAGAGTTCGCACGCGCCACACCACCGTTTTGCGCCGACGACGGCGTCGCGACGGCGAAAAATAATATCTCGGCACGGTAGCAAAGGCGAAATTATTGGTCTTCTTGTTACAAAAATTATCACCAACTTGTAAATTTCATTTTTTTTCTGTACTTAATTTTCGCGCATATAAAGCTCGCTAAATAGAGAAAATGTCGCTTTTAACATTTAATATATTGATTGTATCACATGTATGCAATTCAGTATACAATCATGTTATGTTTTATTTAATATACAATTCAGTATACAATCATGTTGTTTCATTTAATATCATCTCCTTATATCCAATTGTATGTACATATACAAGTTTTGTATGTATATATATTATTTGATGTGTGCACGGTGAGAAAAATCAATCCTATTACTAACTTAATTTACAATTTTGTATCTATTTTATTATTATTGCATTAAAAATAATTATACGATACTGAAACAGACTTTGAAAATTTTCAGTAATCAAATCAATTATCTCAATTTGATATTTAATATTACATCTTTCCTTATTTAGTAAATATAACAAAATGTAATTTGTACAGTTAAGACGTTTGATTTGGCCGTGAAAGATTAATGTGCGAGCAATATAAGTTTTTAAATTATAAGAACATAAAGGATTTCTATTAATTAAACTTCAGAAATGCGAATAATGTAATAACGAAATCCTTCTTTTTCTCGTTCCGTTAATATTAAACTTCACTTTATTTTCTCTCTCTCTTTCTTTCTCAATGTAATTTGTTGAGAATGAGAGGCATCACGAACATTTGCAAATTTTTATTTTAAACAAAATGTGGATATGTTTTCTGCAGAAATAATACGTTTGTATTTTTGCATATGAGAGAAAGAATGTCTAAAATGTCAGATATCGTTTATAAAGCATGCTCCAAGCACGTATTCTCATTTTGTTGTCTGGAGGCAACACGATGCAATAGATAGATTAGTAGAATTCTATTTTAAAACTTAATTATAAAAATTCTCAATATCCGATATTAAAAAATTATGGAAAGGTCTGCATCGACAAAAAGTAATCGAGAAAAATTTGATTTCAAACTGATGAAAGAATTTATAGGTAATAGAAAAAGATTAAAAAAGGTTTCAAACAGAACAGAAATTCATCGAAAGATTTTTTTTCAATCACATTCAAAACAATCTTTTCGCTATTAAAAAAATTATTAAAGCATCGTAGATGAGAAAGTAAATATAGTCAACATGAAACACTCTCATATTTAAGTAAACTGATTATGGTCCTGCCTTAATAAGCTTTTATAGGCCGCAAGTTCACTGAGATTGAAGTATTAGGCACTTCAGTACTTAATAGACACCTAAGCTTGAAGTGGCTGGTCGGTGTGAAGAGGCCCTTAGAGTTCCTTTAGATCTTTATAGGTTGTTAGATTTTCGGAGTTCATTATATCTGCAGAGAGAAAGGGAAAGAAAGAGTCTTGAAATTTTTACGTCTTTCGGGATTCTTTATATTTCACATCAATTTCTTAGATCTTCTTAGATTTCCCAGATCTCTTTTGATCCGTACCTATAGTTCCTTAGAGTCTCTTAAAACATAGCCGCGCGAAATAATAGAAAATAATACTTGTATTATATTCTTTATTATATTTTATAAAAAAGACATTTAATTGTTAAATAATTGTAACCGCATCGCGTTTTTTTTTAAATCAATTTTGTTAAATTCTTAAAAAAGAATGAAAAATCACACGAGAAAAGAAGCCGTTCAATCAAGATTAATGTAACAACGTGCTATTTGATGTAATAATGGTAAACAATTTGTTCATTTTCTTCTCCATTTCCTCTTAATTTAACAATAACGAGGTACATAATGCAAACAGTATCGGAACAACAAGCTTGTTTACATATTATATAACCATTTTTTCCTCTGTATTTTGCGTCGGCATACTTCCGCCTTGCCGCAGCCGTCCGCGCGAAACCCACTTGCTACCCTTACTCTGTGCTTTAAACGGAGGTGAGTTAAATTGAAGGGTACCTTGGCGAAACAGCGCTAATACCGCATTCCACCCTCGAAAAAGAAGCACTCAGACCGTACCAGCTCGTGCCACCTTTCACCCCTTTCACCCCTTTCGTCTCCATCCCTTTCGTTAACCCCTTCTCTAATATGCAGTAAAGAGACTCACGTTCAAACTTTGGGCAGTAATTAATCCTGGAAATTACTCATTTTCGGTGTTGCGCGGGGCAAGGTTTTTCCCGCTACTGAGGAATGCCACCAACCAAGACTCGCCGTCTTCGCCACCCGACAAATTACTGAATATATCATTAGTTAAATATTTGGATATTTATCAATTAAAGATATTGTGACGATAATATAATATTTACTAATCAATTATTACGTTGATGGCTAATTGAATTATTATAGAATGTTTAATTTGTAAATAAATACGCGTGGAAAATCAAAATAAACTGATCACGATAAAATGTCAACTTTACTTATGAAGGAACATTTACTACTACAATTTTGATATAATCGATCTGTTTTCGATTTTGTAGCGTATTTTAACGTATGTTCGTAAAATTACAATACTACAGTATATTTAAAAATGTTACAAAATAACTATAACACTATCATAATATATCCAAGATGTAATCACGATATGATCAAAATGCAATCATAATATAATTGCAAAATCATAATTACTAGCAGGATCAATTTATGTCGTTGATTCTAATGCGATTCAATTGTTAAATTCCGTCGCATTCAATGGAATCGAGTATGTATATCGAAATATACGTTGCTTGTACCGCAATTTGATATTGATGCACGCCCAAATGGTAATCATATGATAGCAATGCTATGGAGTTAGAATACTTGTTGTTATCATCGATATTATCAAATATTTTCCGATAAATAAGTAATAAATGAAGAATCGCACACGAATATGTAACATGCTGATTAAATTTGTGATTTAATGACGTATAATAATGGAATTATAATAATGGAATTATTGTTAATGTCCAAAAATCATTCTGAATTTAATGAATAAAGAACCAACCGTGTAATATTGATGCCTTGAAAAATAAACGTTTAAAATATTCAACGAGATTTCGTAATCAAAATTTATGTATAACCGTTGAATTAATTATCAATAAATAGTATTATAAATAGAATTTACGGATTTTAATGTATAATTAGTACCAATAATTGCAAAATTTTCAAAAATTAGCGAGAAATACGATGTGATAATACAATCCCGTTTACCGTACTGTTCTTTTAACGAAATATAGTAAAAATTCCATTTTCACGCAACTCGGATTTTGTATATTGCTTCGACCATGAAATTGGCGTCCACGCTGACAGGAAGTGCAACAACGGTGCGGAAGAAACGCGTACAGGACGAGATTAATAGCCGCGCGGCACGTTAGCATCGCATCGGGATAATTAACATACCGTATTTACATAGACATTAGACAAACAGTTGATTAGAAAGATATAGGCGGCCGCCGTTGGCGTGCCGTTGTAAATACAGCTGGTATTCCAGCAGATAGCCACCGTGATTCATGGAGGACAGCCGCCACGCGGCGGATCTATAGATCCACCCTCCGATACCGAGACGTCCCNCCCNNCCCCCCCCCCCTCCCCGGACAACTTCAACCCTCCACCCTTCAGGCGCTGCCGCACGCGAACAGTCCATACGTTTCACCTGGATAAGGCGCGTCCGTAATCTATGGATTACCCCGAAGAAGTTAATGAAGCCACCCCCTATGGGAGCGAAGGGCTGAGTTTGTTACTGAAGGAAGTCGTAATTTTGTCGGAAATTTGGAGGAATTATCGGTCAGGGATTATGAGACGGACAATAAAGAGACGGGGCAGAAGGTAGTACATTTATATATTGGGCAGATTTAAATGTCACGGATTACGAAATGTATTTTTTACTGTTTAGATATGATACATATATTTACACTCTTAATAAAAATTCGAAACGAAATAAAAATTCCAGTCCAGAATAAACTACTTAAATATGTTTCGAAGTTCAGATATCTTTTTCGTTAACCAATATCGACAGTTCTATTTCTTGATTTTATCTTTTTTCTCAACGTCCAAGAATTTCAGGCATAATATCCCAATAATTGAAGCAAAGATCGAAAGTCTTGCGAGAGATAAAATTTTTTAAATATAATGCAATATAAGGAGATATTGAATCTTTGTTCTATTCAGGTGTATAACTTCAAGTTTAAAGTTGTGAGAATTCTTTAATTCTTTCAATTACATTCATTAAAAAAAAACCATCGATTTCTTGATATTCGGATAAACATTATTTTAGTTAGTTTATTTTCTGATACATACAATCTTAGAACAAATTTATCATGACTTATTATAGAAAGAGAAAAGATAAACTGATTCTATTTCTCGATTTTATCTTTTTTCTCAACGTCTAAGAATGTCAGACGTAATATCCCAATAATTGAAGTAAAGATCGAAAGTCTCGCGAGAGATAAAATCTTTTTAAATATAATGCAATATAAGGAGAAATTGAATCTTTGTTCTATTCAGGTGTATACTTCAAGTTTAAAGTGAGAATTCTTTAATCCTTTCAATTACATTCATAATTAAAAAAAAACCATCGATTTCTTGATACTCGGATAAACATTATTTTAATTAATTTCTGATACTTACAATCTTAGAACAAATTTATCATGACTTATTAGAGAAAGAGAAAAGATAAACTGATAAATCATTAATAAAATAATTATTAGCGATTAAAAGGCAACGTCTGAAAAATTTGTTTAATTTTTCATATTTTAGAAATGTTAAATTGTTAAAGACGTTAAGCTGAACAACGGTCATCGTTAGAACGAAAAAGATATTACTTTCCGATAGCCTCAATAAGTGGACTTAGAGGCGGAACGACAGCTGAAATATTTATGTCGCAAAACATACACACGCGTCGATACGATACAAAATGCGGCATCGTAGCTGGCGCATTACGCGGTTATATACGCGCAGCGATTACTCGACGTAAGATACAAATCCGATACTCCATCATGGCGCGGCGTACGCTTGTTCATGGAGCCATAAAGGAACGTCGCGATAACGTAAATGATGAAAACCGAGAAGTACGTGCCGTCCGCGACGAACGGTGGTTTTACAACTACCCTCGCCGATATACATATATATTTCTGCATTTACTACTCGAGCTTTATTTAATTGCCATACCTGTTCGCGAAGAGAAGAAATTCCGCAAAATTACCTGAATTGTCTGTGCTACTCCACCACATTGTTAAACCAAGTGTAATTTTTAATTAGTTACACCTATGTGTGAAAGTGTTAATTCAATGTACACTATGCAAGATTTTTCAGGATAAATAGATCACGTTTTATTGTTGCGTTTGTTGTATCGAAGAATGTAACTGTTTACTATCAATACAATTTAACCGAAAATCATGTTTTTTATTCCTATATTAAAAAATATTTCCAATAAAAACGCATCTTTTTCATATTTTTCTCTAAAAGTTATACAATAAATATATTATAATTATTAAAAAAAATAAACAATTATGCGTTGTAAAGTTTCTTTCGTCGCGGATTCTTCGTGATATCTGAAGAATAGTTGCTTAAGGCGGATGTATGCGATATACCAAATATCAATAGTGCCGTCGGCAACAAAAGTCGCTTGGTTTCATGGTTTTTCACTACAGTTGGTATCTGTTGTGCTGTATTTATATTGCGTTGTCCACGTGATTTGTATAAACAATCGAATTGTTTGCTTTGAAACAGACATCAGTCACATTTTTTTGTCAAATTGAATTAACAGCGGTTTTCGATATTCGAGATCTCTCTTCTGTATTTCTCAGTTAAAAAAAAAGAACATGGTTCCACATATTTTCGCGATACAATTAATTTTACAAATAATACGAATCATATTAGAATTTCTTTTCGATGCGAATATTGTATTCATTTCAATATGAAAATTAGGATTAGTAAACTTTACTGATTCTAAAAATTTATTGAAAACAGTTCAAGCAGAAAAATGTGAAATTTTATAGTCTTTTACAAGAATGTTTGACCGAGAACAGAGTAATTCTACTTTTCTCAAAATGAAACATTCATAAAAGCTGATGAAAACATTTGATAGAAACTTTTAATAAAAAACACACTGTTTCATAGAAACACACTGTTTCATATTTAAAACTTTTTTCCTACCAACTGCGCGAACAATAAAAAAATTTATATTCTACATCTTTCACATCTATTCATCATGTCCTTGCGCAGCGTATTATAATTTACTGAACACCCCGTACAAGTCACGCTATTCTGTTGTATTTGACAGATATGTAATTAAGGCCCGTACTGAATCATAAGTGGTGGATCAGTCATAAAACATCAGAGTACCTTGGGGGTTCCCTCACGACGAGTGATGGGTTAACCGCAAGTACAGTATCTATATCTATCTACCAAGCAGACCCAACTGCCATGTTGTATCCCATGTTAAAGCTGCTTGTGTCTACAGTAGTAATTCACAGATCTTTGCCTAAAGTTACGTACATATTTGGTCTCGTCCCATCTTTCTTCAATGTGTTGAAACAGATTAAAAGGACAAAAAAAAGAAAGAAAAAAGTTTCCTAATACAGATCGGCAAGCAAACTTCAATGGCGTGAAACTTTGTGATTAAAAAAGAAAAGAATTTGCACTCGTGAGACACACTTAACACCGGCAATCGAATCCAATATAACGATTTATTCCGCCCATTGTTCTGGCCCCAAAGTGGTTATCACTCGGATACTCACAGTACTTGGAGAGATGACTCTGCAGTGCGTGAGTGAGGTGAATACCTAAAGAATCCCCCGAGAGTTCTCTTAGGGGGAAAGAGAGAGATAGAAAGATTGAACGGAAGGGTCGAAGGACATTTGTAGCAGCCGTGTAGACCGCGCGGTTTCTAATATTATTTATTTCGTTGATATCAATTACTTAGTATCTCTAGCGAATTAATTTCTGATACATACAATTTACGAGAACCGGAAAAAATGGCACGATTATGAATTAAATTCCCTTAAGAAAGTACAAGTATGAAAATATTACGTCCGTAATTTTCGTTTCTGAAGTTCGAAAGTTTTCTCGATATTTGATATTAAATTATTCCGTAACAATTAATGTATCGCTATTTTTAACAGTATGACCACCAATATCTCTTTGCCCGGAAGGACATCCGTTACGCCAGTGCGGCATTCCGCGACGTAATTAACTTAACGCGTGATAATCCCGAAATTTTTCCGGGAAATTTCGAAATGTCGGTAAAGCGCGCGGCAACGCTCGCAAGCGCCGCCCACCGTCGGCTCGATTATCGCAACTAGGGCGTCGCGACGCGGACAATAAATAATGCGACGCTAATAAACCCAGCCGCGTACACACGGCGCGCACGATGCAATTTCACGTGGGAATGCACTCCTCTTTTTTTCCGCGCGAAGCGGCGCGTCGCGGCGCTGCGCCACACCGCGCCGCGCCGCGACGCATTGCTCGCTGTTGCGTGAAACTGTGTTGAGCGGAAAAGCGATGCCGACTTATGCAAACGATGCGCTTTACGTGCGCGTCGCGACGCGCTCGAGGAACGCCGTAAAGGTAACCCCATGCGAAGCCGATCACTAGATTTTTTATTACATTATTTAAATACTTTGTGTCTCATGCGTGAAAGCTATAAAAAAATTCTTCTGGCAAATTTTTTTATTTAATTACTTACAGTTCTTACAGTTCTTCTACCTTTATCTCAAAATATCTTTTTATTTACCTTATTTTTCTTTCCCGTACTTCCTTCATTAATTTTTTTATCGTTTGTTGCTCTTCTCTGATAAAAACACGCATGAACTTTTTTTATAGAAACTTTTATAGAAATTTTGTATAATTGACAATAAAAGATTATATTTTAAACCGTTTATATTTATTTTCTGATTTTCGCATGTTTCAACCAAGGGTTTCATTGAAATTCCTTTTAGAGAGAATAAAACCGTAATTGAATAATTTTTCGAATAAAATATTCCGCCACTGATAAAGCCGTTATCAATTGCACGATCAAAAACTATCCAGATATTTAAAATACCGCGACAATTAATATATTGCATAAAAAGTCCGCAATTTTGTGAAACAGTTTTCCACTCCCCCTTGCCTCCGTTGCTTTTTTGTTATTATCTCGAAAAAAAAAAAACGTCGCTTTTGCCCGCGTTTATTTTCCGAGAAGCGAAATACTTTAAATTTACAGTGAAATTTAATAACTCACTGAACGCAGTGGGAATTTATATTTTTGTTAATTAATGCGCGACTCGCATATCTAGCTTATTCCTGTTTTTCTTTGCAAGTTAAAAATTAAACATTCAGGCAGGATTAAATGGTGGAATATTTTTATCTAATCAACAGGTATGTTCTCAGAGCAATGTCAAAATATTATTGAATACCTTACAATGGAATTCGACTATGTCATCGTCGATGGCATCACATAAATAAATATCGAATCTTGTCTAATTCCATCATGAATTTTCGATGATCGATGGTACCGCACGAGTATGCTAAACTCTGTCAGAACAGTCGGGTTAATCGATAACAGTATTTATTTACAGACAATTGTATGTTTAACTGCCATATATCATTGTTGTTCTGCTATCCTTGCTCACAACTACTGTTATTTATCGACAATATCGAAATTTCAGATTTCTGAATAACACTAACTATCGACATAAAGGTTTAGTGATTTTAGTGGAAAAAAAAACAATAAAAACAGAAATTAAATTCATATATTTTTATCAAAATCTTTTAATGGCAATTATAATTTAGATAGATTATTGTTTTCGCGCTGATCAGAAATTGTATGAATTGAACAAGCTGTAATTTTTCTATTAATTTTATGTGGATTTTACACCGGTGGGATTTTGATTAGAAACTCATCTGTTAGCTCTTTCAGTCTCGCTGTAAACTAGAGTTTACATTTATTTCACGATTTAAATAAATTTCCGTTGACAGATCATTGTGAGTCTTTATTGCCCAGTGTGAAAAACAGTTTGTAGATGACAATAACAATTCCTCCTGTTACATGGCTGTCAAATATACTCGAAAACATATGCCACAATACTTCATGTTACAATGTATTACTATAATGTATAGTTATAATAATTGTATATAAAGCAAGTTTCCTTACAAAATTTAATCAAATAAATCAAAATCTTAGTGAAACAAAATGAAAGAATGAGTTTTGTTATCCAATTTTATTCTTGCCTCTTTCTTCAGAGATAGTAATTTTTTGTAACTTTTAAGTTTTTATAGTTTTTAACTTTTTATTATTCGTAATTAAAATTCATAGATATAAAGTAGTAAATACTATCGTGATATATTGTAGAATGTGCATTTGTAAATTTATATAAAATAAAAAATCTCGTTATTAACTGTCAAATATGTTATATTATCGTCTAGTTATATTTTTCGGTATTTAATTGCTGAAAGGTCTAATTTTCAGGTTGGTATATATCACTTTTTCGTCATACCGCACGATTCTTGTCAATACGAGACAACGCGATACTCGTATCACGTATGCATCTCAACAGGGCTCTAGGTTGCAGCCTCACGAATGCTCGGAGATTTTTAGAACAACGCGAAATCCTTCGTGCCTCCGTCCCTCAGAGTCTCCTCGGATTCTCCACACACCTTCTTTCTCTCTCTTTTTCTCTCCTCGCGAGAATTACGAAATCCCCTAACACGTCGCGTATAATGCACGCTGGTGCATCCGGGATGATGCGGCGGATACGCGTACGCGTGCATGCATGAGTACGTGCGTGCGTGTTTCATGTCTCGTCGCTCGTTCGCGCGATCGAGTTTACTCGCTCGCGCTCGTACGTCGGTATGAGCGCGTCGGCTCGCTGAAATTTAATTTGTCCCGACGCAAAACTAGTTCCATCTCCATTTTCTACGTTATTCCTGAAACACGCAGCCTGTCTCGAGGATAAGCAGGATATCGTATCAAAAAGCGGAAATCGCAAAAAATGAGAAACGAAGGCAATAATAAATCGGAACGGACTCTTCCAGCTTCTAACATACATTTTGATACCAGAAATGTGTAATAATCCTAAATCAGCAATATCGGCTCTTGAATTAGTACGCGGTAAAGAAGTAAGAGCAGCTTGCATTATTACGATTATCAGCAATTTGAAATAAGAAATTAAAAAAAAATTATTCTCTTTTCTCTGTTATATTTTTAAAAATATTTTAAAATAATGCTTAATATACGGATATTTTAGTGGCTTATAAAATTTATTATTCGCTGACGCAAAAGCGAATGCATTTATATAATAATGTAAAACCTCTTAAATTTTTCAAAACGGCCAGTCGATCTCTGTTCACGTAAGTTCATAAATCGGAAATAGACGGTATCGCTTTGTTTCCAGCCAAATTTTTAAATATTTCATCTTTTCACCTCTAAATAAAATAGCAACGTTGTTACTATCGGCCTTGCACGTATGGAGAAGCTCTGTGTACGAATCGAGAATCGGCTTGTAAGTATACAATTCGCGAGAAAGGATACGGACGCATTACTTACTGAGTACTTGGCAAGAACGATGTAACGATTGTGTATTTATGGATCAAAAATAAAATATGTAGAAATTACTATTGGATATATATTCGTGTGTATAAACATATATGTATATGTCGTTCTAGTTGCATTCTAAGTTTCATCAATATTTCACAAATATTGATTTTTTTTTAATAATTTTAAGTCGCACCCGAAGTGCAATATCTAGATATCATAAGTTATAATTGTCTGATTTTTAACACTGCATATTTGTACATTTAATTATTTCTTTTTCGTAATAAATGTTCAACGGAGAAAAATGGGCAAAGTAATATGCAAAATGTTTCCGCATAATGTAAAAAGCGTTATGTAATGAAAATTCATATAATGTAAAAAATGATTTACCATGAAATTTTGTTATTTCTGCATTATTTCTAGTTTCTATGAAAATCTTTTCAGTTTATCTATTAATGAAACTTTTTGCATTATATGTATACATCTCTTTTCTTTTGTATAAAATTAGAAAAACAATAAAGATTATGATTTTGCTAACATTTTAATATCGGCAATTAAAAATAATTTTAATTAATAATTGAGAATTAAGTAAGAAAACTTGAAATAACAAGGAAAGATAGTAATAAAAGCATCGAGCAGCAAATAAAATATCATCATCAAAGGAAGAATATCAATATTTAGTGTAGTATCAATATACTTCTGCTTCTCTATGCTCGATGTTACTACCGAAGGATCTTTCTGCATACGCTTGATCGAAGGATGCATCCAAGGGTATGGTATCCTTGGATGCATTCTCGCGAAGGCTAATGTACGAACATTCGTGCATTCGTTCCCTGTTTTATTTATTCGTACTTTTATTTCCGAGATAAACTCTCCCTCTTGCCTTCCGTTCACGGCGTCTTCCTTCCAGCAGATTTCCGTCTTATTGTGTCGCGTAGCGTTTCCCTCTGATAAGAGAAACGCTCGTGAAAAGCAACGTTCGAAGGAAGACGCGCGTCGACGTTTCTGTCTGAGAGATTTCGTTAAAAAAAATGCGTACACGTTAGTGGAATATAAATAAAAAGTCAAATGAAACTGATAATAATAAAAGTAAAAACAAAAGTTACTTAATGATGATAAAAATAAAGACGCTCGATGCAAGATCGAGTCGATATCTGCATGATTTCATTTAAAAAAAAAAATATTTAAATACAGTTTTACAATATATAATAATACGAAAAATCAATACATTTCTAAATTATAGTTTCTTTTAGGTTACAATTGAATTTGACTTTAAAGAATTTCGAAGTTAATCACCGTATACGCTTTAATATAAAATTTTTTTTAATCATTTTAATTATTTTTTTATATCATACTAAATTATTTGTATAAAACAGGGAGGCTTATTGTAAAATTTTCCCTTTTTTATACACAAATTTTATCTTTTTATATACAAATCGTGTAGTATTTTATATACACTTCGTATAGATTTGATTATTAATGAAACTTAATTAATGTAACATTTACCTTAATCAAGATATTGCCAATCTCTCGATAATGCGTGCATTATCTTTCAGCTTAAGATGACTCCAGCAAAATGAATATCAGAAAACATGTTACACCCGCAACGCGGTTCGATAATTTATATACTACGCGAAAACGAAAAGCCATACGACCAATTACGATCGCGCGCAATTACATCCGCTATGCTCGATAATCGTAAACGCCATTTAACCTCCGTAAATAAAAATTGTTTAAAGAATATTGAACACAAACACTCGCGTTTCACACGTACACAGAAAAACAAGGAATATCGTAGCTAATTACAAGCACAATTATATTTGGCTACGCTACGATTATTCTTGTTATATTCATATTCCTATACGTGATCGTCGAGAAATGAGAATTGCGAAACAAACGTAAAAGTGTAACGCGAAATTCGATACGATATTCGTGATGTATGACATTTTTAGTAGTAAAATTCGCGATTCATTTACGACGAATAAAAGATACGAAAATCACGAAAAGATATCTCGATTACGTTCAAATACTTAAATGAAAACAAACAGATCAATTGCAAAGATGTATTTATGAAGGTGTGAAAATTAACATTCGTGCATCAGGCAAGTGTGTAGCAACATTATATGTAAAAATAATACTGCGAACATTTATGATTTTATAACTGAACTGTTCACGTGATTCGATATTCTGTTTCGTTATTATTGATTTTTGCAAAATAAAATCCTTGAATCGAGACGTGATAATAATACATTTGTCGTGAAAAATATACTTGTCATTGGATCCGATATACTTTGATTTATCGTTAATTTGACACTTCCGATTCGATTATGTTTCGAAGTCACTTGACATTCTACGAATATCGTACGATATCTGTTTCAGTGTTTCCGGTATTAATATGCCTGATTCGTTTTTACGAAAAAAGGGACGAGTTTTCTTCGCGTAGCGATACCGACAACGACAATTTTATGACTACAACGAGCGCACTTGACAATCTGATGTTTCGAAATTTTTATTACGATATTAATAAAATGTTAAATGACTTGATATTTAATATACGTCCGATTCTCCGCACTTTCGACATATCTACGAATTGTCTTCGGTAAGCTGCAAGACCAACATAACAAAAAAATACATTTGACACATTCCCAATATTATATTCGGTATTTCTAATTAAAATTCGCGCACGCGATTCGCTTAAAACGCACAGGAAATACGAAAACGCAACACCTCGACCATTATATGTGAATGGCTAAACGATGCGATGATAACTGAGGCCCGGATTCTGTACTTTTGACTGCCTCAAGGTGAAATTTAACGTACTGTTGTGTCTGACTTCCGTTAAATGATATGTTACAAGCATTTTATAATAGTCGCGATATATGCAGTACGTGTAATTTTATACACATAAAATTATACACATAATTCAATATTCTTTTAGATATTAATTCCAGTGCGATATTACTGCGGAATAAAATCAGCGAAGCTATGATAACAGCAAGAAAAATATACTTGTCGTTGAGCCGTTCTAGGACACTCCGATAATCATTGTCGATTTTATGTCTGATACTTTATCAGATTACATTTCAATACTATTTAACTCGCCGTAACGACCGAGCGACACTTAAATATAACCTCGACTAGACCGACCTATTTTTACCGCGACTAATTTCTACACAAGAAAAGAAAAACAAAAAAAAAGAAAGAAAAAAAAGAACCGTCTTTACATAACAATGGCAACTTGATGCAGTTTTGTGTCCGCAACGAGCGCACTCGATCGGACATCTCGAATTTCCGATCGCGATATTAATGCATTCCGCATTGGAATTGTCATTGATTAACTCGATAGGATAACGTCCGTCCGATGGTCGATTTAACATTTCCAATATTAATAAGCACACGTCATCGATTCGTCCAAATTTCCCGACGATAATCTCCGACGAAAAGGGCGCGCGGCACTATTTCGCCTTCGCGTATATTCACGGTCACCCAACGCAGCGTAGCGACTATTTTACGATGCTATTTAATACTTCGCGATATTAATACGCACGCACGCGATTCATTTTTAAGCAAATTTGGACAAGGAGAGACGTGGCGAGACTTTTTACGAAGCGACGGCGAGAGCGGGGGCCCGACGGTCGCCCGACGCAGGGTAGCAACTATTTTGCGATTCTATTTAATACTTCGCGATATTAATACTCACGCACGCGATTCATTTTTGCACAAATTTGGATGAAAAGAGACGTGGCGAGACCTTTTATGAAGCGACGGTCACCCAGCGCAGCGTATGGGCTACGTTGTGATATTATTTAATTACACATCACGATATTAATATGCACGCATGCGATTTATTGTTGTGTAAAAAAAGATAAGTGAAGCTTTTTACCGATGGCGGAGCAGAGACGAGGGACGGGGGCCCGACGGCCGTCCAACATACTTTGCGATACTATTTAACACTTCGCGATATTAATACGCACGCACGCGATTCATTTTTGCGCAAATTTACACAAAAAGTCACGCGGCGAGACATTTTACGAAGCGACGGCGGGGGCGGAAGCCCGACGGCCGCCCAACGCAGCGTGTGGACTGCGTTGTGATACTATTTCACACTTCACAGTATTAATATGCACGCTTGAGATTTATTGTTGTGTAAAAAAAAAATATAAGTGAAGCTTTTTATGACGCGATGGCGGGGCAGAGGCGATGGACGGGGACCCGACGGCCGCCCAACGCAGCGTGGACTACATTTTGATGCTATTTTACAATTAATACGCACTCATTTTTGCGTAAATATATGGGAGAGAACACTTTATTAAACGACGACGGCAACGCACTTGAAATTCTTCATTCTCTAAGAGCGCAATGAATTCAAATAATTGATATAATTATAATTGGAAATTTCGAGCATGCAGTTACTTACTGCTAGCTTCGATCCAACCGACGGAAGAATCCTTCGACGATCCGTACGATGCGCAGCACTCGAGATGACTCTGAAAAGCAGAAAACACCACCTTGGAGACGTCGTCGTCAACACTCACAACACAATCCGGCAATTCACACATACACACACACACATACACACGTAAATGAGAAACATTGCATCGAGCTAATCGCGGCGTATCACACATGATTGCACATTCGGCATTTGCGACACACGCGCACGTACGAAATACACTTTCGACGAGACAAAAACGGCGAGACAAACGTGAAGGTGTCAACAAACTCCGATACGACACTCCCGAGACGCGTTCAACGTTTTTCGGTATTAAAATCCGCGCAGTCGATGCATAAGAAACACGTAAATGGCGGAGACGCCTCGACTACGCGTCGCGAATGCTCGAACGACGCGACGGTAACTGACGCCCGAATTGTGTATCCGTGAAGGTTAAGGTCACGCGCGCCGGGCAAGCGTTCACGGAAGATACAGCGCGATACAAGATACAGCGCGACTAATTATGATTCGATAATGCGGCCGTGCTTGTAATTCGATGCTCTCCCGATATCAATTCAATATTTCTTGCGCGGTAAACTTCATGACGCGGACGGGATAATAATACCGAGAAATATTTGCCGTCGCCGTGCTCCGGACGTTCACCGTTTTCGATATTCACCGCCAATTTAACGGTGCCGTTGCTCGATCGGATTGCGTTTCGATATTATTTAACATTCCGCGGTATTAAGATGGTACGCACGCACGCGATTCACTTTCGCACAAGAAAGAACGCGGTAGAATTCCGTGAGAAAGCGACGGCGATGGCGTGACGACTGAACGGCAGCGACGTGACGGCGACGGCGACTTCACGCGGTTTGAGTTTGTAACGTTTGACGATTCCCGAATTTCCAAGCATGATAATCAATGTATCTTGCGTTGGAATCGCGTTAACTTCTGGAGGACATACATATTTTTGGACCCCAGCGGAGGGCACACTGAATGCTCTCATTTTAATCCAGTCAAGATTTTTTTCGAATATCTTGGTTTCTAATTAATATAAAGATTTCCTTTTTTCTTTAAATATAGAGTGAACATTCCTTTTTATAACTCATTTCTATTTGTTAAAAAAATAATGTTGTTTCAATAATAATTTAATTTAAATTTTAAAAAACGTGTTTTTTCAATTCAATTTTTTGTTCAAAATTGAACATCTTAGGTTCTAATTGATATATCTTAAAAATTTTGACCTTGTTTAAAACCTCAGTTTCCACTTTGAGATGGTACATACAAGTGGCTTATATCAATCTTTTAAAAAGTATAATTATTTAAAAATATAAAATACTGGTCAAATAGATCAGGTTCTCTCATTTTACATATTTATAAGACAACTGTTAAAAAAACTAATGATGACATTTATTTATCCTTCTTTGGAAGATTTAAACTAAATTATTCATTTCGATCATTTTTATTTTTTCTTATTTTAATTCTAATTTTCTAATTAGAAAATGATGAAAGGTAAGTTACATCAAGATTAAACTATATTGACGTATGGATGTTAATATCGTGAAAACATGTAATTAATTGAAATAATTAATATCGAAAATTTGATACGTCCAGTGCAACCGAATGTTGCAAAATTCAAATCGCGAGATGCTACCGCCGTTGTCATTAGACGTCGTGTTGCTAAACCGCACGAATATGAATGATTTATTACAGAGCATAGCTCGTGAAACCATCCGTTCGCGTTCTTCGCGTAATGTATTTGTAACAGACGAATCGTTTCAATACAAATTTCATGTACAAAATGGAAATATCATTGACAGATAACGTGTCCGATACGATTCCTGTTTTTTTTTCTGTGATTTTTTTAAGGATGCATTAAAATGCGTGTCAAACAACGAAATGATGCAAAATCACGAAATATTAGCGACATTATCGTTAGATGTCACGTTAAATTGTAAAAATATGATTTCGTATGCATCACGTTATAATTAATGCACAACATCCGTTCAAATTTCACATCTATTAAAATTTAAGCTTAAGAATAACAAAATTTCAATAAAAAAAGCATTAAAAAATCCATAGACAGAGCGCTCGAAAAATTTATATGCCACATTGTGTCTAGCGATTCGATTATGTATGTCTATGATTTGATTATGCATGAAATGTATGTTAGCAGACGTATACTTGGCGTATAATTATTAGTAAAATCAATTAATGTAACATGTGACGACGGGACGCATTAATAATGGCAAAGTTTCCTTATCGCAGGATCGAATATTTCAACAGTCAACCAGCAATCTGACGCTCCTGGCGCTCATACATGACCCGCGATCATATAAAACCTGTTCGAGCTGATTGATTAACAAGAATAAAAAGTTACATAAAAAAGTATGTTAGAAATAGATACCACTAAAAAATCAGCTCCGACGGATTTTATTTAACTGTGTCTCATTTTATATATCATCATTAATTAACACTTTGCGACAATCGCGCAAATTTTTTTCGAGTAACTTATCCATCACACGAAAAATATAATCTTTTTTTTCTTTCTTTCTCCATATGAAATTTTTCGGCGTCGAACAACAACGTCGCACGACGATAACTCTCGGCGATATAAATTTGTAATGCTCGGTAAATTGCGGAATATTCCGAAACGATTCGACGGCAATTTCGGCGTCGTTTATCGCGTTCCGCGTCGCGGACTTTATTCCGCAAGAATAAGTAACACGCGCGAATTAATATCTGAAAGGATATTGAATTACATACATTGTTACATGTATTACATATCGTGATTGTTATAAAATATCCTTATAATGTACATACACGAGCGCGTCACGACGAGCACAATCGTGCGAATATTAATCTTGACGTTTTTATACAAATACAGATATGCGATCCAGATATGCATTTCAACTAAATCGGTTTAATCTGAAAGAGAAAAAATACACTTTTGATCGTTTTTAAGATTATTTTCTTAAATTTTCGATATCGTCTCAATATATCTCGATTGATAATATCATAATAATTCTCAAAAAATTTCTTCATATGTAAAGAAACAAAAAGAAAGATTAAATATCCAGTTAAAATTAGTTTTTATTTATTTATTTAATACAAAATTTATTAAAAATAACAAGAACCGATTAACAGTTAATTTAATACAAATTATAAATTGTATGTTACGACTCTACTTTAAGCCAGCTTCAGCGATGCGGTGATAAATAAGAGATTATTTAACTTATTTATTACCGCGTCGCTGAAGATGGCTCAAAGTAGAGCTGAAACGTACAATTTGTAATTTGTATTGAATTGTTAATTGAATTCTCTATAACGTTAATGCAAGTGCAACTAACCGCGTTTGACTCTCAAAGCTTCTCCTGTTGTTCGTTAATTTTAATATCGAGACTCTTTAATTAATTTATTATTTTATATAAATGATGTATTAAAAAAATATTTGCTATAAATAGTTTATTTCAAAAGTTAAAAAAACAAAATTCAATTTTGTTAAATAAAATCAATAAAATGTACGCTACAATTTTATTGTTATTGTTTTTCTTCTATTTTAATTATATTTATATTTATATTATATTTATATTGGGAGATAAATCCACTTCATCAAATTCGCTTTTGAGTTGACATCATTCACTGAAATGGACTATAACTTGTTGTGATATTGTTGCGGTATTCTTTCTATATTTTTTAATTTTTATATAACTATTTATTGTAGTTGTAAAAGTAATTAATTCACTTTTTTCAAATAAAATTAACAAAATTAACAAAAAATAGATTTATCCCCTTTTAAATTAAATTAGATTTCATTATTGTCGCATCATCTAAGTATTCACACATAATCGAGATATCTTTACAATTTCGTGTTTCTTACTCTATATTGTAAGAGAATCGCGTGCGATCTTATTACTAGAAATATCGAATGCATGTCACAGAAATGTCGTATTGAGTTATACCTTTACATTCTCTCGCTGTTTTTATTTGTCAGAGACGAATCGCGTGTGCGAGCTTGCCGAGAATGCCGAACGTGTAATCGTGCTACATCATAATTAGTTGCGACATTTCTCATTTACACGTACGATTAGTTGGACCGCGTCGCGCATGTTGATCACTTCCAAGGAGGATTCTCTCCGGAGTATATTTCAAATAGTACACCGCATAGATAATTTTTCATCACCTGCTAAAAATAGGCATTTGGCAAATCTCGAATTTCGCCAACGCTCGAAATTTCCGATTATAACATAGTTTGAATTAATTTTGCTCAGTTAAAATTCTTTACAAAAATTTAAAAGGGCTCATTAGCATAAAAAATTCAAACTGATTACTGATTTAAATGCATGAATTTACTGTCCCAACGAAAACTATATTTGTCTATATACAATATCAAGAGATACATATATCAAAATCAAATAATAATATTTTATTAAAATGGAAAAATATAAAAACTTATAGAAATATTATTATTATCAAGTCACCAAACTCCAGTTCGATCAAAAATGACATTTTCTCTTAGAAAGCGTAAGAATTTCGATCGCGCCGGCCGCGTAACACAGTTCGTGCTGCCACGCGAAGGCGAAATAGTCCGCGAAATACTTTAGGTGTGCTATACCTTTTCATCACACTCTATTATCTTAAATTTGGGGCACGAATCAAAGATGATACGTGCTTATTAATATTGAAAATGAGCAGAGCTTTAGCCGGGCATTATCGAGATAATCGTTAATGTATTAAATCTATTTCAATGTATTAATATCGCGATCGAAAAGTCGAAACGTCAGATTACGTCAGACTACGCGGATTCGAATCGCGTGAAGTTGCCGCCGCAGTCGCCGCTCGGTCGTCGCGTCGTCGCCACGTAAGGACGTTCCGTCGCGTCCCTTTTCGCGCGAAGGCGAATCGTGCGCGCGCCTATTAATACCGGAAGCGGCGATACAGCGTCGGGAAACGTGATCCAATCGAGCGAGTGTCAAAACGGTGGATATCGGAGATACGCTCCGGGAACGCTCCGACGACAAATACGTCTCACGGTTATCGAGTGCGAGTGCGCCATTGTGGTCGCGTCCCGCTACGCACGGGATTCACTTCACTGGGGTGACGCGGATTGACACGCGAGAAAAAGTGTCGAATTGTGCGTTATCACGCGTCGTTTGTTACAAGGTCGCGTTTGTATAAGGCGACGACCGCGTACTGTCAGTTATACACCCGGTACAGGCGCGTCTGTCTGTCGGGCGCGACGGCGACGCGCGAACGTTTAACCTTCACCTTCACGCAGTCACGCGACACGGTTCTCGCCTCACTCGCCGTCGGGTCGCTCGAGCGTTCGCACGAAAACGGTGTAAACAGCGTTCTCGCGTTTCCTACGCGATGTAAGCGGATCGTGCGTGCGAATTCCAATATCTCGACCGGGATACTCGAGTATGCGGAATCGAACGTCACGCCACACTTTCGCGCTCCCTCTCTTTTCTCCATGGGGGACAGATCGGAATATGTCGCGAATATCCCGGCCGTTTCTGATCGTGTTCAATTAAGCGCGATATTTCGGAATCGGCACACCGTGAATTGATTGAATCGCGTCGCTAGTGTTGAGTGCTTTCGGGGTTTCTTGCTTTTCGGAGTTCTAATACGTACGTCGCATCGATCGTCGAGGGATTTCGCCGTCGTCCGAGCTAAGGTTAGTTATGTTTATGTTAATTAAGATACTATTAATTGGAGGAACTAAAGAAGAAATGTATTAATTCCAAGTTGTGGACACCAAAAGAAATATTTGTTACATTTAGCTTTGTGAATATTTCTACATTGAGAAAAAAATATAGTTACTTTTTGGTCTCAATCACAATTTTATAATATTTCTAACGATATAATTATGGTTGACATAATTATGCATATAGTTAAGTCAATCATATTTATTGTTATTGTAACTATATTTTTCTCTCAGTGTAATTTTTATCTGTCGGGGAGAAAAATCGCGAAAAATCGAAGTATATCATAAATGCCGACTATTTCTGATTGTAATTAACGCGATGTTTCGATATCGGTACGCGTAAATTGATCAGATCGCGAGTGTTGATCCAGAGGAGTGCTTCCGAGGAGAATTCTCATTTCTCGGAGTCGATATGTCACACGGATTTTCGAGAGATCTCTCTATTATCTGAGCTGCGGTTAATTTTATATTAATAAAAATATTGTTAATTATAAAAATTAAAGAAAAAAATAATTTCGAGATATAAACGCTATGAGAATTATTCATTACGTATGTGTTTCGTGAATATTTCTAAATCAATTTAACATAGAGAACTTTTCGAGTTGGCATGTTTTTCAAAACGTTTGAAAGATCGTTTAAGCTTTCGTGTATATTTGCATGCATACGCGTATATAGCTCACTACATGTTTCACTATAACAATTGAACTGACTAAGCCGATTATAACAATCGATATGTCAAAAAAAATCACGTGTGTGATCTAGTTGTATCACGCACAATTACAAAGCGTTATGAATTCTATTATATATTCGTAATATTTAATTAAATTTAAATATTAAATCTTCGAATGATTTATAAAATCTAAAGTGCCGAAAGTTCAATGTACTCCTAAAATATATGTATCTAAAATGAAACAAAAAACGAATTTCATATGTCAAATATTTCAATCCTTAAATGGCTTTTATGTTACATTATAAGATAAATTATAAGATAAATTTGGCAAATGTTCTAATCATAATTCTAATTCGACAATTTGGGGCTTTCTGACTCGTATTCGAATTTGACTTTTAGGTATATCGAAAAATGACGTAATTGTATGAAATTTACAATTCTCGAGAGGATCGTGACGTTCGCATCTTGACGTTTTTAAATTAAGACAAAATTTGCATCGAACAAATAATTCCAGTATACCATGTATATTAAACGATAGTAATAATAACACATGCAAATGCAACAGGAATCCCACGCGGTCCGTTGCGGGAATTCCTCGCCGCAAGAGGGTATGGTTTGCGGGGGTGGTTTCCGCTTGTTTAAGCTTGCCGGATTAATTTGGCCGTTGTCGATGGTCCGACTCCTCTCGCCCTCTCTATCCTCCAATCCCCTCCTTTTTTTTTTCGTTCGTTCGCGAAGATGCGCGCCGGGATTCACGGCCTTGATTTATGCCGAAATCGACGCCGTTTATTATCAGCCGACCCCCTTCTCCCCTCCCACGCCGACTGCCCAAACTGTTCCCGAGGCTGTTGAATGTGTGCATGCGTGAAATTGGAAACGCAGACAAGCGTCCATGCAAATTTAACCCGTCCGTCTGTCCGCCATTCGACTCCCGGGCCGACAAAGAAGGAAGTCCGTGTCTGCCAGCCTCCCCTCTTCATTCTTGCCAACCCTTGTCCTATCCAGTAGCTTACGTCTCGTCAACGGGTTCTCGGGGGATGGAGGAGAGGAAGTCTTGTAGAGAAAGACCAATGTGAGATATTTTGGGAAATGTTGGGTATACTTAACAAATGAAAATGGGTGAGACTTGCCTCGTATTTACTGAAATATTGCGTAAAATATTTATCGAAAATAAATGGACTGAATATATAAATTATTGAACATTTTATTTTACATATTTTATCTTTATTAATATTTACTTTTCATATAGATATTTATTTTATAAATATCTATAAAATAAACATAAACTACAATAAAATCGAATTATTATATGAATGAATTATTATATAAATTTTATTTTATTTATTTTATACATATTTTATGCATTTATTTTCATAGATAAGGTATCCCTAAATTATTGGATATTCTTTCAAATCGCTTTTTCGTGAATTTAAGGACAATTTTCTGCTAGTACAAATATCGAGAGAAATAAACGTTTTTTTTTATTTTTAATCATCTTTATCATCAAGTTTCTAAAGTATTTTTCTAAAATCATATTAAAATAAAATCTATTTGACATTAATGAAACTATTTTTTTTATTTATTTTTCCTTTTCCAATGTCAAAGTTTCTTTTCCAAAAAATTAAATTAATTTCAAAATCAATTTCAAAACTAAAGACTTTATATGTTTTTGTTCAAGAAAATTAAATTTCAAATACATAAAAAAAATTTGTAACAAAAAGGATCTGGTACTTTTGGATTAGCCTATATTTTTTTCATTTTTTATCTTTTGTTTTCTATTATGTACAGTCGAATGTAAATGCATTGTACAACATGTGAATGATAAGTAATATGTAAAAATCGTCTAAAGTGTGTATTGTACACTATCCTATATAGAACAATATTATGGAGTTGCTCATTGTCAATTACTAAATTGCGGCAAAGTCATGTAATGGACGCAAATCTTGTCCTCAATAGCAAACCTTAATTAATTAATTTCAGCAGTGTAATTGTTGATTATATAGTTTCAAATCGCTCGCGTAAGTTCACTCATAGCCATATGAATTTAAAGTTAATGTTTAATAATTTAATGTTACATTTAATTCGTAAACTGTAATTTTTAATTCTAATTTGAAAAATTTTTATTATTGCTTATTCATTAATTAGATGATTAAAATTTTTTAATATAAAAAAAAATTTTAATATAATTTTAATATATATTACTTTTTTTTGAAGCTAAATAAAGTATTTCCGTGATACATGAATTTGTATCTGTATGTTGGTATTGAGAAAATTAACATAAATTTTTTCAATTTTGGGAAAAAGTGATTGAAGTCATTAGGTCTTTAATTGATATTTATTGAATCTTCATAATTTTTCAGTATTGGGAATTGAATAAATAATAAGTATTTTTAATGATTTTGAAATGAATATCAGCTTGATTATTGGAAAATATTTCAGTGTAACAGCTACCTTTGTTGATTCTGAGCATATAATCTCATTGTGTAAAGCCGCATTAAATTATTATTCCGGGTTAGTGTTTTTAGTAAACATGGCAATTTGGTTATAGTTCAGGTAATATTCATAGTTTTTTAATATGAATACACAATAATCAATTTTAACGATTGGAATTATTATTAACTTTATTACCGAAAAATTTCATATCATTACAATTATCGTGATATTTATTCTAAATAAATAATCTTATAATAATTATAACGCTATGTGTGTGGATTATTATTCCAGATGAGTGGTTTTAGTAAACAGGGCAGTTTGGTTTGCTTGGTAGGTAGTATGTAGTGTGCTCTAGATTCAATTAAGTTGTGATTAATTCACCAACAAAAGCGATGCGGGCTGTATCCACTTTAATCCTTTTATACTTCGATCTTTATAACTAGTTTTGTTATTGTTACGAGCAACGGTAGCATATCAAGAGAGTTGTTTCTTCTCTTATCTCGTTATTTTGAGTCGCGTTATATAATTTAATATCGATTTGTACAGATTAAGAATAAGCACTTCCATACAATAATTCCGTCATATAGAAAATTATATTAATTACTTTTTATTGTTAACGTTATACTATTCACACTATTTTTTATTCAACAGAATCGATTAAAGTAATTATGTTAGATTATAAAATTATCCAAATAAAGTATGATAACAGAATATATTCTAATAATTAAATGCAGCAATATTTATAAAGTTTTTATTAGCATTAATTCTTTATTGGTCGTAAAGTCTTTATTGGACACGATCAATATATAAAAATAAAAGATTTATATCATTTTATTAATAACTGAAGTTATAAAGAAATTTCCGAAATTATAAAACCATGTTCATTTATTATACAAATTTTCATTATTTTAATTCTTGAAGGATTTTAATTACATTTAACATCTCTTTTGATTAAAGATAGTATAAGCTTCCTATCATGTTTGTCCGGATTAATTCGTAGGTGATTAGGATTTTCACAGGTGTTGCGTTTAATCGCTCTTGCTGTGTCGAACATTCGATACTAATTAATTAGCCACTGTCACTTACCATTAGTGCGTTCGTCATTTACAAACCCATCTCCCCCTATCGCCCATTCTCACATTTGAAATTAGTTTCATGAGTGGACAAATTTTTAATCGAATGAGCAGATTAATTACAGTTTCATATTCGGGAATAGTTATTTTTTATACTTTATAGAAGTAATGATCATATTAAAGAAAGATTTATACGATATCTTTCTAAAAAATATTTCATTAATTTTATGAAACTTGACTTGAGAATGACATTACATTTTGACGTTTATAGTAACGTTTAGAACGTAGAAGAAGCCATTAGAATACGGTGTGCATACGATTCTGAATGCACACCATATTCTAAGAGTAAATCGACTTGAATAAACTTGCCAATGCGTCTTAATACGCGAGCAAAATGCTGACGCATCAAAAGTCACAGCTACAGGTGCCTAAATGACGTGTAAAAGCTTCCTCTTTCACTGCATTCCTTTCTTTCTGTTCTTTCTCTCTGTCTCTTTTTCTCTTTCTATACCCTTCCCCCTAGCTTCCCTCTCTTCCTCTTTTCTTCTTCTATTCTCTTCATCTCCTCTTCGTCTCTCTGCTTCCTACACAGATATTAAAATCAATACGGTATGCGTTTGACTGGTACACCGTATGCACCGCCATTACCGCATGCACCGGCCGCGTATGTACGATCCACCCCTACCTACGTTTGCCCCCACAATCATCCCACGCCATACCCATCCCCTCTGTAATCCTCCTTCTCTTCCTCCCCTTGCGGATGCACGCGAGAACTGCAGCTGCAGCTGTAGCGTCTTGCAGCCGACATGGTTGAGAGGATGAGTCGAGGTGCGAACTGTTAAGGGAGAGATGAAGGGCTTGAGGAATTTGACGTCAAGTCAAGGATGACTTTAGAAAATGACGAAGGGTTTGATATAATAAATGATCCAATCGGTGTACCCTCGAATGCTTCTATTTCAAGTACTAAAGCTTTGGATTTTTAGTTCTTAGAATGTTTAAGTTCATTTAATTCGCTTTTCCGCCAACTGTTTAAGCCTTTGAATAAATTGAATCTCTGAACTCTTCGATTTTGAGAAATTTAGATGTGACCATTAAAGATGTAAACATTAAAAAAATTCAAATTAAACTTCTTCTCATACTTTTAAAAGAAAAGACATTATTAAATATATCATATAAATATTATTATCATGTTTTGCTATATATATATTTTTTTATTTACTTTTAAAATTAAATTTTATTTTAAAATTGAATTGTTACTTTTTTAGAATATTAAATCTTTAAAATTAAAAATTTTTGGATAGCAAAATTTTTATAATATACTATATTATATTTTTAGTATATAGTTTTACTTTTTAAATTATTGTAATGTATTATAAATTGCATTATTAAATTTCTAAGGTTTTAGATGCTTGAATAACTCGAGTGCTCTGAATCATAGAGTTCTTAGATAGTACATAAGTCTGGGTGTATTAAGGAGGGTATAAAGATGGAACATAATTTCATACCAAGTTAATCAGACGCTCAAGGAGCCTTCGGGGAGATACGCAACGTCAAGGAGGACTGACGAGGAGGAAGGGATGAAATCGTAACCCACGACATCAAATACTGGCCAAGGCGTGCCAATGTCACGTAACAGCTGCTGCTAATCGCCTGTTTAACTAAGTTAATTAGGCAGTTAATTATTCAATCGTGACAATTATATTTCGATAATATTATACGTTTTATAAACGTATGTTTTATTTACTTGGCACGCTAGAGAGAAAAATTTGAAAACTGTAACAAGTTGAAAATTTTATATCATATCTGAAATTTGTTTATATTTTTCAAACATGCAAACTCTTTCGTCGGATAGATTGATTAGATTTTAAGCGACTATGTCATTGATTAATTGAAGTTCTTTCAGATCAGATAAAACTAATGAAAAAGTAAAGAATTTTATCTATCATTAATTAATTATGAGAATTCTTAAAGTTTTATATATATATATATATATACTTGTTATTTTTTATATTTTACAACTGTCATTATATTTATACACATACTAACATTTTCATATTTATATTGAAAATAAGAAATTTATGAAATATTTTTTACTACATATACTTTTCTGAAAATTATGAATATCGATAGAATATTATGATAATCTTTCAAATAACGGGAAAGATGAGTAATTAATAATTTGGACACTACAGCGGGAAAGGTTTAGGATATCATATAAGTCCATGATGTTACGCGAATGTAGCTCGCTTGCGTTGTGCATTTCGCTGACACCTCGTAAAACTGTAAACACGTTGCCGGCATTGGTTTTATCGCGCATTCGGACGGGATTCACGAGCCGCCATTTAGCCGGAATATTATTTCGTCAGGCCGCCAGCCGGGGCGAGCAGGCGAGTTTAAATTACTCGCGTGATCGTACGGCGCAATTAACGGAGAGGATTTATGTCGAAGTGAGTACTTCGAGGCGAAACGCTTTACGGCTGTTAACACAAAGAATTTGGCGAAGATTAAATGACGTGACATAAACGAGGAAAGGGGAGGGGAACTTTTTCATAGACGAGTATTACTGATTTTAATTTTATTTATTCTTTGGAATACATAATAGATCATATGCAAAAAAATGCGTCAAAAAATTCTTAACCGTATAAAGAAGCATAAATATCGCTTTGAAAATAATTTCAAATACATGTATACTTCGATCATTTATATCGCCATTTATTTTCTTTCAATTGTTATTGAAAAGAAATTTAATACTATTATAAGGATAAAATATGAAATTATTCAATATTTCATATAAAATAAAAAACATAGGAACTATGGTTTTTTTAATTTTTGTTTTCGTCAGGAGACAAGAAATTTGAATTATATTACATTTATTATAACAATGTTTTATTACTCATCAATGTTTATTTTTCATTTACAGCCCCGAACTAAGGATCGATCTCGGGACTGAGGGTGTGGATCGTGCATGTCCGAAGTCGGCGATTCGCAAGTAAGTCAATTCAATACAAATCACAATGTATACTTCTGTCTGTTTTCCACTAGGTAATAATTGCGCGTACAACTGCAACTCACAATTAATCACAGCACGATCGCATAATCTAATACAGAAATTGCACGTGCAACGTATCGCGGTAATATACCGGCAATTGATTGCACGAAATAGAACACGCTCTAATTCGCGCGATTGTACATACTAAGTTCGGTGTAAATTTAAACTCGTCAATGCGCGACCAATTATAATCCTTTGAACCCTTCGACTTGTAATAAAATATTGTCGTATATCAAGACGTTCGAAGTGTAACCAAAGAGAAGTTGTAAAAGTGCTAGTATTATAAATAAATTCATAATTGTTGATTACAGAATTTTTCTTCATAAAAATCAACGTCAGTTTAAACAACATTTAAACTTTTAGTCTGATTAACATTACCTTGGTATCAATCATTCGTTTTCATCGTGAGACGAAAATATCTTTCTCTCCCTTTCCTTCGTAATTTTTCTTTTGCGTAATGAAACGTCAATCGAGAAACAAGTATTGTTGGTATAAAATGTAAGAGTGGGCGGACAAGAAAAGAATGGGGCGTAGTTTTGTGTCGGTACCTTGTTAACTCGTGATTGCTGCTCATCAATTTTAATTACATGCTTTTAACGATGATAGGATCTCAGAACATTTTCTTATGGAAAACTTCTATAGGAATATAGTACTTCGCAAATTATTTCCGAATTTGTAATTTTGCTGAATGTACAGAATCGATCATGTCAAATAATTAATTAATCTCGAGAAAAGATGATAACGGATTAAAATTGGTAATTGAATAACACAATCGTAAATTATTGACGTTGCAATTATAAATACTTTCGCGATGAGATTGCAGCACGATTAAATTACTCGGCAATTTATTAAACGTAAATTTGTTTAATCATCATTGAGTTTTCAGAATTTGTTTATCACAAATTATAAAGTTCATCAAATATACGAATGTGGCAGTGCCGATAGGAATATTAAAAGAGCGTTTAAACGTGAAATGTATAAATATGTACATATAAATAATATTCGAATTGGCAAAAAGTCGGTATACTTTATATCTATTATTTTTATAAAAATTAAAATTAATTTTTCTTAAAAATATCAAAATATCATTATTATTATCATTATCATTATATAAATAAATTCTGGATTATAAACATCGGTGAAAAGATCCTTTCTTTCACAAATTAATATGAAAAGCTACAATAAAATAATCAAACGTCTATTATTAGAATTGTAATGACTTTCATTTTACAGAGTTTAAATTTTAATTGCTAAGATATTGAATATCTATACTATAAATTCGAGAAGTTGTGAAAAATGATTGTTTTTCTTGATATTTCTACCAAGGGAAAATTTATTTCAAATTTCGCAAGAAACAGCGTTATATATCTCGTCTCGATCGAATTCTAAGACATTCTGTATCAACTACTTTCAGCTTTTTTACAATATTTCGATGCTCATCAATCTTTTGGCGAATAAATGATTTTGATACAACCATTCTAAATTGTCGTACGTGAGGCTTGATATTGCGCTTCCGGGGTTATTCCCTCTTCTCTTACCCTTTTCTGTCCACTCAGTGTATAGCGATTTGTCGCAGCCAAATGCAATTGTCCCCCCTTTTCTTCGATAATTGCAAAATCGGCCGAAACTCCCTAAAGCGAAATGATGAACGTTATACGAGGGAAAAATTGGACCTTTTATCGGTTATTTCGCTGTAATTCCCCGGAATTCAATTTCCGAAAATGTCCGAAATTTTTTAAAGAATCACATTTACAGATTATACAATGTTTTCAAGTGTGATTCATTTATACATAGTTTTGTATCGCATGATTTAATTATATGTTAGCTTCATACAAAAATAACGATACAATTTATATTTTATTTTTTTTCATTATCAACGAAATTAAAAAGTACATACATCTTTAATGCTTATATTTTTGCAAGTCAGAAATCCTCCAAGTATCAGTGACTTTCCAAATTACGTACGTAATTGGCTTATGTAGAAAAACACGAGACAAATTCATACAGCGCCGTGTCTAATCTTATTCCGTGGCGAAAAGACAAAAAAAAGTTTGCTCGCTAGTGCACTCGTTAACACTCGTCCGATTTATTAGGAGCAAATGATCGACCGATCGCGAGCGCGACGACTAGCGCTGCCGCGCTCCGACGAGTGCTCGAGTGAGCGCGCGGCGTTTTATCGATCGGCGGCACCAGGAGATTTACGCGTACATGCCAGCCGTGCCTCCAACGAACATATGTCATGTTATTTACGAGCCGGGCATTACTCTCTGCCCGATTTACTATATTTTATGTTACGTGGATGGACTCGCGATTCTTTCGGATCGGGCCGGACGCCGGTCACGTCGCAAAGGTGCGTGCTCGCGCTGCAGCGATCATCACCGGCCGATACTTAGTTTAATTGCGTCGCCTTTCACGATTTATTACTTAAATGGCAATAATTGGCGAAATAACCGATGAAAATTCGGATGTTTTTTTTATGAAACTTTGATCATTTCATTTTAGGAAATATTGATTGATTTTACAATTATCGGAGAGAGAAATATTGGACACTTGCGTTATGATTCAAGGAAATATTTGAAATAAAATTATATTTATTTTATGCGCCAAATTTGGTATGATTATAAATGAAGAAAGTCTCTTATACATTGTGCTAATTATAACATTTACTCTCTTTACTCGCAAAGTTTTCAGCATTAGGTACGTGATATATAAAATTATATATAAGATTGTATTTCACTGCATTCTTTCTGTGCGTGTGAGAATTAAGGACCATATAAAATGGATTTAATTTCATATTTGTTCATAGTTTTCGTATTTGGAAGTCGTTTTCAAGCCGGCGAGTACACTTATTATTTATTCACGGATCGTTAAACGGAAAGTCTAGCAATTGTCGAATTTTAGAGCGACATAAGTTTCTTAGACTCATAATCTAGAGATCTGCAAATGTTGAACTTCTCCCGACGCATTTACACAACTTCTCACGTTTGGAGAAGTGACTAAGATCTTTTGATCACAAAACATCAGATATTATCTAACGTGTATTTCCAAATTTCTAAATTTATGCTATATTTATTTTGTTAGTCTTCACACGTTTTCACAATTTTCCAATTGTCTCTTTCTGATTTGAAAATTAACTTTCTAATCTCTAATTCTTCAAAGGCGCATATCCTCGATTTCTCGGTTGTCAGATTACGTTTTTCCAATCTCTGAGAGTTAAAATCTTAGTTTTAAGAGTTATCGGGTACGCGTTGAAGTACGAAAAATGGATGCGTTCGGATCACCGATCGTGGCACCTCTTTTGTATGGGGGCCATTAAGGATCGCTCGATCATGATCTCGATACTTTGAAGTCGAAATGGGAATCTCGAGGTGCCTAATGGTAGCCATTTGGAGGTCAGCCTCGTAGCGGGAATTTATGTCCTCATATTTCGGCGAAGGTGTCGCGTGGCACGGCGCCTTTCGGCAACGTCACCGACTGCCTTTCAATCAGCTGACGCGCAATTCGGACGCTTGATCCCTCGCATTTTTACCCGTTTCGAGAGGTATAATGCATCGCTCGATCTCCACCGCAGAGAAAGCTTCTTGAAGAATCCAAGAGTCCGCCCATTTTTCGAAAGTCTAACATAGTGCTTCTTTTAAAGTACAAAATGGCTCTTTGTAATGCTTAAGTATTCATGAGAGAAAGTTGTATGTATTCACGTTTTCATAACTTATTTGTTTAAATTTACAAGTAAGAATTTTTACTACTGTTATACAGAATAAATTTAAAAAATTATGTTTATATATCATAATAAAACTATGTTCTGGATACCTTTTAGACATTTATAAATAAAAAAATATATTATCTCTTTATAATACATTAATGTTTTTCACAAACACAGAGAAAATTAATTTATTTTTAATTTTAAATCAAAACTTTTTCAATACTTTATTTTAAAAATTGTATCTCAATTCTTTTACTGCAACAAGCTATATTATTTCTAAATGTCAATATTGATCTCGAAATTTCTTAATTTTTTATTCTAATAACTTTTTTATGCAACATATAAATGTTCAATAATTGTTTTTTTAAAAGTTTTCTTTTGAATGATACTAACGATACACAGGAGTTTAAAGTTGATCCCCTCTCATTTTACATTAAGCGAAATCGACGAAGGTTTACAAATCTCTGGATCTACTAGTTCTTTGGTATTTCAGCCGGATGCATTTTCACAGCGTATAAAGTACCCAACAACTTCTCCCTAACAACAGTTCTCCCTGTCTGCGACAAGAACGGATATACAGCCGTTTGAAGTCACGTTACACTAAATAACGCTCAGATTGCAAACTAAATAAAAGTATTTTTTGAAGCGGCGGATAAATCGAACGGCTCTACTACTTAAAAGCGCGCGAAAGTTTGGCGCTTTGCGAGAACGCGATTAAAAAGCGATTTCCAATGAAAGGCAGGTCGTGGGATGAGAGCGGCGGACAGGGGGCAGAGGCGTACGACACTATGCGGCGGTGTTTTTATTTCACGGGAAATTTAACTTTAGGACTGGCGAGTCGGGGAGAAATTGCGATGGACAGGGCGAGTTCGGTATTGGATTACGACAGAATGATTGCGCTCTTAATTAAAAGGGGTGGAGGCGGGAAGGGGCCCGACCCTGTTCGTGTTTCCGCTAAAGGGATTAACTTACTAAATCAGAGTTATGGCCTCATTGTCAGTCGCGATCATAAAGCCGATAGATGTTAACAGAAGTTTCCTCGGGTTTGTCTTCGATCTAACTTCTCCTCGGAATTGATTGATTACCTCGTCAGTTTCCGGTATTTCATTATCTTTACTTTTAATAATTGTCTACGTGGATATTTAACATGTCAGCATTTCGTATCGTCCCTTCCGCATTCTCATTTATTACTGCACGCGACAAGTTAGATTTGCGATTTTAGATTTAATGCCATTGGTAATTTTGAATAAGGCTTTTCCTTTATCCAACTTTCTTGGAATCTATGACCACCGTCTCTCATCATCGTCGATACCTTTTTATTGTTGCTTTCAAAGATTGTCTGTATTATCTAATGTATCAACAATTATATTATTTTATTATCTCTTAATTTCCAATTATATTAGTTCGCGCGATGTTTTTCAAGGTATTTAATTTAATGTGATTTTGGATTTTAATATGCGATTTTATTGGAAAAATTTTAATGACTTTAAACCTCAAGAGCGTCTAACCTTCTAGCTAATATTGCTTGCGGGTTATGGTTTTATTAATGTTCTTATTTATATTCATCCCCCGCGAGACGCAGCTCATATAACGTGCAATGATGGAACGCGCCGCCCTTCTTCATCCTCACCCTAATGAAAAGCGTATGCGTTGTGCCCTGTAACTTCCAGCGTCACGTCGTGACTCATTCCCTTCAGAAACGATTTGCTAATCTCATAAGTACTTCAGTAACGAAGAACTGAATATGTGGTAATTAATCCATGCCAACGGTCGTTATAATATATTGTGAGTTCTCTTTATTATCTTATAATATACATATAAATATATCTTCTTTCGAAAAAATAATATTTCGTTTCGACTAAAATAAAAACATCTTAATTCACAACTTTATATATCTTTCATAAATTTTATATCTTAGCAATTAAATAATAAGTAAAAATTTCAGCAAAGTAATTATTTTTATCAAAATAATTTCTTTTAAACTAGTTGTAAGAAAAAAATAAGATCTTTTTAATCTGCTTTTACTTTCTGTATTATTTATAGAATTTCTGCGCGAATAAAGCTTTATTTTCTTGAAGTTAAAACTCAGTAAATTTACAATTTCGAAATTTTTTTATATTTTGGTATTCAAACAATTGAGATATTATTGCATATTTATGCATTATTATAAATTAATTCCTGAGAAAGCTATGCAATAGATATAAACTGTCTGTTCGTTTTAATTTAACTCTAAATATTTTCAGTTTTGTGTGAGAAATTAGTCGATAACTTATTTTTATTTTAATTAATTTATTATTCAAAATGCTTTATTATACGTGTATGCTTTATTATATATGTATTATAATATATAATATATAACTTTGCATGCATTGTTACGTAAACAAATTCCGGAAGTATATTGTCGTAAAAATGAATAGGATTAGTAAGATAACAAGTGTATGAAAAAATGCAAATTTCTGATAGAATGACGCGATGTTGTAAAGAAAAAGTGGAAGAAAAAAATTTGACGCGCAATTCAGGTGAACCTTGTTTAAACCTTACTTCCGTTCTGTGTCTTACTCGTTCCCGTTAGTTGAGAGGTATTCCCCTTGGGATGTGATTGAGCTAGCCAAGGGATCGATTGAAGTCTTGATTCGAAAATCCAATCGGTACAAATAAACGAGAAATTGACCCTTTATCACTTTCTGTACCAGATACAGTACACACAAAGCTATCTTTCCGTTGTAAAAACGTTAATAAAAGTTTTTTGTAGCTAACTCACATATGTCTTTTTTAATAAACGTATATTTTTAATCCTTGAATTTTTAATCCGTGTATTTGTAATGAAATTTAATCTAGTTGAGTTAAACAGAATTTATTGCTTGCTTAATAGTACGAGTGTTAATACAGCACATAACTCATAATTTCACCAAAGCTTTCATTTAATTGCTCTTTCTTGCAATTTTACTTATTTTTACCAAAAGAATAACTGAGAAAAAGAAATCGCAAAGTCCAACTATATTTTTTATTTCACAGATGATATTATCTGCTACGATGTATTTATAAGGACTATAAGTATGTCCAAGTTTGTGTTAGAATATTCCACGCTCGTCCCGTCATAAATATTTAATAATGGCGTAGCAAGGCAAAAAAATCTCAGACACTTATGATTCGTAAAATTCGCGAATACTTTCTTCGTGAGTAAATAATTCCGTATCGGCTGCGGCGCCCGCCATGTAAACTTTATGTTTCTCCCTCGACGGCCATGTTGTCGGACACGTAAAATCCGCTGCTTTGTGTTCTCTCGCTACTCCGGGATTTCCACAGGAAATAAGGAAACGAAATTCGTATTGTTTGTTGATTTTATATTTTGCGATAAAACGCGTTGAATCGTGGTGGATAATAATCCATAAAGATTAATACAGTTTATTATTAATCATTCAATAATTCGAAAATAAGTAAAAGAAAAAAATGGTAACTCTTAAACAATCTATATTTTACGCGTTCTCTCACGGTATCAATAAACGTTTCAACGTTTTTATTAATTCTTTGTACATAAGAAGATATCCAAATAACGTAAATTTATTAAAAAAAGTTTGTTACAAAAGGATTAATATAAATTGATCGTTTTACGAGTTGGCGAGAGGCATTTTGATAGATAACACTAACTTGATAAGGGTCAATGTAAATTACATGATGACAGTATAAAGAGTCTAGATTAAATTTGTGTTGAAATTGCGTTGCAAAGCTCTTGCGAGCTTGATTTGTTTGCAACTTTTCGCGCGATCGACGATAACGACGTTTGAACAAACAACAAAGCGCGCGCAGCGGAACTTTCGAGTTAATATGACGCGCCGCTAATTTGTTAACAACAACGGGGTAATGCTTAATAGACTTTCCCTTGTTATTTGCTAGATGAGTAAAGCTGCTGCTTGTAATTAACTTTAATTAATTTTATTTAACATGTTCAACTAATTTTAAGTAACTACATGCAACTGTTTGTAAGCGTAATTTGCAATATTTGGGTAAGCGATTATATAAGATAATTATTAATAGTTCATCGATTATATAATCGAAGCACAAAATTAAATCTAATTAAATTATATCAATTAAGATTTATTTATAACAATTTCACACTGTAGTTTGATTAATAGTTTATTATTTTAATAGAAAAAGAATTTTTCAATATTATACATATATGCAATTATGATTATATTAATATATTTATTATTATTACATTTCTTTGATATTAAACTAAATTTATATTAATCCTTTCATAAATTTTCGTAAATTGCAGTGCAATTATTGCACACATATGATACTCTTTGCTATGTATTATATTTAAAGCTTAGGTCTCAATATAAATTTCGTTCTTATTATTTTTTATTTTTATCATTTTATTACTATATTGGACGAAAAATTATAGTTGTTACTTATTATCTTCCCGATTATAGTTTAAATCATAGGTGCATATTATATCGCGCGGTCGTACATTTTCCGCGATAAGTCTCTTTTCAACAATAGGAACATTATTGCGTTGCGGCAGATAATTACGAGAAATAATGGTAGCGCCTTCGTGGTACATTTATTAGATTAAGATCTGACCTCCGCGCCCAAGAAATTATGGCGGGGATCAAGCCACCGGATTATTAAGCGAACAGTTTCGGAGCACCCGGTATATAACTTTGCGCTGTGCATTTCTCAAGGTCCATAATTCCATTGCTGTTAGAAACTGTTGAAAAAAGAATCTGTAATCATAATTTGAATAAGCCTTTTTAGGTTTATGTACCTTCCGATCAAGTAATTCCAATTAATGTGATTATGTCGATTTTATAATAAAAAAATTTTAATAATTTATTCGAGAGATTAAAAAAGGGAGGGAATTTTTTCAGAAAAGAAGTCTCAATTAGTTTTATTCTAAATAGAACTTCTCTCTTTTAATTATATTTTTCTCTTATTCAAAAAATAAATTGAATGATTATCAATTGTAGATTGCTTACATCTTGTTTGATCTTATTGTATAAAATAAGACAATTTAGATCAATAGAATTTTGATTTTCTTAATAACTTATAGTAGAACATATATTTATATGTCCTTTATGACAATTATAATTATAATTTTATATCATTATTATCAATAACAATTATCAGTATAAAATACATATAGTAGTAGTCCTGTTAATCGTGCATTACATTATTTTATTATCTTTTTCTATTTTATTGATAATGATAATTAGCTCCTATTATTAGCAATAATTCGCTTTTTTATTGCATATTAAACTGATACACGTATAATGATTACATATTCATTTCCGTCATCACTGATTAATAATTAAATTAACATGTAACAATACGAAAATAATCAATAATTTACATATATAATGATGTATGAATAATCTTAAAATGTACTGTTACGTTATTTAAATGCATTGTTTCGCTGAAATTTTCCTCTATTTTCCACATATTGTCTGTAATTATACGAAAGTCTCTTTAGGCTTAAAACGAGATCCCTGGGTGAGCCACGAAGATAATCGCATCCGATAAGCTCGCAGCTTCTGCTCGTGCTGCGGAAGTTGGAATTATCGCGCGACGATTTGGCACCCAACGAGAAAATTAGAAGGAAAAGTGCACTTTTCCTTCGAAGTTTCATTATTTTCACCGTGGATTAAAACTTTATCGCTTACGCGCGAATGAATTTCCATTCACGCGAGTTTGCATTCATTCCTCAAGAATTTTTAATCAATGCTTTGGCTGCGTCCTTAGATTTCCACAATATAAAATCATGCTTCTCGAACTTCGAATATAAATAATTTTTGTATAGATTTATTCAAAGGCACACTTAATTAGGTTAGGTAGAAAAAATGTATAAAACTATATTTATTGTAATATTTAAAATCACGATTTTTATTAAAAGAAAGAGATAGATATTAATGATTTTTAAATTATAAACTATCGAAGATAAAAAGTTGTAAATTAAATTTTAAAAACGTAAATAAATAATATACTTTTCATTATGCAGTTTCAAATTTTATAATTCTAAAATTCTAAAATTATATTACTATTTTTTTCTTTTAATAAAAATCGTGATTTTAAATATTACAATAAATATAATTCTATTCAACATATATTTTTCTACCAAGTGTACCTTTGAATAAATCTATACAAAAATTATTTACATCTATCTATTTATATCTGTTTTTAACTGAAAATGTAAAATTTGAGAAGAGATCACTTTTTCAACCTTTTTTAAATTTTAAATTTTTTTTAAAAGATGATTATTTTTATTATAAGGAAAATCAGTTTCAAAATTGTCAAAAAAACTTCTAATTTTAGAATGCTAAAATATTCTATAGACAAAATAATCTTTAAGTTATTTATCTGAAAGAAGTAAAGAAAATCTCAATTTTTTTTAATCGTATGCAATTTAATAAAATATACATAGAATAAAGCTTATTATAATATGTATTTATAAAGTGTATAAATTTGACAATTAATTTATAATGTAACATTATGGCGTTAAATTTAATGTTTGCGAGGTGTCATATTAACTAATTTATTTCAAGTAATACCTTTTATTTGCGAAACTCAACGCGCACTAAAAATATCTTAATAATAATATTTTAACAATTTAAAACCTGTAAAAAATCAATATTAATATCTAAAAGTAATTTCTGTCAGATTGCATTTGAATTGATACGAATGCATATTAAGTTATACAAAATAAGGCATTTAAAACTGTAGTGAAGAATTAATGTCTATAAAAATATTATAGATTTAAAGAGAATTAATTTAACTAGAATCTAGCGTTGGTAATAGAACTATTACAGCTTCAAAAAAAGTCTTCATTTTATTATTTTCAACAAATGTACACACGCGCGTATTAAAGTAAATAAAAAAGTATAATATTAAATTAATATATCAAACACATACAGAAAAAATAAAAAATCGTATTTACTGTTTAAAATATCTGATGTATATCCAATATATGTATATGTATATAATTCATATATTTTACATATTGTATGAAAACGTTTTATTAATTATTAAAAGCTCGCGTATTTTAAAACGAACATATGAAACTAGCATATAAAAGTATATAAATATATAAAGAGAATTTTTCTTTATTTATATTTCATATTTACAATTTAAATTAACATCATCTGGAATGGCGGTCGTTCGAGATTATTCAAGTTATACAATGATTTATTTATAGTATACTATAAGAATCATATCGGGACACAACATATGTAAATTGTATTTAAACTTCGCAATATCCTATTTTCGCCACGTTTTCCTGACAGTTTATCGTGCACGAAAGGATTAAAAACGAGTATCCGAGCGTGATTTGTTATTCTGTTTCACCGTTACCTTCTCGCTACATTTTGGCATTATGTCATGAAAATGCAAATATTGTTGCACCATGGAAACCTAAACGCTATTCTCTTTGAACGAACGAGCCATCCGCCAAGGATTAGTCGGTTGAAAGGAGGAAGATAAATGTAAGATTCGCATGTGATGCTTTGGAAGCGTTCATTACGTGACAGCGTCCAGATGATTATACCGAGTGGTTCGTAGAAAAAAGTTGAAAATTTGCTTTTCGAAATTATCAGTAATTATTATACTGTGTTAGTGGTAATTGTGTATTGCCAGATTATTTATCTGATAAAACAAGATGCTATAAAATGCAAGATCTTAAAAATATTAGAAAATCAACATTCAAATGAGCAGAATATATTAAGTAGAATGTATTACTCTAATAATAAACATAATTTACAGCTACATTATTTATTTGATTTCTTCATTATTTAGTTTTTCAATTATTCGATTTTTCTCTTTTTCAATCGGCATCTAACGATACATGAAGGAACGCACAATGATCTACGAATGAGAATTTCTTCTTATCGTCGGTCAGATATATTGGCTTCCGGTTCGTGTTACGTGCGATCCGAGACCTCATATAGTAGGCGTGTCGCGTAATTAAGCCGCTAGAGATTTGCATACGATCCGCCTTGTAAACGCGCGTGAAGAAGAACCATCGCCCAAATGTGGGTGGAAGGATTGCTTGAGGCTTGCCCTCCGGTCTGGCGAGAGTGTTCTGACGCAAATAGATACTGCTTTTTGCATGCGTCTTATCCAAACGCGATCTAAGATGCCCGTGTCTGAATTGCAAATATCTGAAATTGAAGAAATCCTTTCTATCATCAATGCAGAAAAGTAGAATGACAAAGAAAATATAACGAAATGACATTGAACTTTAATTCTTTTAATTTTTTTTTTGTTATATTTGCAAAGTAGAATTAAGAATATTTTCGTAACGAAAAGAGCTAAATAAAGGATCGAGAAGAGAAACAGATATCTCATCACATAAAATAAAACGCGGAAAGAAATGAGAAATACAAAGTTTGGATATAAGACGGTGGAGGAACAAATAGATAATAAAATATTTCAGTTAAAGTATTCGATGATATTTTATAAATAAAATATTTGATGACTTTTACTATCTTAAATATATATGTATATATATATATATATTATATATATCTTCTCCTCTTTCTCGCTTTTTCTCTATGTTTACCTTTATTCTTCCATATTTAACGAGTATAATCGAGAATGTTTGCGAGTTGAGGTGTCTCTATGCTGCCATAAAAATAAATGCAATTGTAACGCGAATCGTCGATGCGATTGCATACGCATTGCATTTAATATTTCGCGGGAAACTCGATAGCTCGGTGCACCCGCGATTGCAATCTCGCGGTTCGATTAAAATGGACGCGTAACCTTTTTATCAAAATCGCGAATCTCTTTCTCTCTTTCCCTTCTCCTCTCACTTTGCAATTCCGCGTGGTATTACGTTTGCTTTATGACGGTCAAAAATATCAACGCGTTTACAAATACAAGTCTGTTTGTCGAAGCGAAAATTGACTAACGCAACACAAACCTGCGCCTGTTTTGAACAATTGCAATATCTAACAAGCATAAAATAAAGCTGTACGATACTACGCGGTTTCGCAAGAAATGTTTGTAATAGCTTTCACATAAAAAGTCGAGCCATTAAAGTTATTGTAATTTTACAATTTTTAAAATGATTCTTTTGAACCTGATGAGAATACTGATTATTATGAGAATACTGTTTTTTGTTGCGAATTCTAGTTTTATTGAAATTATTTTCTACAGACTTCAAATGTTTGTGACAGATTGCATATTTCATATAGGTTTGAGCAGTGAATGATTTACTGTGATTGTGGTATTATACGCAACGCATATTATATTTTATAATCTTAATTAATATCTACATTCTATCATTCTTTTCAATAACGGAACAACAATACAGGCGCCACAAAAGAAGTACGGATACCACAAAGAATAAACGATTCCATGGGAAATAATAGAAATGTCTGTCTTTTATTGCTCCGAATCTAATTTATGAAACAGCGTGACATTTTGAAGAAATATTTTAATGAAAAATAGAACTTTAAATGGTAAAAACAGCATTGAATAACTATATGTAATATCACTGTTATCTAATGTAACTGTCATATAGTAATAACGATAATGTTATACCTATACATAATTTAAGTATCATTAAATCGAGAATCATATCGAGAGAAAAATTGATCGTCGACCTATATTGCGATGTTGCATCACCATGAGTTTTTCGCGTTTCGTCTTCATCGGCTAAAGTGCACCGTACTTTATTTTATCCAACGCCATATACCGCCGACTTATGGACATGTAATGCAAGACAACCCTCCGACCTCTCACTAAAAATGCGCTGTAAAGCCGCGCAAAAACTCACTTCGTAACTGCATCGATACGCCAAGTGCATCGAAAGTGCACTCATGTGATATAAGTGCCTACGCGTTTATTTTTTTTTAATAATGTATAGTGCACCGCGTAGAGGAGGAAACAGAAGTTATTGAAATAATCGAATTGTTCAACACGAATGACGTCATGATCCATAAAAGACAAATCAGATTTTACAATAAGAACTTGTTTTACGGTTATTCAATTTTGAAACAAATCCTTTACTTCTAGCACTGTGAGATCTATCGTCATCTTAAACTAGCTATAAAGCTAGTTTTTTTCATAAAAATACTAATCGGTTTTCTATCATTTTTGTTTATGATATCTTTAAAGCTCTCTAAATGTCTTCTAAAAACAATCAAAAATTAGTTCTGTCATTGTAACGTTATATCATTTCGTAAAATTAATGTAATACATACACAACGAAAAAGTAATGTATTTAGATTAAATTACATTTATATAGTATTTCAAATTTAGTTTATGTGATACCGAAATTTTTTTTTCAACTGCAATTTTTCATTAAATGTTAAACAAAAAATTTTTTAATAGAAATTTATTATTAAAAATAGTAATAATAAAAGAATAAAAATTTAAGTTAAAAAAATTATAATTAAACTAAACATATATAAAGAGTCTGATAAAAATTTGACCAATTTTAAAATTTAAATTTTAATTGTAATTACTATCTTCAATATTTTAAATAAATATATTATAAAAATTAATTGTAATTGGTGTTAAAATTATAATTCTTAATTATTTTGGAAATTCATTATAATTAATACTGTAATAACTACTTTTATGTTAATATACATATATTTTTTATTTGTATACATTATTTAAAATTATTGATTTACATTTTTGTTTCAGATCACGGTGAGTATGTAAAGCTGGCAACATGCGACGCAATTAAGCGAAACCATTCGCGAGAACGAGCGACTCCAAGGTAAAATTAGCTTGAAATTTAGCTTGTGCATAAGCTAGAAGACACGTAAGTGCCAAGAGTATGTTTAATATCTGAGTAATGGACGCTTTTACGAGTTCTTAATGCGTCAAAGTGCGTGCACGATACGGAACGGGACGTCCGGAATTTTATTTATCCCTCAGATCCGCCGCGCGCATTTAATTACTTTTCTTGTAGTAATTTTTATCCTGCATTTCTGCTTCGTTTTCATTAAATAAACTATGTACTTTCACATTTTACATTATTTTATTGTATTTAACGGGAAATTTTAATTAATTTACAATGTTTTATTTTTCAGTTTTGACGTAAATATGTTCAATTTGTGCTTTTTATTTTTAATACTTATTATCAGTATTTATTAGATTTTGTATAAACTTTTTCATATTCTATATTTTTTTTATTTTTTTATGCAAATACTGGGCGAATTTTAATTGATACAGTTTTATTCTCTCTATCTCTCTCTTGGCTCTTTCTCTTTCTTCTTGTTATATCAAAAATGATTATTAAATTATATAACATTTTTCTGTTTGATTACATTATATTATTTCTTATTAATCACATAACAATTAATGGAAAAGGTGTAATCACTATTCTCAAATACAATATGAAACAGAAAAATATACTTTGAATATGACTTTGGTCCAACTTACAAAACACCGAGAATAGGTTGTCGTGAGTTAATTTAAAGTCTGTGCTTATTACGTACTTCGTTGTAATTAACTTGTCTAATTATACGACGAAATCCTTCAGTTGCTGCGATGGCGTGAAGTTTAACGCATGAAGCCATTAAGAAACTGCTTCACGAATCTTATTTTGCATTTCGTCAAAGCGAAAACTATTTTTATGTATGCGTCAAGTTTGAAGGCGTCCGATTATTTTAACTAATATTTTTTATTCGTGTCTTAATCTATCTTAAATATTTATCGGTTTAATTTCTATTTTATTCACGTCGTTTCTTAGTTGACTATTCTTAGGCTATTAATTTCTCACTTTATGTACTTTTATATATTGTTTATGTACTTTTTCTCGCACCCTTTTAAAAATATAATATTGCGATAATTAGTAATGTAAATATTCAATTTATCATTCAAGTATCTGTATGATGCACATGAGACAAACGGATTAATATTAACTCAATTGGAACAATTATAATCAAAAGTTTTATGAATTTAAGTATTAATTTCACCGCAATTCAGAATAAATAATGTAAATCTCTAAGTTTCTTTATAATTATTAAATAAATTCGAGACGATCGGGTTTTGTCAGATAACGACTTTCCGGTAAATTAGAATCGATAAACTATCGATATAGCACTTCCGGAATCCGCTAACGATCTTTTTGCTGACACGAAGTGTCCATCGCAAAAACGCGATCGCCACCGCGTCGTATTGAAAGTTTAATTATGCGAGCGCGATGAAAAATCGTCAGGCAACTGTAGCGAGACACTGTAACCATGCGAAGCTACCGAATGCTTCAGCGATGCAATACAACTTAATGCAATGTGCAATACACTGAGATATTGATTCTAATTAGTCCAATCTCTTTTAACTACACTTGCATAACTGTATTTATACATCTTCCTAGTCTAATAGTGTTTCTTTTTTCTTATCGATTATATATAAATATTAATACACCAATATCAATTTAAATTTTATGTTAATGTTAAATTGTTAAATTGTTAATTTTATTTATGAGAAAAGTCTTTCGCAATCGGAAATAGTGTAAGACAAATATATTAAGTTTTGTTTCGTTATAAATAATAATATATTTTTCAAACTATTATAAGAAAGATCTTTAAAAAATCTTTTAAATTATTTTAAGAAAAATCGACGCAAAGTACGGATGTAAACTAATTCAATGTTTTTATTATACTAGTTTTTCTATTAGTCCAGAAATTCTTGTTTCTTCTAAAACGCAGGATGTCTCGCATTTAATTTCCCTTCGCGAAATTCGAATACGACTCGAAATCCACTCGTCACCCTTTCTCGAACTTAAATCAACATCATCAGACACGGTTAGATCGATGTAATTGCAGGTGCTGCGATTTAATGGTCCACTCTTCGACCTGCCTCTCCCTCTTCCTGGCCTCCTCCTCTTCCTCCGCCTTTCGGGCTCCCTTCTTCGTTTCCGCTTTAACTCGATAAAACCTGCTTTGCAGCTCGCAACGCCAGCCAGCCAGCCGGCGCTTCCTCACGAAAATTGAGAGTGCAATTTGTAAGCTACCTCACTTCCCTTCCCTTCCCCTCCCCTGATATTAACCCCGATCGATGTAGCGAGCCACCCTCTCGCTGTTTTCCCTCGGCGTGTTGCAATGTTTCGCGTTCGGATAATGACGGCATGCCGTCTTCGTGCGGAGATTTCGTGCGGAAAGAGGCGGAAATTCATAGATTTGTGAAATTTTTAACCAAGCGTTTGGATTGTATCGCTACAGATTGTTCCAAGAGTTAAGATCGGTTGGCAAGAATCTCTTGAACTTTTACTGTATGAAAATACTTTTAATATTGCATGTGATACATTTACAATTTACAAATATTATATTTTTATCGTATAATTGAAATATTATATATAACAAAGTTGCAATTATCTTACAATACTAATTTTTGTCGGGTTACCTTTCATAAAATATACTGTAAAATATTAAAAAGCAAAAAGAAAGGAAAAGAGAAACAAGAAAAAAAATTATTATTAAAAATTAAATCTATTGTGAATAAATAACTACACTTTTAAATTACAAGTTTTATACATAAAAATATCGATATTATTAATCGAAATAGTAATAAAATTAATTTATTAAAAAAAAGAAATTCTTGGTATTACCTGGTATAATTTTTGGAATTGATAAAACACATTAGATGATTTGTAGCTATGTGCACATAAAATTAAACATAAAATAATTTTTCGCTATATTTCAAGTATTATTACATGAACAATTTTACGAAAAACTTTCTGAAAACATGTATTGCAACAAGAGACAATTAGTTCAAAAACTTCTCGAGTAATTTCGTGTATTTTCAAGCGGGCATTCAATGAACACTCGATATATTCGAGCATTCAGTTGAATGCGAATGGACGTGCAGAGATTGACGATGGTTGTACGCCCCCTTCCGTTCCTTCATGTAAAATCGTTGGTTCAGATGATGCATTTTTTTATAATTTTATCGACGGACGTTTCTCTTGTTGCACGTATTTATCCATATATGTATAGCGCAAATCTATAGTCAGTACGTTAGCGAATCTTTCGTTTGTTTGAAATTTTACATTGATGCGGATTTGACGGATTTGCGTAAAAATTCAAACAACGCTATATCGCTTTTTCTGGCACAATCGGGATTATATCGAGAGATTCTCAACTGATTGCCGCGCTACCGTAGTTGGCGTGATACTTGATAAACAATTGAGCATGCACTATGTACGCAAAATGGGGCAATTCTTGTTTTGAGTAAAACCGAAATAAACGAAACATATCTGTGGGCAAACATCCTCTTTGAAGAATATTAATAAAGGTTTATTGCGTTCATAGGTGAGGTGCAATAAAGCAAGTATGTTCTAAATAAACCAAAAAAATATTGAAAAATCGTGCTTTTAGTATTAATGCCAGTCCATTAATGCCAGTTGAATTGATAACAATAGTCGAATTAATCATTATTACTGTACTTATTTGATTGATTTCAGTTGTTATTATTAATCAAACCGCAATTAATCTGTCATCATTATTTAAAATCATTTAACTATTATACATTACAATTGACCAACGATTAGTACTGTAACTGGCCGATGTTAGTACACTAAATTACTAAAATTTAACCGTCATTAATTATTGTGTAACTAAGTTTTCATCGTTAATCGACCTATTAAAGCCATGTTTTGAATCTAACTGTTGTCGCGCGGCTGTTATATTATAATCAGTGTAATTTATATCGCACTTTGCGTACACTTTTATTCACCACCCAGTGCACCAGCAGTACAGTTCGTTTCGCGAAACTCTTCGCGAAATATCGACGTGATTTCGATAACTTATGACCGCTGCTAGTTCCAGTGCCGCCACTTCTATGGTGATTGCCTTTTGTTACGGTTGAATGGCGTCCGCAACCCCCACGGGCTTTTCCCCGTCTGTAAGCCAGGGAGAAGGGAGTAACGGGGTGGTGGGCCTTTCTCTCCATACCCGGAGGGACAACTCGTTCCTTCGGGCGAAACTGACCGCGGCTGAGCAGGCGGTTGCGACTTGCAATAGATCAAGCCGAAATCGCCGAGACCGTTGGTATTTGTCGACCCCGATGGTTCTTGGATCGCGGATTTGCGAGGGAAAGGTTAAGATTCCTGAATAGGTGTCAGAGCAATATTATAACGGATTATAACGGATTATATATATATATATATATATGTATATATATATACATTTTGTGATTTTCTATGATATATTTCTCCACCTTGTATTAGCCCCTTAATGAAATATCAAAGCTATTAAGAATATTAAGAATTATATACAATATATATATATATATATATGTTTATAATTAAGTTTTATATATATTAGTTAATTTATATAATTAAGATTTTAATAAGAAAAAAATGAATGATAGGAAACCACAAAATGTTTGGTGTAATGCTAAACAATTTATTGAGAAAGTTTTCCAAGTTTAAATAAAATATTTCTAGAGGTGTTTTTATACATATATATGTTTATATAAATATTTTCACATTTTTGACGTATGAGAAACGTACCGTGTATCCAAAGTTGTGCTCAACTTTTTAGTTTCATTTTGTATAAGACACATTTAAAAATTATGCGGTCATTTATTAATGAAAATGAATTAAAAGAAAGTTGGTGGCACGTTTTACAAGTTTACTCTAGAACGCGAGTGGTAGCATGCGAAAAATCTCATTATTTCAACGTATACCGCAAGAAGCGCGTGGTTTCTCGCTTCTGAAGTTATAATCCAACTACAGCGACTACAGTTTAAGGAATCTAAATTTTCTGGGTTTTCTATTTGATCTTTGTTTTTCGATCAGATTCATGCTTTTTTATATATTTTAATGATGTATATTAATCTTTGATTTGGAATTACAAATATTCCGTTAAAAATTAGAAGAATTTTCCTACGACATACTTCACTTGACTAAAAATAGAGATTAATTTAAAAATTGAACCAATTAAACATTTATTGTTTATCGTTTATTAATTTTGCAATTAAGTTAAGTTAGATGACAGAGGAGAGGATATTTAAGACGAATCTTAGCAAATTGTTATTAATTTATGGATTGCGGATCAAATATAACTAGTGAATATCTGACGGATATCTAATGGAGTTAATGGAAGCGGATATATTTAGAGATAACCTCGTTACCACAAATACGCAATTAAAAAAAATAAGATCGATATCCTAATTTTAATCGTGAGGATTGTGTTTCTTTTTATTCGAAAATTCTCTAATATCCATTTTTTATTTAATAAATTGTCTCACAATTAGTTTATTGATTTTATTAATTGTCTGCTAAACATATTCTCAGTTGACATTGTATAGTCATGCTATCTTATAACTATAGATATAATAAAACGCCAGTCTTTATCCGGTTATTCTTTGATCAATCCGGAATTAACTTTTCCTTAGCGAACATCTCATTGAACAGCGCTTTTTTCCATAACTCCGTAAGTTTCATTATTAAATATCTCAGATTAAAATTCTATTAAAGCAAAGTTCACTTGAAATTAAGCGAATAATAAGATTTCATTATACATTTTTCTTCGTAAAGCTTAATTGTTGAGACTTTTTTATTTTAATTGATTTGTAATTGAAGAATTATTGTTTCGATATTTCTACTAAGAAAGAGCCAATTTTTAATTGTTAATATTTGGGGATAAAATAATTTTCTTTATACGTTATGTTAAATCACAGATCAGAATAATATAATAGATACTTTATTATAATAAACAATCCAGTAATTTTATATTATTTATTATGTTTATAAGAAATATAAGTACTTATGTAAAATTCATATAGAATTTACGAACATTATAATGTATGGATTTTTGACAAATTCGATTGTTACGAACAGTTTACGTGTAGATTGTGACAGAAAGACTCGGTTTCAGATTTCTCATTGATTTCCCTTAATTCTTTTTCTTTCTCTTCCTCTCTTTTCGTTCTTGCTTCTCTCTCTCTCTCTCTCTCTCTCTTCTGCTCCCCTTCTTCTCTTTTTTTTCTCTTTCTCTCTCACTCTCTCAATGTCTGTGAAGAGTCGTGCGGAATTGCGGCGTCCCCTGACGTCGCGATGCCCGAAAGCTCGGTTCGAGAAAAGTTCGGTCGACGTTTAAAAGCGTCGCAAAACTCGCCGACCCAACCAGTTGCGCGCGTTCTCACCAGCTTCGTTCGTTCGTTCGTTTTCGCGGGTCAAGGTAAAAGTTTGCGAAAGGAAACTCGTAGGAATGTAAGTTTCTCCAGAAAGAGGATGTCCGTGGCTTTTCTCAAGATTCCCTATGGAGATGCCTTCAGAATCCTCATGTACGCTTGATAAAGCCTTATCTTTTTATCTCAAATATTTTTATTTGTAACCTGGATTTTAAAAATCCAATATCGTCTCAATCCAAAAATCACAATCTGAAATATTATTTCCGACTTTTTTCAGGCGTGAATGTGTCATCTTAATCGATATTATTATTAACAGTGTTGTAGCACAAATATTAAATTTTGTACGTAACAGATAAATTATTGAAAACTTGTTCGGAGTTTCACGCTTTAAGTGAACATTTATAATGCATATTTACACGGTCTGCGAGTTTTTAACTAATATACTGCAAACTGGGGGATTAGGGAATTTAGAGTACCATTTTTCTTCATTCACTTTGTGTAGCCACACATGAAATCGTTTCTTAAAAGTCTTCTGAGGATACCGAGCTTTTTGACTATACTCAACTTTCTTTATGCAGGCTTCTTCGGAATAGACGGAAATCACAAGATGATATTCCGCGAATATAAGGATTAAGAACGGATCGAGCGATATCTTTCAACTCTAAAAATTCCATAACTGGAACTACATAATGACATAGTGCACAGTCGCTGAGTAAAAGTCCGGTTTTCGCAAACTTTAGATCGCATGTGTTACACTCTTTTTCACGTGCATTCAGGAACTTCCCTCTGCAAGTTCATAGTTTACCCCCGTGGCGGGAACGTCGTCCAGCATCATAGCGTTCGTCTTTTATGTCCCCTCGCGCTTCTAAACATGTCCCGTGCCACCTGAAAACTTCGGTTCGTATCTTCGCATCTCCATACGGCCCTTTCAACGTTTCGTAAACGTCTGCCGCGAAACTTGATCACACGATGCCGTTTGACATTTCGCTTCTTCATTATTGTATAAAAGGATGCGATGTTCTAGCGCGAGATAGACATTTAAATTACAAGTTACGCGCGTAAATTAATGACATTCCTGATACAAGGCAACGTAATAGCAGAAACTTGATCGCAGTCAACGAATAAAAGAACGGTGGGGAGAAAGCGGGATTTTGCAGAGAAGGAGATGAAAGGGAGGGAAGGCAAAGGGGGGAAAGGAGAAAGCTGAATCTCAGCTTGCATTTCGTAGTACAAAATTAACAATAAATCGCGAGCTTTTGTCGAGGCCAAAGATAGTTGGCCTTTATGCGCATCACAATAGCACATTACTGTATTTCGAATTAAGAATGAGACGAAGGAGATAGGCAGAGGAAGGAGCTATTTGTAATACTCGCGGCGAAAAATAGGATTTCCTGCGAACATGCACAAATTCAATTCAATTTAGAATATAATACATCGCGATTCTCGAATCGCCCAGCCGTATCCTTCTGTCCGTACATCTTTCGGGAGCAAAGACGATTCTTTGCTCCCTAGAAAAAAGATGAGTAACATTTAGTTCCGCATATTTTTTCCCCTCTTTCTCTCTCGCGACTATTTTCTCGCCAAAATACTGAGCAGATGCTTGCTACAAGGTGACTAAATTTACTTGGAGTCTCGCGTTTATTTACGTGTCGCGGTCGCCGATTATTGGCGACAGCACGAAAGTTTCAAAAGACTCATTAAGGTTTCCTCATGCGCAAGATGAGTAATGCTGCTGGTATTAATCATAAAAATTTTTCTATATTAATTTTTCTTCATTTAATTCTGATTATTGATTAGCAGAAATATTTATATCTTTTGCATGTGAATTGCATCTAAATAATTACATTTCAAGATAATTTTTTGAAAATTTTTGGATAGATTAAAATTGTACATGTAATTGTGCATGTGTGTATGTATGTATGATTTGAACTCGAATATAGTCAATGTAACAGGGAATTGTTGAATATCATTTATTACATTGCTCGTCTCGTATTTGGATTTTTTCCGCGTTCTTTTATTTACAATAAGCAACAGCATCGGGAGATGCGGAGGTAGATATTCGATTATCCTTAGTTACACAAATATACGTACGTAATTGCGTGTATATCTCCGTACACGTGTAATAAGCATAGTACAGCTAATAAAGCTAATAAAGCATAGCTAATTATACGTGCGCACGTGTATACTCGCGTAGATGAGACCAGGGTGAGATGTCACAGAAGCAAATTGTCATAATGCGAATGCTGTGTAAATTAGTAAAGCTAAAAAATCGCGTCATCTACTGTATAATTCATTNATTCTTGAAACGAAACACCTGAAAAGGATTTAATTGAAAATGCAAATGGCCTTTAAGATCTCGATGCATTTCTTTTATACTTTAAGGTGTGTGTGCGCGCGCATGTGCGAATCTTTATATTTTTGCATGATTTTTTTTATATAATAATATTTATGTGATATTTTTTGTTATGTGTCATATCGACATTCAATCAAGTTACTGACAAGTTATGAGAAATAGGGTCGCTACTGGTTCTACCAGTGAAACAGCTATCTCTCTATTACGGATACTCTGACGAAAATTGTATATTTTTAAAATTAGCATCCCATTTCGTAATGTGTGACTCAGAGTTCGAAGACTATCTTGTAAATCGGAGGTTCCCAAAGTGTCATGGCCCCTTTTTAATATGAGGTCAGCTATTTGTAGATAAGAACGTAAAATTATACACCTTCTTTTCTCTCTATCAGAAAAGCTTATGCATAATTCTCTTGAAATTCAACTTGTGCTATTCGCGGAATGTTACAGCTGAGACAATGAATTCCAGAATTATGAGTTTCAAACGCTGAGTAGAATTTTAGTATCACAAAGTATAGTTAGGTAAATGGCTAAAAATCAAGAGACAACAGAACGCACTCGCAGACATTCGATACATCAAATCTACAATAGAAATAAATGAAATACATATACGCACAATGTGAGCGTTTTTAAATAATATTAAATTTAAAAAAGTCATAATTTAAAATTTTTTCCTCATTTAGTTAAAATTTTTTTTAATTATAAAATATCTCCAACATATTACTATTATTATTATTTCAAATATTCTGCAGAATTATTTAATTCTATTAAACCGAATTATTATTCTGAAGATAATGTTGCAAACAAACGTGCTAAATATGCTTTTGCATCTAGATATTAGTTTGGTGCAAAATGTTTATCATATTTATCGGATTAAGTTGAAAAAAAATTAAAGCTTTAAAGTAATTTTCATAAATTAAAATAGTCAGTACATTCTTTTTATCTAGAAAGAAATTTCTCGATATATTTTTCTTTCTTCAATTCAAATCAAGTAATTTTATTTAAAATTTTAATAAAAAGATAATAAATCTTTTTACATTACAGTCTAATATATTTTTTTAAAACGCATGTGTCAGAACTTTTCGTATTGTTAGCATTAGCAATAGAAAATTATAATAAATATTTTAGTGCTATAAAGAATTGTGTACGGCAGGTACAGCAATCGTCCATTTGAGATGAAGTCAATCTTCATTGGCAATCTCTATTGTTACGAGGAGAGAGGGAGAGGGAGGCAGAGGGGAGGGAGAGGGAGAGAGAGATACCCCTGCTAAATTCCTAATAGATTTTCACCTGCCATAGAGTGAAAGCAGCCCGACGTCGCGCCGTAGAGTCGTACCGTAGCCAATCGATCAATTAACCCGTTCCGCGTAGTAATAAGTAAGACAAGTGAGACCGTTAGCCTGTGCAAGCCCGTTACCTATAAGCTTTATTTATTACGCGGATTGCAACAGCCGCATAGTGGATTGCGAGCTGGTACTACCGTGCAATGTCCTTTTTAATTTTTGAAACGTATGTTGAAAGGCTATATATAACAGTAGTCACAAATATACCTACTATTATACTGACATTGTTTTAAAATACAGATGTTTCAGAAATTGTTAACTCTTGTTTTATGCAGAGGCTTATTCCATAACTAGTCATTTTCATTTTAATAATAAATTTCGCGAATTTGACATTTATTTTTGCTTAATAAAGATTATCCATATTTGAACAAGCTGCGAACTTACGATTCCAATTCAATCTATTGTAAAGTAAGTAGTAACGTAGCATAAAGTAACAATGTCACTAAACGGTAATAGCTTGGTCGCTTTTAAAAATTTTTCTTGATCTTATCGTAGTTTTCTCTCAATTCAGAATAAAAATAAGATATTAAAATCTGAAATTGTTAGACTTCACTATCCTGTAACATAAAATTGTATCCAATCGAATATGATTCAAATATTTCACGTTTTTTATTGCATCATATTTTTGATCATTGAAACATTTTATCTTTCAGAATTTGTCTTTTTTTTTATATTTTACAGAGCTATCATTTTTAAAACGTAGTGAAAAATCAAATCCTCTTTCTTTTATTCTCAGCTTTAATTTCATATGTACATACCATATTTAAATACCTTCGTCAATGAATCTTTTTAATGTTAAAAAAATATATGTATATTATACTGGAATTGTGCAATTATGTTATAAGGGATTAGTTAAATTAAACAATTAAATTAAAATTATATTGGTTGATTAGAGTCAATTTCTCTTTAACAAAAATATAATCAAATATTACTAAATAAAATCTCTAATCTAAATTTTATTAAAATTTTCTTCAAATTATCTAAAAATGTTGCATAGTAAAATATCGCTTATAAAAATAGAATTTTAGAGATTAAATATCAAGTAAGCAATAAGAAAAATTAATGTTAAATTAGAGGATCAATGTTTAGGAAAAGCATTATTGTCCTCTCGGGTTTTCTCTGTTTGAGAATTCTCATTCCACGCATACGAGTCGTCATGCCAGAAGAAGGTGGGATTACGTGGTGACGATTGGATCAAGTGGTTGTGCGGCTTATTTGTGGGGCGCGGCTCTATGTAAAGTTGGAATGCGACGTGTGTGCCACGCGAATTGACTCACCGAAGCGCGCGCTAATTTTGGCGGCGGCGTAACGCGACGCGCGTCGTTGACGGTAGTAGTAGGAGACGATTGTTCGTCCAGAAAATGCGGTCACATTCCGAAGAGAGTTCACTCATTCTTGATTTTTTTTAACTTTCACAGTTTTTATCTAACAGGCAAAAATAATTTAATAAACATAAAAATAAACTTTATATCAGATATTTTCTATCGAAATAAAATGCAAGGGTTAAAAAATAAACAACTTTTTAGAATATATTTTAGAAAGAATATTTTATACTTATAATAAAATTGATTTAATGCTATCGATAAATGTATATATACATTTTTTAATTTAATTTTATAATTACAAAATATTTCTTTCTTCTTCAAGTTACTATTCAAATAGCGTTTGCTTTCATATGCTTCTTTAGAAAATAATTCTTTTGTATTTTTTAATATTTTGTGTACATAGTATTAAAAATTATAAAGAAAAAAATATTTTCAAAAAAGCATGTAGAAATATATTACTAGCAACTTGAAGAATAAATTATTGAGCTAATTATAAAATAAAAATATAATATAATATTTAAATAAAGAAGATTATAAACAAATTTAACATACAGAAAATAATGAGTATCGCAAGATAGACTGTATATTACTTTGTAGTAATTGTATGAAACTCTATTATACATACATAATTTGGAGGTTCATGATTAGAAGATTGTTATTCCTGTTAGTGCACTTATACAATTATTATCAAATTTTGCACATTATCAATTTACAATTAAATATAACAGAAATAAATAAAATGATAAAATATAATATTCTTATTAAAAATTAAAGAAATATTTACAAATAATAAATTTACTCGTCATCATATTTACAATACGGAAATATACTTATGAAAATTATTTACTGTTTAATCGAAAATGCGAGAAAAATGTTAAAAATATCAACATGAATAAAGTTAAAATTCATATTCGTTTGCAGTCGATAATCAAAAATCCCATCTGACGCGTTTCTTTTTCATATGTAATGAACGCTTGAAAACGGTAGCGATGCCGCCCGATCGCATATTGCTAATTAACATCTGTTTATGCTATGCATGCCAAATTATTTATAAATATTCATGGTGTATGAACGCAGAGCTCGTTCCGCTGAAAGTTTGATAAAAGTTAATAGATCGGATGCATAATTAATGCGCGATCTTGAAAGGATCGTTTGACGTAAACAAATTGCAGGAATTGGAAAGCAGAACGTTGCGTTTTTGACATCGCATTTTCCATAATATTTTATAAAATTGCAGCACCGATTCATCGTGTGAATCATTACATCATGTTGAATATTCAGCGTATATGTAGCGAAACTAAATTTAAAAAAGTGACAAATAAAAAAATATTTTAGAATAACATTTTTACATTTTATGAATAATTAACTATTACGTTTTGAATATAATTTATCTTTGAATGATTTTTGTCAGTTCGTTAAAACTTTTGTGCGTTGTAAAACTTTTATTGTGCTTATAAAGAAAATATAGTTTGAGCCGAATATTTTGTGCCTGAAAAAGTTTACGCAACGCTAGTTTAGTAAGCATAGTGCAACAAAGAAGAGAGGGCGAAAGAAAATAGGATTGGAAGGTGAGGGATAAAAAGGACAGAGACAACATAGGGATGGGATGTAAGAGTAACTGCTTTCTACCAACCACGACAGTTAGTAAAGTAAGATGAAGCGAGTCAACGAACGAATTTCTAATTTAAAATCCAATTCATCCTCTAATCCTATTCACTTGCTGTTACTGTGACTTTAGTGTGGTGTTCATTTATTCACGAGCGCGCGCGCCCACACTCGCACATACGCGCGCGCACACACATACATACATTCCGCGATTACTTGAATTTTTTACGTTAACAAAATAAAAAGAATGTACTAGTTACAAATAGCTTATGACTCATGTTATATGAAAAAAATTCTATTATATGATGAATGTAAATGGAATTATAGATAGTAAGATAAATTGTCGATCACGTCACGTTAAAAATAATTTAATACGGTGGAGATATAATATTTTTCATTATATATATATAGTATAGACACTCGGTCAGTTCATAAAGAACTGATTTAATCATGCTAATCGTTTAGCAAGAATAATTTTATAGCGATATTGATTTTTAACTGTTCTCGATTTATTGAATTAATTTAATAATATATTGCTATTTTAGTTTCTAAATTAAATGGTCTATTTAAATCGTCGAACGTCATCGGTAGAAGTCAGTAGTTATAAATCATATTACGCGAGAACCATTAGAAAAATTATAGAGATTTTTAAAATACTTAGTTACATCCATTCCTTTTTTTCTTAAATGAAAAATGTATAAAATTTTCATTATTATTGCGCCTAACAGCTTCATTATTAATATAATTAATTACTTTTGTCTTAACAAATTTCAAACCTAATGAGAGACTGATAATATAAAATAATACGGATACTAAAAAGTGACTTTGAATAAATTGAAAAAAGCGTCATACGATAAAAGGTACATTATAGTTATAAATATAGTCTATATTATATAGACATGAGAAAGTGGGAGCTAATATAACAGACTTTATTTGCATATTACAAGGAAAGCGCAAAAAATATGCGAATATGATGAAGTGCAACTTCTCTTCCTTTGTTTTCAACATTATTTTGTATTTTTTTTTAAATTTATAATCGTTATTGCAAAATCCCGCGCGCCGATCTATCGTTACGACGGCGACGAATAGAAATTAATTGGATCGCGCCCGGACATTTTTCTGATTTATGCATTAGCCGTGCGTGACTAACGAGGCGTCTTAATGTACCTCGAACAGAGTAAGACGGTTTGGATCAACGCCAACGGTTACCCGGCCGGCTCGACTCGCATTACTTCGAGTGTCTTCTCGTCTTCCGGGTCCTCGTTATTCCACCCATCCCGATCCTATCCGTGAGTTAAATAAACAGAATGAGATACATTTAACCATTAAGTGCATCGCTTTACACAGGGGAGAAATTGTATCTTAAAATATATTTTTTATACTTTGGTTTCGTAGCGAAAATTACTGCACTAACATAAAATATTAAAATATCAAAATTATTAATGTATAAGTGTTAAATATTATGTTTTGATTTCAATCTGCATTGTTGTAAAAAAAAATAATCGTAAATATTCCTCTAATTTATATTAAAAACAAGAAACAGAGAATAACAAAGAAAATAATGTTTCGAATGTAATCGAAAACGTTATTTGCAATAATTATGATATGTAACAATAAAATATTTTCCATTGAAAGCTTTATCGCTATAAACAATAAAATTGTTAAAATGGGTACGAACGATATGTTTCATAAATATCATTAATTATATATTATGAATTACATATTATCAGTTATGATTTTTAAAAATATTACAATCTCATTTATCGTAAAATTAGATTAAATCTATGTATAAATACAAAATTTTTTCTGTATAAACAGAATAATTATAATATGTATATAAAACATGCTCGTTACACAGGAAAAAGATACTAGTAATATGTAGCTTTTTAAAAATAATCTTATTATTTAATTTCTACGCGGTTATACTTTCATATTGATCTTAAAATCTTGTCGATCACATTTTTCAGAGATTGACTTCTAAGAAAGTCAATGTAAAACTGTACGATTTTCTCTGATAGGAATTTACGTATCGACTTCCCCTTTTCGATCTTCCTATCTTTTCATCCCTTTTCGTACCGACAATTACGTCGCAGCTACCCTACCCGTTTCTCTCTCATACATTAAAGATGTCGCCGGTTTCCTGACAATACCTGCCAAGATTGCGTCATATGTTTCCGCGGCAGGAGAGGAACGTCGGAAGGCAATTTGAATTTTGCATTAAACATCAATGCGTATATTTCGTGTGTTTGGATCGTGCAATTTCGTCTTTATTGGACACCATCGCGGATTTTCGACTTTGCAGTGTCGAATGTCACCGTTGAATGACAGCAATACTAGAAAAAAAGAAGATTGATGAAATGTCCCAGTGATTATAAATGGCCCAATTAATAAAAATAAGACAATTGAAACAAAATAAACTTAATTATATATTTACTTTGTATACTCATCCTGCATAAGATACTTGCATAATTTTATGAAAATTATAATTAATTGATTATTTTTATTTCTAATTAAAAAAATAATTTTGTTTCTTTATAATTTTGAAAATAAATAATTGATTAAGTTGAACAGACTTTTATTTAGTTAGAATGTTATTTGGTACACATAGATAATATTCCTTGCTGGAAATTTTATATTTTAATTGTTGCGACGAGATGACTGAGACTAATTAACGACTTGTTACGAATTACATTCAGCGAGAACATAAGTTGGACTTATGCCAAAGAAATGTGACAATAACATATATAAATTCAAAATAGTTATGATTATTAATAATCCTATTTAATACAATCGAGAAAGATATATTTTGCGTTCTAAATTATACGCTATTAAAATTTTAAATAAATTAGATGGAAAATTAGAACATAAATAAAATAAAAAATACTTATATTTTTAAAAGTGATTTACACAAATTATGTATAACATTAGTATGTTTGTTTAGTTAGCGGTGGAATGAGTTTTTCTACAAATTAAATAATGTAATGTAATAAACGATAACATAATTATGAAAAAGGAGTTAAAAGAGGACAGATTTAAATCAAAATGATATGCAATGTAAAAACAATAGACACATTTCAGTTATAAATAATTACATTCAAAAGACTTTATTTTAAATTACTTTTATACTTTAATACGAGAGAGAGAGAGAGAGAAATTTTTATTTAAAAATGTATTAAAAAAATAATTTATATTAATATATATGAATTCGCAAAAATTATCGTTTTTAAAAAAACTTCAGAAAAACAATGCATCTCTTAATGTTAAATAAAAAAAAAATAAAATGATCAATAGTAGTATCTTTCCACCGATGATACAAATAAAAGATTATGGTTTTTCCAAAAAACAAATATCATACTCATTTTGGGTATTCTTAGATATAGATATATTTTATACAGATAAAATCAATTTTTGTGGAATTATATTTGAATCGATAGACATTTCTGCATCAATTAAAATCTCAATTATGTTATAAGATTACTTTTATTTCAGTATATTGATTTCAATAATCTTATATTTTATGATATTCTAAACTATTTAGTTTTACAGTTATTGTTTAATATAAAAAATAAATTAATTTTATTAAAGTTATTTAGCTTGTAATAATTTATTTCATTTCGAGAATCACGATATCTTTCTTGCAAAAGTAATAAATTTTTATTTTATAAAAATCTCTGTTTTATGCGCGCATGTGTATGTGCACGCACGCATGCATGCTTATAAAAAATAAAATTTTTTTATCTAATTTCATAAAAAAATTATATTTTATATACGTAGCCCTCGATAAAAATTTAAATTTTATGGTATGTTGATAATTCGTTCTAAAAATATCTATAATTTGACTTTTCATATATTATTTCAAATAGAATCGAATTGCCAATTAATTTCTGCTGAATGAAATATTACATAATAATTTAAGTAATTCTTCAATCGCAATCTGTCATCCGGTGAGGCATAAGAATGCGTCACTATTAGACTGTTTGGCGAACTGCCTAATGTGATTTAATCTATCACTAGCGATCTTATTTCTTTTATTTTTTTTCTATTAAACATTTTTCTCTCTCCTAACATGTTCATTATAATAATAATATAAATATAGTTATAAATGCAATAAAATATAAATACAATAACATATATGTATATTAATATAATATAAATATATAAATTAAAACTATAATAATTATAAGTAAATAGTTAATTTCTTAAAATATCACAAAAATTTGTAATAATCGAGCAATAAATTTATAAAAAATTTATGTAAAAAGGAAATGAAGTTGTATAAATTGAAAATAGTTTCATGTTAACATTTAAAATTAATATAATATAAAATCGAATAAATTTGTTCAATATTAACAAGAAAATTAATTATATTTTCAATAATTTATCTCATACTGATTGTAATGGAGAAAATTATGGAATTTATTTATTATAGTTTTATACATGATCAAAGTACAAATATTTATCGAATTTAGAGCTTCGGAGAGTTGAACATCAATAACCTTCTATTGTCGCTAGTATAGATATAGCAATATGAAGTTGTAATATTCGAATTTTGCTCAATTCGAAGTATTAGTTTAAAATGGAAAAAACTTATCATGTCCGAAATGAAATAAATCACGAGTCATAGTGCATAAAAAGATCAATAAATTTTAAATATCATCTTTTGACATTTTATCAAAGAAAAATCTATTCTAAATTTATCATCTGCCTATCAAAATTAAGGTCGCGAGTTGTGAGATATTCATATATTAACTTCATCCCATTTCTATTTGTACGTGATGCACGGACAGGAGCGTGGCAAATATTAACTGGCTGTTTACTCGTTCAATAATCGCAGATAAAATGCATGTAACTCGGTTGAAATAATTGGGGTCCAATAAAGCCGCGAATCTGTATTTCCGCCGTTATGTATACGACTTTTTGACGTCTATTTTGAAGTTGCTAATTAACGGCTGCAACAAAGTCCTGGTGCGACAACATTGCGACAAAGTTGCGACAAAGCGACCGTTGGAATTATGGGAATCGCGGACGATTCCGCGCGAACGACTTGCTCGCGATTTCGTGAGCTAATGCAAACTGCAATATTGCCAGACAGACAATGTGGCGTTCGACAATATGCAATAACAAGTTCACATCGTTAACGACCTCGCGAGTTTCTCGAAAAGGGCTGACATGATGACGGCGGTGCCCTTTTGTTCCGCGTGGAATAGAAACCGAGCAACGCGCATCCGTTTTATTTTAATAAACTATATTAATTATTTAACGATTTTATTTTGGAATGACACGAAGCCGGGACGCAAATTAATCTGCGGTTTTGCCCTTTTGTGCGTGCTTCTCGTAAGGGACTCGTCGACACGATATTCGCACACTATTATAACAATCCATTGTTTTTGAATAAACAAGCAACGCATTGAAACTTAAAAACAATATCTCGACCATTATTATTTGCAGTTGAAGTATAGAAAGCATTCATATGATGCTAAATCGAGCAATTCTGTGCTATCATAATTAAATAAATCGTATTTAAATGAAATTGCGAAAATTAAATTTTCTCATTTTTTAATTAAATCAGAATTTTTTTATAATAATAGTATTCTTATATACACAATTAAAAATATAAATTAGTCAATTATCATACATCGAATATTTTAATTTAATTAATAAATTAATATTAAACAAAACTTGATATAAAAATTAATTACATTTTAATAAGGTTTATCAGATTAAAATAAAATATGTCATCTACAGTTTTATCCATAATTAATATCATTAATTGTAACAAAAAAGCAATTTAAATACATTAATATCTATTATAGAATCATTATAGAATAATGACTATTATAAACATAATAATGAAAAAAGAAAATCTGTGTGCTTAGTGGGAAATATTATTTCATAATTAATTTGCGAATATATATCGAATGTTCAACTATTTATATCTTGAAAATATATTTGCTTATTTAATGAAAAATTAATTTATATCTATTTTTTTTCAGTTAAAAATTTAAAAGTTTAAAGTTTTATTTCGTTTCCTAATTATTCTTAATTTGGTTTTTACCGCAATTTATTTAAACATGCCACTTATTAACTTAAGTAAAAAAGAAAAATATTCTTGATTTAATTTATTTCGTTTAACATTTAACCGACGGTCGCGCAAGTATACAAATATGCATCTGTTTAAATATATGTATAATGTAACAAATCACATAAAAGCATTATTGGTTTTTTTAAAACAATAGATAACATAGTATGAAATAATATACAGATGATATCTACATCACATAAAAGATATTTTGATATACAACGAATTTTTAAAGTTATCAAAAATTATTGTTAATGAAAATAGTCATAGATTATTTTTGTAACCTATCAATATCTTCATGTTTGAATTTGATTATTCTGATAGATATTTGTGTAAAAGTAGCATAGAAACAGAACTATTGAAATAAGAACCAGTAATATTATTATTGCTGTGTCACTAACAATTATTATTGGTTGCATTTATTAATAGTGACATTTTATTTCATCTTTAACAATTGCATAAAATGTTATTGTAAGAAATATAGAGGTAGAATTTTAATTTAATATAATTATTGTCTTCTATAAAATTGTCGATAAATATACTATAAGTTTACTAAGAAATGGTGTACTTTAGTAATAATTCGAATTAATTATTAATTTTTTGACCTTCTGACTGCATCAAATAACGACTTTATTTGACTGATTAACATGACATGAATTATCATTTACTTCTTTTGAAAATTGTAACTATCTGTAATTTTGAAAAACGTTTTTGAAAAGAAAAGTCTTACATATATGTATACATATATTTGTACGTGCCTATATGTGCACATGTTTATCATGTTTCATATCTGAACTGTAATAGGTAATCGATACATATTCGCCGAGTGTGATACTTGATTATTGATTTCGCGTACACAGTTGACGCAAATTAGGTATAATTAATATAAATTAAACACAAACCTAAAACATTCGTTTTTTCCTATAATATGTATATGCCATCACATATGGTTACATGAATTCTTTTAATAATATTAGGATATACTTTATATGTGAGGAAAAATCAATAACAGTTTAATTTTAGATTATTTTATTCAAATGAATTCTAAAGCCACATTGCCAATTAATAACCATATATGTAGTTATATAATATTATAATTATGGTGTGTATAATATAGTTATTATAGTTATACAGTTACATAGTTAATACAGTTAATAATCAACTTTACTGACCCAAAGGTCTATTTAGTAATGCTATATAAAGCCGCGTCTTCGCTTATAATCGGTTTTGCGGGTCAGCAAAGCCATTTGGTAGCATATAACTAGATAGTGTGTGTCAACCTACATCCGTTGATATCAAATTGACTGCTTCTCGATACAATTAAATTCTATAAATCAGTATCTGATTGACAAAAGGAAATAAATTCAATTTATTTTTTTTTTTGGTAAAATTGTCTTTCATTTAGGAAATCTTAATTTAACTTAGTGATCATTTAAACTTTTACTGTAATAAAATACGCTTTAACTATAAACGTATTATCATATCATTATTTGATTGCAGTCTTAAATGAATAATTTTCGGATCATTCAGTAAAATTGATAAAATTGAAGTTTCATTGAAAGATTTTGTTAGATCGTAAGATGCAATTTTAATTTATATATTGTTGAATCTATAAATATACTTATTTATGGAGCAAGCATTTGTTAGAAACTTGTAAAATTAATAGTCTATAAATTTAAAAGACGTATCTACGCGATTTATAAACGGAAAGAACGATAAATTCATAAATTCATAAATTATTTCACACATAAGGTTTCACATACAAGGTTTCTTAATCCCATTAAATAAATGTTTAATAGTAGATTCTTACATATAATACTCTAACGTATCTATTAACATTGACAATAATAAAATTAGCAAATCATTTTATCAATAAAATAAAAATGATTGGATGAATAAATTATACATGTAATTAAACAGAAATTAATATTTAGTAGATTGTTATTATGAACTATTTTAGGCGAAGAATTAATTCATTAAAATGTCATTTTCTTCTCTTATCTTCTCATACTGAATTTGAATATTAATATCTTAACATTAAATTTTAATATTGCCATCTTTAAAATATAATAATATACAATATGTAGTAGATTTTTAATTAGTTCATACGTATTAATCATTCGCATACAAATGAAATGCAATCATGACTTTAATATTTATGTTTTTAATGTTGTTGTTTTAATTAGAATATATACAGTTACAGATTAAGAAATGGAAAAATGACACATTAATTGTTATTTAACAGATCTGAAATCTCGTTACGTTTCTGTCGCTAACAAGTAAATAAGTTTAAGTTGCAAGACGCAATGCGCGTTAGGCGCACCTGCTCAAATGATTCAACGAGCTTCTTGAATTTTCACAGGTCGAATTAGAACAAGGTCTTTGTCTGTGAATCATTCTATTTCAAATATACGAAACAACTGTAACGCAGAGTTGGACGCAATCCAGTCTGGATTAAAACGATTCCGCGACGTGTCCGCATATAGAATAATTATTTATGTTGACGCATTTAGCGGTGAATAACAGCACGCACGTACCTAAGTGGCGGAAAACGTAGGTGTGACGTATTATGAAATTTTCCATAATAAATGGTCCAGGATTAATGACACGTCTTTTGACATACGTTGCCGATCTTGTAAATTATTACAAAAAAAGAACAACGTATGTGCGCGTGTACGGATTCCCTCTCTCCCTCTCTCTCTCTCTCTCTCTCTCTCTCTCTCTCTCTCTCTCCCCCCTCTCTCTCCCCCCTCTCTCTCTCTCTCTCTCTCTCTCTCTCTCTCTCTTTCTCTCTCTCTGTGTGTGTGTGTATGTGTGTGTGTTTCATATTATATTACATCCGGAATGAAATGATTCATAACAGTTGTATGCAGAGTGCATATTACAATTCGCAGCTTTAGATTTAATTCGACGAATTCTCTAATAACTATAGCGTTACGTCTACATATAATGAATTTATCATGACTAGAGGAGTTAATGCAAGTTAAAATCTTCTATCAGCACTTCATAATATATACTAACGATGTATGGAAATAGCAGTCGCTCGCCATGAATTTATATTTATAATAAAATTCAAGGAAAATGCGTTTGCATCTCGTTAAAGAAACGAAAAGCGTCAATATGGCGTCCAATTATCGGCTTATCCCATCTTGAGATTAAAGTTTCTCGCAAAAGTAATCTGACGATCTTCACAGAGTTAATAAGAATTACGGGAATTTTCTTTTAAGAAATGTAAGATTATTTAAATGAGATAGTCTGGATATAAATATATATAGTAAGTTAATATCATATGTAAAAGTTTCAGAATATTTCTACAAAATAGTTTTTTTTTTTAATAATATCGAATAATTTTCGTGAAAATGCGAAAAAGGTTTGCAAAGCTATAATATTTTAAACTTTGTCTCATATGTTCATTTCGTGATAAAAAACATTTCAAAATTTTATGTTTTTAATAAATTTTTTCTAAAGATTGCTTTAGCTTCGTAACGATAATGATAATAATATCATTAACGGATATGAATGTCATATTATTTGATAATGGGAAATTCAGTTGAACAGTTGTACCAATTCGTTGTAAAAATATTTAAATATCGATGAATTAGTAAAGTGGATACTTGACTCGTTAGTTTCCGTCTTAATTGATTAATCCGAATCTTTCCGCAATTAACAGAATTACGAAAAGAGTAGGGGGGTATGACGTGACGGAATTTTTTTGCACGTGGCAATGTTTAATCGCCAATGTAGGACGAATCTTCTTTGCCGGAATTAATTAACAAAGTCGCTCTAATCAGTGCTGTCCGCTGATTGGCTATCGTGCGAACACGTTGGGTATATTTGTTTAAACAAACGGAACAGATGCGAGCACGGTGATTTCACACGCGGATTATCATGAAATTATTGTACGAATGGAAGCAATATACTGATTAATGGCGACATTGATCGCATGATCGGTGGTATGTTATTATTTCAATGCATAATGATAATGCAAGAAAATATATTATTTCAGACTAATTCTTTATGATATTATAACGTGTTTGCATCATTTTAAAAGAAGATTTACTTTTGTAAATAAATTTTGTAAATAAAATTCTATTATTTTTTATTATTTATGGCAAATTTATTAATTGCAAATTTTCTCTTTAACTCTTATAGTAAATTAATGAAAATTCATATATATATATATATATCATGTTTAGATTAAATTTTAATTTAGAGTAATAACGTTTATTCATAAGGTAAATTGAATTTATGTGAAATAAAAGCAATGGTATCTAAATTAAATTTTCTGTCAATCTACAAACTTTAGTTTACAATAAATTAATTTTACTTTACATTGGATTAATCCTTAATTCTCGTCCGATTATTTCACTTGCGGTAATTTACATTTCTTACGCTTTTAAGCGAGAAATAGAACTCGAAGTAAATTACTACGTAATAATAATAATTTGACTGAAATTCGATTCGTGTTACGAGTAAAATTTATTTGTTCGGCAAGATCACGAATGTACGAATGGTTGCCGTGGACGAGACGGAGGTTGTCGGGGTGTCGCGACGCCCGCAATCGAAACTGTAACTACGCGGAACTCCGTCACGGCGGCGGCGGATTTCGACGTGCGGCGTCCCGACGCGATTCGTCCCGTCACGCGTGGCATACGCGACAACTAACTTTAATCTATATATCAGAGCGTGATTTCGGTCCGTCCGTGCTGTACCGTCATAGTCGCCAACTTGGCGAATCGATCCGAACTTTATATTATTTTTTTATTTAGGTCACTTATTCAATTACCAATGGGTTGAATTCGCGTATGTAGGCATACCAACTGAAGTATTTCTCGCAAATAAAATGAAAATATGCAATTTAAAGTCAGCGACTTTTATATAGATCTAAGTATACTATCTTTATTTAGCATGTCTGGAGCATGTTTGAGTGAAGTATTATAAGAAAAATTATTAAAACGAGAATCATGCGAATTGCACACACATCCTGTTGCATTATTTCATTGATATCAGTTGATATCAGTTTCCACATGTCAGTTATTTCAATTGTTCTTAGAGTTTTTCTCTTTCTCTTTAAAGATTTGTTTAAAGAAAGAAATTAGAAAAGATTAGAAGTGCTTTAAACGGGAGTATATATAATCCCATTTCCAAATATAATATTATATAAAGGTTATTTATCAGACATGAAAGTTTCATTTATTGACAGTTTATATTATGATAATTTTGCTGATTAATATTACTGAATTCGATTCTGCTGATGGAGTTTATTGAAATAATTATTCTTTTCAATTTTCGCTCATTAAAGAAATATTTTAGGGTAAATTATTTAAATTATTTAATAATCTGTTTCATTATAATAGCTATATCTTTTTTGGCCTCGGTATTTCAAAAAGAAGGCAGAGATATTACATAGAAATGAGTAATAATATAATATCCAGTGGCTGATCAAAGCGATCAACAAGTGGCGTTTTTCCCCTCACTTGTTGGAAAAGCTATAGTCGTATTACATAATAATGTAGTAGTGAAACAAACCTTTATTATATCCATAGTAACTGATGAGGTAGATATATGAAAAATTTTTTTGAAGCTATCTTTATTTTTGCTAGTTGTGAAGATTAAATATCTCGAGATACGAGATTGTACACACAATGCGGTTCGATATTTTATTATACGTATAAAATAAGTAGATCAATACTTTCAAGACTCTTCGTTCTTATACAGAGTCTTGAATATATGAAAAAAGTAAGCTTTAAGAAATTTTAAATATGATTTTCTTCAAATTTAAAGGAGGGCAAATCGTTGTCTGTGAATATATCATGTATTATGTTTAATGAATTCACTGTAAACTTATTTTTCTTATGCTTATACATATACAATTATCATCATATCGTATGTAATATCGCACAATTTCGCAGATTTAGTATATGTATATTTTACTACGTGTTTTATAGAAATATTAATAGTAGCAGTGTAATCGTAATATGTAGAGTATATCCAAGACCTCTACCAGCTCTTTCTTATCGAGGAAGATGATAAAGTTTGTACTAAGTAAGTAAGAAGAGAAATCATTGTTTCAAAGTTACGATATTAATATCTTTTCGACTAAGTACGATTGAAAGTTAAGGATTTTGTGCAATTAAGCAGCGAAATTGTTTTAGTAAGAAAATCTTATTTTTCAGAAAATTCTTATGTAAATTTTTCTTCAGTAGAAATTTAATCTCTAAGAAACGTATTTATTTTTCACGATATTTAATGTTAAAGATTGAAAAGTTGTGACGTATAATAAATTCAATTTATTAAAAATATCGGCAAAAAATTATTGATAAAATAGATAAAATTTAAATAAAAATAAGATTAGTAGCTCTATTTAAATGATTAAACAAACTATTCTTTTTCATATACATTTTATTCTTTTTAATTAACATATAACATTATAATATAAAATGAAATAAAACAAACATATAATAATGAAACATTAATAAAACTTTTTAAACGATGTGTTTCTAAGAAAAACTGTAAACTGTAAATATTACTTAAAATACACAAAACTTTCTATAAGAAGCAAAATATCATTTAAAACGGTAATCTTATTTAGCTACGGGTGAATAAGCAAAAATCAATGAATGCCGCACGAGCGTTATCTGAGAATCTCTTGATGCCGTTTGCAAAAACTGACGCAAAATTTCGATATTCTCCATTGAACTGAATCTGACCATTTTCGTGACCACGCGAACCACATTATTCCGACACCCCCCCAATATCCATTACGCCTCCTATCAGCTGATTCCGATTTAATTGAGCCAGCCGTAGCCAATTTGGCAAGATGCTCCGCGCCGCATTATAGGAACTCGCGTTAATCGGATGAAGTCTGCGGTCTACGAAGGATATCAGGGACGGTACGAAATGTCTTGAGATCTCCCGAGAGATCTCCGGCCCCCTCCCGTTCTCTCTCTTTCCTCGTCCTCCGCCACGCAAGTATTTGACTTTCAAATGGCGGCCGCGCTGTACTCCGTTATAACCAGGCCGCTCCATTTCGAGAAGCAATTCCGGCGGCTGACGAATGGCCGACTCTCGAATGGACGAACGATAACTCGATTCGGACGCGAGCCGTGCGGATTGTGCCGCGGCACCGGCGTTGGCGCCGTAAAAATGGCGCCTGCTATACGCCGCGGCCGTCGAAGACAACGTTAACTGCATCACGATGGAAAAATTGGATTCCGAAATAATAGTCTATCTTTACACAGCACACGAAATCTAACATGTCAGGTTGTCGTGAATGTCTTAACATTCACTAGATAGCTATTTTTCGATACATCATGTCTATAAGTATAGTGATATAAGTACAGGATATTTCTTAAAATATAAATTATTGGAATTGATTTATTTTAGCAAATGTTATGAAATATTTAGATTTGATTTTCATAACAAGTGATAACTGTAAACAGATAACTGTAAACAATAAATTGAACTATTATACACATTAAATTACATAAAAATTATTTATCAGATGGTACTGTCACGAATTTATGTTATTTTTACGTATTATATGGAAATACAGTAACGTTTCAAATATAGTTTAATTAAAATCTGTCAATGTTCAAATATAGTTTAATTAAAATTTAAAAAATCTAAATAAAGGTGTGTATATGGAAATTTACTGATATTTTTATCGAATTTTTGTATAAAAGGTTGTATAAAATATATTTATATTTTAGTGCAATTAAATATTTACGAAACTCCACGTAACGAATGTCGGGTACAGTCAAGTTTAATTAAAGAAATGAGTTAAATTTATTTATTTTTAGTAGTTTAAACACTTTTTCAATACAGTCTGTTTCTTGTAAAATAATTTTAAATATATTCAGAAAATATTTTACATTTAATATTGTTTAATAATGTATTCAATTAAGTTTCAACAAATTTTGAAATTTGTCAATTGGCATAAAGAAGATTATATTGTATTAAAAAACACAAGACCATCATATATTAGTTTTACTGGCACGCGGAAAAGGAAGTTGCAGGGAATAAAGTTTGATTAGGATCGCAAAAAGCAAGCCATAAATTTTGTGCTTTTTTATTTATATCTTCACAGATGTTGCATAAATTCGAACTTTACAAGTATCGCTAGTATTCGACTACTTTCTCACTATTCTTTCGTTTTACAATCGTCAAATATCTTATACTTTATGAATTTATTAATGAATCCGCTAGGAAATTTATGAATTCATGAATATTTATGTTTCATAAATTAAAGCTACACTCTGTGCGACAGAATGAGTGACTTCGTAACACGCAATTGCTTTCACTTTGGTCATTTTATCTAGTTTTTCTATTTCTAAATAAAATTTTTCAACACAAATATATTTGAATTTTTAAGAAAGAATTAAAAAAATAACCTCTTAAAACAATTTAATGGTTCAGAAGTTAGTTATAACTATATCTATATATATATATCTATTATACGCGCGCTTGGCTATTAATATAAAACAATTTCTCTTTAGCCATACTTTCATGCCCAAACGAAAACCATAAATTCCGCGTCGGAAAAGAAAAACGCGTCGATAAATAATGCATCCTTTCACCGGCCAGTCGGCCAGCCGACCATTTTCTAATTCTTCCTCTTTCCCCCCCCAACGCTCGGCGTCCACCGCGAATATTGGATTCCTCGTTCCCCTTTACCCTCAAACACGTCGAACACGTTTTTTTCTCCGGTTCCTTAATCAAACGGAAATTACCCGCGCGAAGTTGTCACCGGATACTCGCATTCGCGAATTCGAGAAAAAGTTTAAATCGGAATGCGCCAAATCGAATCACGTACATCCCCCGGACCTCCGTCGCCTCGGAAACAAAGTGCCGACTAGCCATAGCATTGGCGAGGAAACAGCGAGAGCTTCGGAAGGGGAGGAAGATCGCTCTTAAAACGTAGAATCAATTACGCCAGGATTCCGATTGGTATTAACGCTCCCTTCTAATGTTCGATGTGCGAACATCCCCATGGTTTTCTTTTTACCCTTTGCAGATGCGAAGATTGCAATAGTGTTGAAAAAAATTCAGAATCGATTTGGCGATTTGTTTTGTTGCAAATTTCTCGATTCATCACGACTTATTTTATTATTCACATGCATATATACAAATTTTTTAAGACGTAGATTGTTGAATCAACATTAAATTTTGCGAATGTGAAAAATTAATGGAGACTTAAAAAGAAAGAGAGAGAGGGAAAGAGAGGGAAGAATGAGTTGACGATACATCGTCACGCCGGGATCTTGTAGAGATCGACTTTTGGAGGTCGACGGAGATTCGAGTGGGTCGATTAATCGAGTTACGCGAGCCGGAAACGGAAGAGGAAAGTTTCCTTGGCAGAATTCAATTTGGAAATTAAAGGATTCGCAAGCGGAACGAATCGAGGAAGTTTCCTTTTTTGAGGGGAGAGGATGAGGGATCTTCGTCTTTGTTTTTCCGTTAAGTCGCTTAAATTCGCGCGCGACGAAAAGTTTTGCTTAGTCGACGGTTCTCGATGCGTCGATTTTCTAAAGAATAGTACATTACAGACTGCTAGAAATAATAAATAAGTAGCTCTACTTCTCACTATTATTTTTCTAGATTGAAGTTCTCTAGCTCTCTTTCTTGGCATGACTACGTGCGAAACTATGCGAGACATGGTATTATGAAAGTTTTACCTTACACTTGTTTTCAAGTTTTCTACTAAAATCTTTTGCACTCTTGCTACGTGGACAGTAGACTAAAAGATAAATGTAAAAATTGTGGAGAATAGAGTGTACCTTATTAATATTCTGTAAGCTTTTCTAAATCCTCATTTTAAAAAGTTTACCTCACGTCGTTTAGTATGTTATTATTTCAAGTATTTTAATTACTTTCCGTTGTTACATAGCGACTTTTCAGGAAAAGTTTGAACTATTTATCCAAGAACGTTACATGTGCTGCTTTAAAATTTTTCTAAAATTCCTATTTCTCTTTAATATATTAATAAAATTATATAATGTATTTAAATAATTTGATATATACAAATTACATATGTTAACATAATATCTAAAATAAATTATATTATTAACATGAGACATTATTGCAGGAAAATACGATATTATGGATATTGTGTTACTTTACGTTCCATTAATGTTGCGTTATTTATTACCTTTAAAGTTTACAACTTAGAAATGTGGAAACTTGGAAATAGAGGGTTTGGGGGAGAGTGATAATTGACGCAATTACGTTGGCGCGGACACTATCAGGTGGATGATGAAAGGGACGAGAGGGATGAAAGGGACGAAAGGGATGGATTGTATATTGCGACGCGAAGAAATCGAATTACCGCGGTAAAACCATCCTAATGCATTTGCCCGTCATGGAATTCCGCACGCTTGTTCGCTCGTGCGAATTAATGATGCCACATTTGCAACGCAAAGTCAACTACTTAAGAATAATATTTTAGTAATACCAGTTGAAAATGCAATGTTAAAGGCAATTATAAATAAAAATTAAATCAAATCAAATGTTGCAAAGATGAAATCTCGATATGACGTATGTCATAATAAATTCGAAATGAGCGTGAGAAACAAGGATATAAATTGAGTGAAAAATATTGAATAATTCATTAGTCGAGGAAATATTTTTGAACCATTTAACGATGTCATGATTTAAGAATTAAATAATTTCCAAATACACTTTGAAGAATAATAAAAGTAAAAGAATTCTGAAATAAATTTATTTATATTATTTAAAATTCTGGAGATACGGGTTATTTTTTCTGACTTTTAAAATAGGACTTTAAAACTATTTAATAATTTTACGTTTACACAATAATGTGTTAGACCGTAATATTCATTACTAATTAAAAAGCAATTAACGAGAAATAAAGTCGTGAAAAACCGTTTTTCCGTGCGAGCAAGGATGACTTCATGTTGCCGTGATGTACCTCACTTGTCGCGTGAGCGCAGTTCTTCCAAGACAATGCATTCTAGAGTGGTCTGCAATTCGGCCTGCAATTCGGCGCATCGGGATGCAGTTGGAAACGTGTTGGTGATCACTTTACGAGCCGACGTGATTGCAATCATCCTCCTTTCGCAGGCTGGCGCCGCTCTCGGGAATCCCTGAGTGAACTTTTAATAATTCACTCGCAGCCAAATGCAAGCGCAATGTAAGGAGGAGGGAAAGGGTGAATGGCGCATCCGCTTGAAAAAAATTGGATCTTAAGCGGCATACGCGTGAGCGGAATCCTCGAGCGGATTGTCCCGTGCAATAGGTCATAAGAGGGCATATAAAAAATATTAATCTTACAAGTGCATTTTGCATATAACATATATATATATGAAAATTATTCTTGATTCTACGAAGTACTTTGTACTTATAATACGCTCCGCTATTTTATGTATATATTGTATAATTAAACCTTTTGGTAATATTTCAAGAGGAGATTTGCCAAAAAGTTGAGAAGACTATGTATAAACATGAGCTTAGGATTGTTTTCAAGCTGAGTCACCCGGTAACATTGATGCAACGTCAAGTGCCATTTTACAGTGCGTGTGAAACAGCCTTCTTTGCCAAGGAGCTAAGTTTGCATTGGAACCACTTAGCATTGGCATTAACGAATAAATGAAGCAAAAATACAATAGAATTGGTATCAGAATGGAACGTTTCCCGTTTGATTATTGGAATAGCGTTACATTTACTGAACGCTGAAATGGAAAAACCGTACAAAAGATATCGAAACAGTGTCTCTCTGCGTTTTTCACTTTTTTTTTTACAAATGTTACTTTCACGAAAGTTGCACATCGTCGAATTACTCGGAAGAAAAATATTACGTTTAAGAAAGTTTTCTCACCGAATAACTTTTTAAGTTTCACCGTAGATTTCAATTACATCTTGCAGAACAATCACGCTACAATAAAAACAAAATAATATAAATTTACTAATATTACTTACCAACTGCTACGACAATGATAAGCACTGTTTATTACTGAATACTTTTCCATTTATATATAAAACTCAAATTAATACAAAAAATGAGATTTTATTTGTCATTAATCCGATGATTAGTGTTTACGGAAAACATTTTCATTTTTTAATCGTCTATGACTTACAAACTTTTACTTCTAATGTAATAATAATAGTATTAAAAATAAAATAAAACATGTTTTTTAAGATGAATTTCCGGTTTTTAAGCCGCAATTGCTGCAGGATACGCGTAGGATTATCAAGCGACTTCGACGATTCTTTATAAGCTTCTTAATTCGCGCCGTAAAGTTTACTACGCTGGTCGTCGCGACGTGGTGAGACAGCAGAGAGAATTGAATTTACGTTACCTCCCTTGCAATTAACATTGCGTCGCGAGTTCGAGATTACATCGAAAGTCGAAACGAGGCTCAAGGCAATCTTCCAAGGTCGTTCGAGGATAATTAGATTTCGTCGCGATCGTAAGTAATTTTGCGTACCACAATCGCGTGGTCGCCAGTCAAGAATATCTTCCGGCCTTTCTTTTCGTCGTTTCTTTATTATTTTCTGAATAAAAATAATTGTAAAGAAGCTACATGTTATACATATAAAATGTAACAGACATAATACATTTTTATACATATATTCATCTCTCTCCATCTCTCTCTTTATTATTATATTAGCGGGACTGTTTCGTTTTAATTAAATCAGTAAACTTCCCGATAAAATTATTTATTTATGATTTCTTTGTATCAACGTTAACATTATTATTATTTCATTATTATACATGTATTATACCAATCAAACGTTCCGATGTGTGTGTGTGAATAAGTTGTGCTGCATTGTAGCTGATTCTAACAATGTAATCAATTATTGATTGCACAATATTGCGTCACTTAACACAATATACGCGGACGTTTGGTGTAGCATAATCAGTATGCCATCATTAATTAGTGTATTAAGTCTATTTTAAAATATCTATAGTACATGGTAGAATTTGGTCTATAATTTCACATATAATGGAAAATATTTTTAACTGTAGAATTATATCATTTGTTATTGTTTTTGTTATTTTTTAAAAAATATTACGCACGAGAGCCCAGCACTTTAGAATTAATTACAGTAAACATTTTGCTTTGGGAATGAGATCCTCCTCAAATATCAAATGAATATATAGAGTATGTTATATGATACGTTAAATGCGACTAATCTCAAATCATAATAAGCGCGTCCTCTACACTGCATACTCAATGCAACAGCAACAACATACCATAAAATATGTAATTTAATTAGCTATTACAGGAATACGTCATAGTGCGTCATAGTGCATTAATTTAATCGAATTGAAAGTATCAACAGAACGTAAACGTATTTGGTACAGTTTTTACATCATAAACTTGATGTAATATACAGATAAACTATTACGGGTAAACTTTTTGTTATATACAGTGAATAGATCTACTATAATAATTAATATATGAATTTTACTTGTAATTATAAATTACATATTAATTATAGAAGGATATATATTAATATATAATTCTGTATAATTATAAAATATATAAATCTATAATTATAAATTACAAATTACAAATGATTAGAGAAACAGTAATTATTTATAAAACGATTTAAATAAATCATCGTTATGCTACCGAATGTTTAAGTCTTAAATTACAAAGCAAGATCTCTATTATATTGAGATTCCGAAAATGATGTGTTAATTTCACAATTTCTCATTGAATATATTCTGCATTGAAGTAATATCATAATAATAATATGTAATATTTATTATATCATATTCTTTTTCTATTTTTTAAATCTTGCCATCATTATTTGAAGATTTAAGTCCCTTAAGATAAAAGTCCCTTTTTCTTCTATGAATCACTTCTATGATATCACTTAAATCCTTTCGCACAAGTTTTTCTTTCTCTCTCTCTCTTCCTCCTTTCTTCAACTTCTATCCTCTTCATTCTCTTGTGCGGTTCACTTCCATGGTAAACATTTGTACAACTTTCACCTCGCTTCACATTCGCTCGCGTCTTGCCATGAATAGTTCAAAGTAAACGCGCGTAATTGTTTACTTGCACCTCACCAAGAATTTAAGGTCTTCTGTCAATTTTCCTAATTAGCGCTAATTATCCAAGCGCATGCGTGCGGAAAGTTACGAACGATATCAATTTTGCGTGCATGAGCTTATTCTGCAACTCAATATCAATAACGATGTAAAATCATATGATTACAATTATCGGTATAAACAATGTAAAACTTTTTCAGCAAGTAATTTGTTATTTGAGATTTATGTGATTTTTCTACTTCAACTTTGTAAATTCTTAATCACCAAATTAAATAGCTGTATTATTATCAGCTATTGTTATTAGTTATTCTCGGCAATTTATTGTATGAACTTGTTATGGCAACAATTTATCGATGAATTGATGGCGTTAGTAACCACAAAGCGCAAGATAGAATCGAATATATCGAGAATTCGGCGTAATCAAAATCTCAATGATTCAATTTAATTGAATTGAATTGAAAATACAACTTTGCTTTCTGTTATTTGAATATTCTGATCTTAGAAGGGATTCTTGAAATTCAAACGAGTATTTCGACCATTCATTGAATTTTCTAATGTTGTTAAAGTGACTCAATAAAGTGATTCAGAATGTAAAATAACTCAGAATTTCGTAATATAAATTGTTACATATTTATGAATTATTTTTTCTGATTGTCGAATTTTAAAGATAGTCAGTGTCAATACTTTAGTATCTGCGGTATAGAGTTTCTATGGATATGTAAAGAGCTGAGGAAGTTGAAACCACTTGGAAATCTGCAAGAGAGGAAATTATCGGCACGTCCAAACTTCGACGATCCGTAGGATAAAATTATGCGACAGCTTTTGCAGCTTTTGTTTCGTTTCTTACATAAATTATGAATAATCCTCTAAGTTCTTCCTCCCCAGAACTTATGTCATCGCAAAGCGCGAGTTGATTTTAATATATTAATGATAGCGATAATCAGCCTATGGTATTAATAACTTTAAACATTTCACAATGTAATAAAGATACATATAAAATAGATCTATAATAAGAGAGAAAGATAGAGAGCAATTAACAGAAAAAATAACATCTGTAAAAAATAACAGTTATGCAAAATTGAAAAATTTTCTTTCAAAGCATATTGTATATCATATGCATATGCATATGTATTTGTATTTTAGAATAAATGAAAGAAAAATTCTATATACGAATAAAATAAATCATTTCTGTTAATTTTATTTCATTATGAATTGCAGAAAGAGCGAAAAAATTGTATAGTATTGTTGGTTACAATGAAAGTAAAATAAAATAAAAATTAGCTTTAATTAACAGAAATTCCTGAAAAACTATTTTCTATACTATGATAAATATCTGCATAAAATTCTATTGTAAAGGAATTATTTAAAAAGAAGGAAAAATAATAAGTTTTTACAGAGTTTTTAAATCATCGTTTAATATATTTAATATTTTAATTAGAAAAAATATGCTTTCATGGTTATTTGCGTAAGAAATATGTAAGAACAATTAACGTTTCAAATAGTGGGCATATCTTTGGGTTGGCTCACGCCGTAAATAACGGGCGACGTGGTAGCTAAATTCTAGTCCAGCCCAACTAGAACGTAATTAGAAATCCGCCGCGAGAATCATTGCCAAGTGCCGAGCTGATTGGGATTATCGCACGCTACAAATTTAAATAACCTTAATTTTTGATGAGAGATATTTTAAGATCTTAACACCATCTTAAAATATTTTTCATTCAATAATTATAAATAATAATTAAATCTCGGAATTATTAATACCGACTTTTAATATTTATTCAGAAAGAATGCGAGTTATGGTTGTATGATTTTTTGCCATCAAAATAATAAAAATAATTAAATTTACGGTGATAAAGTTTAGTCAAACATTTTTGGGACATCCGATATAGATTTAATCGAGAGGCCGATGTTACTGGGCTCACTTCCGCGTCGTAAAATCGGAAGCGAAACGACGATTCTTCGTCGATTAAATCTACCGACGCGTCGATTACTAATTTTGACGTGCAAGCCAATATCTGCCCCAACCTCTGGGCTATCCCACCGTATAACTGTCGATATTTATGGAGAACAACTCTTTAATAAATACACATATACTGGCGTCGTGCCGGTGTCAATCGCCGTCCCGATATTCCTCCTGAAATCGATAATCGTTTCTCGTTTATCGGTGATGCGACCTTTTTGATGATCTCTCGATAAACTTTTCCGTCGCAAGCAATCAAAGTTACAAATTGGATTCGTGTGACGAGCGACAGCAGAGGCGAAGATATGCGTGATATGTTGTAAAAAAATAATGTGGATTATTGAAGACATCGCTGAAGGATCTACACGACCGACTGCGCGATTCGTAATAATTATTATATCCGTTTCGATTATTATTACCAATAATGTCAATTTAATGTTGTTTAAGTGATATATCGGATTATGCAATAGCTTTGCTGCCCCCTCCCCGCCCTCTCTCTCCCTGGCTTTAATTTACTCCGTTTCCTTTAAATCGAACGTAATTGACGTAGTTATATGTATATCCATCTTAAGATGGTGTATACATGTATGTGCACACATATTATTAAATGCATTAAATTTGATATGGATATGTGATTCCATATTAGATATTGTGAGAGATGTATTTTATTTTAATCATTCATCAATCAAGACAAATTTAATATAGGCAGATCTGTCTTAAATTCGTTGCTCAACGAATGATTGATGCATTTGTAAATAAAAAGTATAAAGTAAAATAAAACAAATGATAACAAATAGTAATGACGGCGATGATTACAATACACGCGACTGTATAGATAGCTTTCTAGCATCAAAGGGACATTCACAATCGCTAATTGGCGCGTTGTGGATTAATTAACGCCTCGCAATCCCATTGTGCAACAGTTCGTTTTCTACTTCTGCGAAATAACGCGTAAAACTAACGAGATCGTTAGTGGCACATTTTTGCAGGATTAATCGATGCCTCTGCCGATTAATTGAATTAATCCGTCATTCCTCTTTTTTCACGTTTCTTTAGCCCCTTTCTTAAAGATAACACGACATTAACGTGAAAATTGAATCGGCCTGTATTAAATCGATTAAATAAATTTCAATGCTTCTAAATAACGAAGATTTATATCGCATCTTAATTTGTTTGAGATTCTATTTTAGATATTCGTGAAATTAACTTTTATCTTCAATACTTTTCTTTTTCATTGGAAGATACTATGAAAGCTATTTCTGTGCTGGATAAATCGTCTTTAGATACACATTTATTGTGAATTAAAAACACAGATGATTTTTGAAGTAACATTTTACGTTGGTCTTATATTGTAAAAATTATTATGCTTTATACATTTCTTCCTTAATTATTATTTAAGATAGCAACAGAGGATTAGTATTTGAATTTTCTTTTCTCTCTGTTTTCAGGCGATGAAGATGAGCAAAGTGGGCAACCAGACCAATTCGCAGGACCCACAGGCGGTGAATTCACGCGTTTTCGTGGGGAACCTGAATACGTTTCAATGTAGCAAGACCGATGTGGAACGAATGTTCCAACGCTATGGCCGCCTGGCCGGTAAGTTTATGAGCAAAAATTGTAATTGATAAAAATTAAGCTACTGAGATAAGGTCATTAAAAATAAATTGCTAAAAGCTCTGCGTACAAATCTTTATAAAATATATTCCTTAAATTAGATACGCTGAAAAACAGAATGATAAAAAGCAAACTACATAAAAACGTAACTAAAAAGTGAAATGTTTAAAAATATCTGTCAAAAATATCTCTTGAAAAATATGCTTAATAATAGAACCGTGAAAAATAAAGAGCTTGAAAATATCTTGTTTGAGAACGGGTAGTTTAAAAATAGGTAGAAAATTTATACGTTATTTATGTTTTATTATTTTTAATAAAATTTGTTTTTGAATCGTTGTACCCACGCTTCTAAAAGATAATATTATGGATAGCAGAAGATTTGATTTTATTTAAGCTGTTAAAATCTATATTTTTTTCCTGTGTGTTTAGGATTAAATGTGTCTCCGTGTAAATGATAAATTTATATCTAGATCGGCAGGCTATCCGATTTCATTTATCTTCTTCGCATCTTAATTCGTTTCAATTATACCTCGCGGAAATATTTAGCAGTCTTTTTTTTAGCGATTCCATCGGAATAATTTCTTCGCAATCCCTTCGCACACGCGCGAACGTTAATCCTACGAAATACGAACTTTATTCCCTGCGAATTTAAAAAAGACAGCGATATTCATAAAAGTAAGATAGCAACGTGTAAAGAAAGATAAAAATCGATTATTATGTGGAAGAGAAGAATCATTTGGTTATTTCCGAATGTTGTGCTGAATCCTTTCCGAGGCATTCCCGATAAATCGAATCGCGTGAGAAATCGGCGGCCTGATAACATTCGATAATTCGCGATCGAATAACTTATTATCCGGCGCGGAAAAATTGCATCGGGAAGAATAGCGGAAGGGGCAGCGAGGCCCCGGGAAAATGGGATCCTGGTAACGCAATTTGTGCCACGGCGACTTGACCTTCGATAGCTCGAATTGGATATCCGTCGGTCTCCAGTTTCAGGAGGAGCGGCACGATGACTGCCGCTACCTTCTCTTCCTTTGTAAGCCGTAACCTCGTTTACTCCGCAATCGCAGGATTTGTTATCCCGGAAAATCATTTTTCCGCAGAGTCTTGCCCCTTCTCGGGAACGAAATTACGATTGCGATCTGGAGTGATAGATAGACGGACAATGATAAGTCGAGAATGACCATGTGAGGTCGGGCATGATAGATCGACGATCAGGAATCGAGATAATATCAAATCTCTCGCTTTTTTTTATTGAATTTATTGTAAACTTTATTTATTATAATTTACCATATATATTTATATATGGTGAATATACGTACCTACATATTAAACTAATCTGAGCCAAATTATCACAACGTAACGAATATGAAAATTATTTGCTAATTTTTTTGCTTTAATTTGTAAAAAGTTACGAGAAGCTTGATAATTCAATATTAAGTGTCATTTTAAAAACTAACATAAAAAAATTAATTTTAGAAGCAAAATTAGCAAATAAATTTCATATCTTATTCGTTACGTTGTAATAATTTGGCTCAGGTAGCTTAATATACAGGTAGGGATTAATATCCTTAATAAATATCCCAAATTATCAGAACGTAACCAGAAAGACTAACCAGAGAATTATTTGTTAAGTTTTTGCTGTTTTTTGCTTCAATTTTTAAAAAATTGCAATGTATATAAAAATAGCGTAAGCTATACATAAGTCACATATTTCGCGCGCGTTCACCGCCGCTAGTATATAAAATAATCCTATGATTTGAATTTTAATAACAGATTATCTAATAAATTTACAAAGTCGAATCGATTTTTCCAAGACATTCAACTTGTATATTTTCACGATTAAGTTTCAAATAAAAATTTTATAGGACAGAGTATTCAGCTGAGAAATTAGCTATAAGGAATATAATTATTGTCTACTCTAATTCACGTTACATTAAATAATAATATACAAAAGGAACGAATATAGTGCAATTAATAATGCAACAAGCAGTGTCAACGGGATAAAATTATATAATAAGGACGAAGAATGCTACGGAATTAGCTTTGTGTCGACGCAGGTGATATTGGCGTTCTAACGCCGAGTGCCGGATATCACTGGGAAGTTATCTTGCTCCGCTCTGTCCGGCAAAATCGCAATTTCAAATGTCGGATGTCGAAATTACAAGGAGCGCTGCTAGCTGCCGATAAACAGCTTACTTTCTCAATAAAGGACGAAGACAATAAGGGCAACTTCGTCCTTGCAGGAATTAAGGCGCTCGCCGGATTAGAGGGACGCCGATACGAAGGATAAGCCGCGTCCTGTACGGAAGCGATGCCGCGTGCAATGCGCGATAACAGATAAATTACAAATTCTACGAATCGAATCTCTTTTACAAACAACGTTTAATGTGGAAATGTATACAATCTCTGACTTTCTGGGGAATTGCTTTTGTTTGAAATCCGGTTTAAAAACGAAATCCTCGACAAAGATCGCACTAATTTCAATAATTTTTCCGCGACAACTTTACATCTTTGTTACAAGACAAAACGAAGAGAGATTATAAATAGCTGCGTTTTGGCCTTTGCGTAAAGATACTCTAGCAATCAAGAATAATTATTGTTGTAAATATTAATGGATTAATTTGAAAAACATAATTATTTCAACATTTAGATAATTTTGATAATTTTGTAAATGATGAAATTTGAATATTTTACCAGAACAAAAGAGATGAGCAAATTTTCTTAATTAATAATTATGAATTATTCCTCAATTTGTTAAAGTGCAGCATTTTATTTTAATAAACTTTGGATATATAATAATTAATAATTTATGCCACAAAAATATATATTTAAAGTTTAAAAGAAAAAAATTGAAAAGAACAATCAATTTTTTTGTTATGAAAAATTCAATTTTTAGTTATCCAAAGAACTTAAACGAAGAGAATGGCAATATTTTTTGGACATCCTATATGCAGTTGTATCGGAAGAAATCGTCACTAGAATGATTTAAATCTGTACTGTCGAATGCCCAGATAACAACACTAGAGAGTCTCTCTGCCGACAAGTTTTCCAATATAAAGTCGATATTTGTTCTATATAAATGCCAAAACATTGGAAAAATTCACTGCAACAGGCCCTCAACACAGTTGTTATCGAGGCACTTGGTTGTCACTTTGGCGATTGACGACTTTTACAAAAAACATAGTTACGAAAAATACAAATAATTGTTACAAAGAGTAGACTTGTCTATTTTTATGGAAATATTTTTATTGAATCAAACTTTGATTTCCATTTTTCCATTTCAATATTTTACTTTTCTCGCAATTGAATTTATTTAGTCTTTTATTTGAGACTAAAGTTGAGTAAATAAACGTACGACTTTTTTTTTTAATTTTTTTTATTAGTTAAAAGTTTAACCTTTCCGAGTTATTAACAGTAGTTTTCGTAAAAAATTTTTACGTTTTATTTTACTTTAAAGGAAATGTTTTATTTTAGTCTGGAATCTGTTTTAGAAAAACCTTTTATTACACACTATTTTTTCCATAATGTTTTACTTTTTAAAAAAATATATTAATATTTAAATTTGAAAGATTCAAACTGTTATTATTAATTTTATTCATATATTTAATTTTTTAATATTTCAAAGTCTTGAAAATAATACATAGGTACATCGAATCGAACGAGATGAAAATAAGAATTCTCTCCTGCTTTAAATTTGATTTTATTTTAGTTTACAACTGGTAAAATCAGAAGTAAAATAAAATATTGGAACTTTTGCTCGGAATCTTTTTTGGGAACTTGACACCAATAAGTCTATTCTTCATTCAATATCAGATTTTGTAATAACATTAAAATTTAATTGCAAATATCAATTTTGAATCGATCTTATTTGCAGTTCAAACTCTACAAACATCTCTGCAAAATCACATGACTGATTACATTACTATTAACGCCTAGAAACGATAAAAACAACCGATATCTCAAATAGTTTCGTAACGATTTTCTGATGCGTTCTTGTCGGAAAGCGATTTCGATATCGAAATCAAATAAATATTTTTATTTAGCAAACATATTCTTTATTTGTATTACAATAGTTTTGATTTTTAATAGACAAAAATCGATTAAAGTTCGTCGATCATCGTAATATATTTGAAAATTATATAAAATGTTTGCGCGAAGAGATTGAAATAATTCAAGTTTGGCTAAGTTTATACTGGAATATTAGATCATGAAACGAAAAAGAAATCATAAATCATTTAAATAATTCTATGAAAAAAATAAAGTAGAAAAATACATGATGAAAATTTATCATAATCAACTGATGGAATAATAACATAAACCAAGAGAGAGTTCAACCATGTCCGAAAATCGTATCCAGAATTTAAAAAACTAAAATAACGACAAACGAAGGGCACCGTATCAAGCGGCCCGCACCTCGCACATATACTTGCACTTACGATCGCGCATTTCGCTATCGCGGTTTTTATGACCAGAATAAATTTCGTCGCGAAACGATCACTTGAGCGCCGATATCGAACTCCCGCACCCGTCTCGCGTGCACAAATGCACACATAACACCTCCGTCGTCCCCTTACGTATGACATACGCGCAGACAGCGATTTAAATTCCGGAATAAACGTTACGGCGATGACGAGTTACGTTACGGGGATCGAAGATCGATACGATCGACACGACGATCTCCTTTCGACCGATACGCCGCCCTGAAAATGTGAGGGGTGGGATTAAGCTTTGAGATATGGGGATGATATAGTGCTTTATCGGAGAGTCGAGCTCCGAAGCGCTAAATGTTTCGGGAGATCGACGGGATCGCTATGTAATACATGATAAATTTATTCTTGCTTGAAAAACGAGAAATAGATTTAAAGATTAAAATTCGAGAAGAAAAAAATTATGTCAAGTTGCGACTCTAACGGCGCATAATAATACAAAAATGTGCATTTCTGTACGATAAAACATCTGGTGAATTATTTCAAATATTTATTTTTTTAGAATAACGCCTATACATATATACTGAATTTTTTCAAATTTTAAATAAAACTATCGATATTCTATAATCGGTATAATAAAGAATTTAAAATATTATATTACACAACTGCATCTAATTAAAATTTCTAAAGAAAACAAAAACTTTTAATAATAATGATTCACAAATATGATTAATAAATTAAAAAATTAAAATTGAGAATATAAATACATGTACATTTTATGATTATATAATTCTATTTTACTTGATTAATTTTTTGCGATTGTTGCGAATATGCAGAGAGACTATATATGTACTTTCATATCTCAATTTTTACATTTGTCATATATTTCCTCGCACGTGTATAAATAAGAGATGTCAATATGTGTTCATATGTACCAACATGTGTTAGTTGACCAGTTATGTTAAATTTATGTGAATAACCTTTGAAATGTTTGAATGCCTTGATTCATATTTGGAATAATAGGAATTTGATTATTTTGTGAATATCCAGGAAATTGAATATTGAGAGTTTAAACTAGAACTGCGCTTAAATTAGATTAGATAGAATAAATGATACCACTTTGAGTTTTAAATGAGTTAATGAGTTTGAATGAGTTAAATCAAATAACATTCTTATAAATAGAAAAAAATGCATGATACACTACGATAAACATCATATCATATTTTAGCTGCAGACTGGTCAAAATAAAATCATCTCTTCATGAGAAACTCGAGTTTTAATAGTTTTTCAATAATTGGAAATTATTCTGAATTTAAAAATAGCTGATCAACATTTGCAACATTTTTGTTTTATTTTTTCTCATTGTCGGAAAAAAGGCTGTAAAAAAAGAAAGAAAAAAAAACGTACACTTTACAAATAAGAGGCTAACATAATTTATTAGTATTAATGTTTCATAACGGGCGTATTAGACTGAGATTCGATTTTTTTTTTAAATCTCTGTTCAACAACCGGTGTATACTGAAGAATGAGCTGATAACAATAGCGACGATGAAAGCTATGAACATCTCTTGCGACGAGCTTCGTGATGAAGCGGAGGAGCGAGAGGGAGGGTAGATTCGCACAGACAGTATTTGCATTCTAGCGCGTACACGGCTGCGTACACGTTTGTGTGAGTGTGAGTGTGCGTATGGGTTAGATTTACATATTTGTTTCGGCATAATGAATTCCATGCATGGTCAGCTGCTAACCACGCAAAAGTTATTACGGGTACACAGATTACAGGTCGCGTCCGTGCGACTTGCCGCTCCGGCAAAATCGACCGGCAACAACGCGCTCTTGTTTTTATTAATTTGGTTTGCAAAAATGTTTAATATTCCCCGGAGTTGTATTTAATCGGTCGGAAATGTCGTTATTTAATTTGGAGATTTTTGTTCCAAGTTAAAGTTTATTAAATTAAAATTTCGCTCTACGTATTTGCGGGGATAGTTCTTTGGAAAAAAAAGAAACCTGAGAAAGTTCGTAGTTACGAGCGCTCTGCCATTACATTACATATTTTTCAAATGTTTGTGAATATTCCTAGAAATCACGCAGTTCTCTTTCGTATTTAATTTTTTTTTATAAATTTCAATCATTTATTTTGCAATTCTCTCATGTATAAAACATATAGGATAAACAGGATGGTTTATTTAAAAGGAGTCACTCGCGATCGTCTCCATTACTGAAAACTTTATGCCGGGTGTTTTTCAGATAGAATTTATTCCATTTTAGTTCATAAACCATATTTTGTAAAGATATTTTTTAACATTATTTTAAGGTCAGAAAATGAATGTTTAAATAAAACTGTATATGTTTTTATATGACTATTAATGAGACTTTTTATGCTTTTCCGAGCTCGCTTATAACTTACTGGCTAAACAATTACTGGTTATTGTTACAAATCATGTGTTAAATTTTAAAATGTTTAATAATAAAAAATTTAAAAGCATAAAGTTTGTATTGAATAAAACATTGAAAATAATAAAAAAAATATATGTGTTTATAAATTTTGTTTAAAACTATAAAAGGATTGAGGCATTGATATTTTTCATGCTAATTTCTTTATTTTACAAAATTTGCGAAATGTAATTGATCTTTTATATTTTTCAGGTATCTCTATGCACAAGGGCTACGCATTTGTGCAATTCACAAATCCATTTGATGCACGCAGTGCGTGCCTCGGTGAAGATGGTCGCACCGTCCTCAGCCAGATTCTCGGTGAGTGAATTCTTCTATTCTTTTGTTATATTTAGAGAGTCATTTAAAGAAACAAAAGAAGGTTGAACGTGTCATATTCCTAACAAATCAAGCCTTATTGAAAAAAGACTTTATGTAGTCTGCGATATAAAAGACTATGGATATTATTACGTATATTCTATAATTATGCCATATTCTATAATTGTACCGTATTTTCCACAACATTTGTATCTTGCAAAATAGAAGAGTGTTTCTTATATAAAATGATATTTTTATGAAAAGAGAAAAATTGTTTATTCATAGAAAATCTCTAAAGTGATAAGATTATGACGATGAAAGCCTTTTTTTTTATCGATACATATCGACACATATTGACATATTGTAAAGTGATAATGAAACACAAGAATGGAAAAAGGGATTCGCATTAATATGCAACGATGCATAACATGCCATGCGATATAGGGGATCGCTTTGACGTGATCATTTATTCAACACTTGGGAGAAAGTGTATCACTCTAAGCGTTTAGCGGCGCAACATGACACCAAGCATATTCTATAAGACATATTTATGACTCACGCAAAAATATAAAAAGCATCGCAAACCTGCAATAAATATTAAAAATGTAGTATCGACAATATTGAAGACACGTAAATTTTTCGGATAATATTCTATCGACTTTTATCGACGAAATTATCTTCCCTAATTTGCGAGAGAGATGAAAATGCTGCATTATTGTATGTGAAATAATTTTATAATACAGATTATCGAAATTTCGTTTAATAATGTTCTATTTACGAAAATCTTTTAATTACACAAAATCTATTCAAAATACAGTAAACGCTAAATGAAATTAATAGGACAATTATAGCTGCGATTTCGATCTTTGTTATCGTACTAGAACGAGATATACATATTTTGTAAAAACAATTTATAAACTTCCCCTATTTCTTAACGGAAAAGAAAGATTCGTTTAGTGAAAAGTCACTCACGCGGACGTAAATTGCGGGAATTGCGTGTATTCCCCTTGCGTCTGACATCCTAATCCGGCATAGCTGACGTGGGTAAATGCCGGTCCTTAAGATATTAAATTAGAAACACCGCATTCGCATTAGGACGCGCGGAAACTGCGGAAACCTGGCTGTAGCCGGCCGTAGGGATATATCCCGCCGATCGTTTGGTTATGACATACGGCATAGACCATCTTACAAAGGCAGGGCACCTGAATAAACCGTACGCGTGAAATAAACAAACGGCGATGGGATTGAAATCCGGGACTTAACGCTGAGTGCAGTGGTACATGCACGGGCTACCATAAAGCACTGTAATCGGCCAAGTAGAGTAGACCTTCGTATCGCAGTCCCATGCCGAATGTGGGCAATATCGCGTAGTTAGCGCAAATGTTCAGTAGTGAAATTTAATTTCATTTGTGTGTACAACACCCAAAAAAAAAATAATTTTAACATACGTGGAATCCTCTAAGTCTTAAAGATTTTACTCTTATATTGATCTCAAAAGGATTCTTCTGAAATTAAGAGAAAAATAGTATAAACAAGAGTATTTAAGAGAGAAAAAAGTATTTTTCACTTTACTGAAACAGGAATACGTTTGTTGTAAAACAGTAAGTTTAGAATATGAGATTATAGGAAAAATCACTTTGAACGTAAAATACTTTTTTTTTTGGGTGAAAGAAATCTAATGATTCTTTGTTCGCATCTCTCTCTCATTAATCTGATAATATTACCAACATTGTATCGTGTTATATCAAATTTGTAATTGGATAAACAGATACATAAGTGTGAAAATGTATAAGGTTTTTTCAGAAAATATTTATATGGGAATTAAGATTAAGGGTGGAAGAGATGTAACATTTATTGGACGCCTGTGCACAATTTTATTTTGTACAGATTACTCTCAATTACATCAATTTATTTCACGATAGACAGATATTATAAACGGAATTTAGAACGTGAGAGGACTGTGATCTGTATGGATCCTAGTAGAGCTCTGAAATATTTGTACGTTTATTTGTCATCTATGAAAAGCGTTCATAAGATTTTCGAACATGCCCATGGGACATGTGAGATTGTTGAGGCGTATCCTACACGTCCCTTGTATAATCCATGTCCTTCATGTCCTACATGTGCCACGTATGCTACCTCTCGAGTATCGAATGCGCGTATCAGCATCGAATTTTTCAGGGCACTCTTCCTACCCCGTGTCGCTACAACCTTTTTCAGTCGTCTCTCACTACCTAGCCGCTTCTTCATGCGAGTGTTTCGACAGACTCATATTATGTTAAACGTGCCCTTCAACTCGTTCCCGACTGAGAGCAAAAACAGAAAATTATGTTCCGCGATCTGTTAATTACACGCATGTTAGGTACGGAAATGAAATTAGACGAATAAATTATGTTGTATCTTACGCGAAATGAGGAGCGCAGCCATTCGAGAGGCTTCATGAATTTCTAGCAGAACGTGTCGAGCTCATAAAACGTTCATAAAACCTCAGAAGTTTTAACAATTTTCTTTTAAATTTCTATGAATTTCTACAGTTTGCAAATTACGCTTCTAGTTGGAGCGCAGCTCAGCCCAATCCTTTTACTTTTGCCCAAATATTTCTCACCGTACCCACATTATAGAGCGTACAGGAGCTGTCCACCCTCCTATTTCTAACCCGCTTTCCGCCTCCCCGCCCCTGCGGCAAGTCGCACTTGTAAATGCACGCCATCGTCCGTGCACTCGCGCCCGCCCGCGTGTGTACGTGCTTGTCCGCCCCGGAGGTAGGCGAAGCATCGGGCGAACCGCCGGAAACACAGTTCTTGCATTAGCCGAAGAAAGATTTCTGGGGTAATCGTGGCGGAGAAACTGCCATCCCGGGAGAGAGAGAGAGAGAGAGAGAGAGAGAGAGAGAGAGAGAGAGAGAGAGGGAGGGAGAGAGAGGGAAGAAGAGAGTACCGAGAGGAAGAGGGAGAGAGAAAGAGAGAAAACGAAGAAAGAAAGGACGCGCACGCGCGCTTGTCGTTCTTATTGGTGCAGGTTAGACGTAGAGGGACCGGGGGTGGCAGACGGGAGGGTGGTTAGCGACGGCTAATTCCATTGGGTGTGTGAACGAACGGAGTAAAAGAGTTCCCACGCGATAAGCTTTAACCCTTTGACGCTGCTTGTATCTCCCAAAAAGCGAATCGATCTTTTCTACCGGGTGACGCAAAAAAGACGAAAACGCCTAACGATACCCTCGAGTGCCCTGAAAAAACACCCCCGAGAGAGATTGAACGTAAGCGAGCCTCTCGATTTCGGTTAATTTACTACTTTACCACTACACGTACCTCTGAGACAACAAATAACAAAATTAATGAAATAACATTGTCCTACATTATTATAAATTAACCAATTCTCAAAATTATTTTATTTTGTATCAAATTTTTGTTTTCTCTCTCTTTGTATTTTTTTTCTCACTCTCTGGCACGCACCTCGTCCTAAATTTCATATTTCCTGGAACATGTATAGCTTAACTTTCGCAAACGTTGTCGTGTATTCGTAGATTAGCGCAAAAATGCACTCATTTTTGTTTTAATTCCGGAAGTTCTGGAAAACTCAGATTAATATTAATTGTGATATTCACTTCGCGAACGTCATCAACGTTTAATGTCGACTATCCGGAAGACGAGGGTCACATGACGAGAGTAATGCACGGCATATGCAAATACCGTGTGGACGATGATTTATTATACTAATCTCGTTACGAATTAATGTGCTGATTTATGATGGCGCGGTCCTTTTTCACTCTTCGCAAGGTGTCCCGACGCCACATGAAAACGCGGCATAAGTCATCTCCGTCGCATGGATTTTTTCAAAGCCAACCGTCCCCCGCTTCGTTTCCAAAATATCCGTAAATCTAACCCATTCGTATATTAAAATCTCCAGAAATTCCTATATTTTTTCGCAATTTCTTTTTGGGATATCGGCATTCCTTAATTAAGCGGCTGAAAGTCACAAATCTTATTTCATATTTAATATTTGATATTTATAAAATATGTGGGGCATTTTATTTTTAAATAAACTGAGTGGTACTGCAATTTATTAATATAATAATATTTACGAAAAAAATATTTTTGAATTCTCAGTAATGATTAATTCCATATTTCTCAATTCGCTTAAGAAAGCAGCGTAAATTAAGAGTTGTAAACTTGTTATAGTAACGTGATAAAGTCTTGTATGTGTATATGTCTAACGGAATTTTATTACAAGCGTACATAGCGTATCGCGGTATATCAATGCGAAAATACTATATAAAGGAATATATATATATATATAGGGTAATTCGGTGAGTACTTCGCAATAACCTCGATGCATTTGTGAACAGGTTTGCAAATTGCACATGTAAATTGGCACTTTTCCATTATTTTGCTCCTGAACGCGCACCCCAGATATTTGTTCTCGCTCTATATGTCAGAATTTCATTACAACTCCATATGGCGTACAGCGTCTTTTCAAAGAAACAACGGAAACATAAAAGAAAGACAAGGAAAGACAGGGTACAACGGATAAGGTTGATAATACTGGACGTTGTAATTTTTGTTCCTCCGATGCTGAAATCCGATGAAATTGAAACATTACTGTCTTCTTGGTTCGGAATGTAGCTACACACTATTTTTATTTCCGTTTCTATTTCGTTAATGGATCAACTCCATTTTTTCGAGGTTTTAAAATCATAAACATTTAGTTATATAAGTGCATTAAGATATTATTTTCAACGTGAAAGTATAATATACGTTGGAATTAGTATTAATCCGATACTCGAACGAATAGAAGAATGCCACTGTAAAACGATTTCGCTTNCTGTAATCTGTGTACCCGTAATAACTTTTGCGTGGTTAGCAGCTGACCATGCATGGAATTCATTATGCCGAAACAAATATGTAAATCTAACCCATTCGTATATTAAAATCTCCAGAAATTCCTATATTTTTTCGCAATTTCTTTTTGGGATATCGGCATTCCTTAATTAAGCGGCTGAAAGTCACAAATCTTATTTCATATTTAATATTTGATATTTATAAAATATGTGGGGCATTTTATTTTTAAATAAACTGAGTGGTACTGCAATTTATTAATATAATAATATTTACGAAAAAAATATTTTTGAATTCTCAGTAATGATTAATTCCATATTTCTCAATTCGCTTAAGAAAGCAGCGTAAATTAAGAGTTGTAAACTTGTTATAGTAGCGTGATAAAGTTTTGTATGTGTATATGTCTAACGGAATTTTATTACAAGCGTACATAGCGTATCGCGGTNTATCAATGCGAAAATACTATATAAAGGAATATATATAGGGTAATTCGGTGAGTACTTCGCAATAACCTCGATGCATTTGTGAACAGGTTTGCAAATTGCACATGTAAATTGGCACTTTTCCATTATTTTGCTCCTGAACGCGCACCCCAGATATTTGTTCTCGCTCTATATGTCAGAATTTCATTACAACTCCATATGGCGTACAGCGTCTTTTCAAAGAAACAACGGAAACATAAAAGAAAGACAAGGAAAGACAGGGTACAACGGATAAGGTTGATAATACTGGACGTTGTAATTTTTGTTCCTCCGATGCTGAAATCCGATGAAATTGAAACATTACTGTCTTCTTGGTTCGGAATGTAGCTACACACTATTTTTATTTCCGTTTCTATTTCGTTAATGGATCAACTCCATTTTTTCGAGGTTTTAAAATCATAAACATTTAGTTATATAAGTGCATTAAGATATTATTTTCAACGTGAAAGTATAATATACGTTGGAATTAGTATTAATCCGATACTCGAACGAATAGAAGAATGCCACTGTAAAACGATTTCGCTTGGTCGAATGTGATACCAATGTAAACTGCGAAAATTTAAAAGGGAATAACATTGGTATTTTGCGTTTTGAGGTCACAATTGACTCTATTTAAATAATAGAAGATCCGCCATTAGCTATTAATTCTAGCGAAAACAGAAATGGATTTTATAGCGTGTCACGTACGCGCGCGATGACGCAACGGCCCGATCGCTAAAAATGATCCGCCGACCATACCGCACGTGCTTCAATCTCTATCTCGTCCCAAATCCGCCGCTAATTAACAGCAACGCTCGCATTGTTTAATTTTATTATGCAACGTTATTTTAAACTTCAGACTCGTTTATCCGCCGCGAACACAACACGTCGTGTTGCGAGCCGGAAATTCCGCTAATTAGGGAGGGCGTATAATGTAATTGCGCTCGGGATCTACCTCCTGCCCCCTCCCCCTCCCCTCGCCCTTCGCACCATCGTCCAACCCCTCCTCGCCCTACATCTCCCCGTCGTTGAGCGAGCTCAAAGTAACCTTTTGCGTGAAATGCGCTTACACTAACGAAGTCCGTGCTCGTTACTGGTTACATAAACGATAACCGGCTCAAAGTGACGCTCTCTCAGTGACACGCAGAACCGCCACGACGCTGGAACGTTTATTCGGGCGTCGCGATGCTCCTCCAATAATTCCCAAATCATAGACCCGCGTTCACGGGATGTCGAGGGTCAAAACATCACGACACTCGAACTATTAACGTTCATTTGATGTTAACGTTGGCCTTCCGTTCGGATCTATCTGATCCTATCCTCGTTTCTTAAAACGTTATGATTTTATAGAACATTCATTTTAATATTTATCAGTGTCAGTAAGGATCAGGGCATATTTGCATACAACTTACTTTTTTTTTCTCAAAAAAATTGAAAAAATTAAAATAAAGTTAACTTACTTGATTTAAAGGATTAATTCCTTCAAGTTAAAAAGAAAATAGACCGTTGTGTTAAATACTTTAGTATCTATTTACTATAATTAATTTTATTGAAAAAATTTCGATATAGTGAATGAACCTCTTCTTTTTTTCAGAGAATCGCTCTCGAACATTACATTTATAAAGCTCATGAATTTATTAATGTCCTTCAAATGATTGTTATATTATGTATAATATACATGAATCAAATTGCCCATCAAATTCTTGAAATATTAAATTTCTTCTTTTCCCATGTTTCGTTTCTTTGTCTACGTAAAATTTGTAACGTAAAGCGCTGAACGACTTTCGTCCATTTTCCTCGACGAAGGGACGCATCGAGTACGCCAATTTTCGTGGGCACGCGTTTTTCAGACGGAATATCGAGTTCCTGCGTGACACACGTGTTCCCGCGTTCGGGCGGGCTTACAAGAGAAAAAGAGAGAGGGCGAGAGAGAGAGAGAAAGATAGAGAGAGAAAGGGAGACTAAGCGGGTTCACCCAGTTATCGTAAAATGCTTGCGCCCTCACGAAATATCGCGCTGCGCTAACGCGCACGGGCGAGCAATGGACGATATTTCGTTCGAGATGGAAATGAAAAGTCCGACGTACCTACGCGCGCGTGATGCGAATGATTTTTTTGAAACAGTTATTTTACTTTACGATCGGCCCTTTTTCCATGCGTGCACGAGAACCAGAACGAGTGTATTTAATCCGGCCGGAAGAGCGTATCGTAAAGGAGGGGTGGCGGCGGGGATGAAAAGTTGACCCAGTGCATAGCATCAGGGGTGGACAGGATATTTTGGAATCCCGCTGTATACGCGCAGCTTAAAATATCACTTCCTCAATTACAAAATTAAGATACACAATTCTCCATAACGATTATAGCGATAATTGTATAATGTGCGATGTTTTATTAATGTAAAGAAAGAGCAAATTACTTGAGTCAAGATTGTTTAACAGCTAAATTATTAATAAAATGGTTAAAAATAATATAACCAAAGATTATATATAAACTTAATTCTTAATTTTTGACCCTGTACTTTAGCTCTTATACTTGAATATCTCGTTAAAATTGTTAAATTTTGCAAGAAAAAATTAATTTTATGAAATTAAGTTTTAATTCGATTAGCATCCAATTGATTCTCAATGAAATATTAATTTATCGTGGAGAAAAATTGTTAATACTTAAAACTTACTGAATAAAAGTTTCGAATTCAAGCGATCGCTGGATTACTCTTAGCCTTAAGTAGACATTAATCGATTTGTAATTAAACAGGCGGCTTAATGCATAAATCACTGCATTTTTAAGCAGATGTATTAAGTGCTGCGTGCCGAAGATCCACCCCTGGACATTCGGCATCGTTTTACGACTCCCTCCCACGTGCTCTTCTTTCCCCACTTTCGGTTCTCTCCTCAAATGAGCGCTGAAAGCTGGCAAACTCTTGAGGATATAATCCCGGCTTTCCCGATTTTCCCGCTGCAGCCTGGAGAGCTGCTCGCATGAATTTATATGAAAACGCTATCTACCCCTCGCCTTCCCTCTCCGCTTCCCTTTCGTTGCATTATGCACCGCCCTTAGGCCTCTCTTCGCCATTTTAATGCGCTCGCGTTTTCAGATGATTTCCAGTGAATCTTCCCTCGCTCATATCCAGAATCCTTAAATTAATTTGTTTATTTTCACTTTTGCAATCGGACTTGAATTATCTAGAAAGTCGTCTAGAAGATCGAGAAAAAGCTAAATAACGTCAAGTGTCTAAAATAAGTAAATAAAAAAAAGACTCACATATTCATACATCGCAAATACATGATCTGCTGATTGTAAGACTATAGATTATTGATACATGACCCAAATGATAAATGCCGCAATCAACGTAAAAATGTGGTAACAGCAGGTTGTCGATAAGACCGGAAGGCGAATCAGATTAAAGTTCAAAAGTCGCGCCTCGGAAAAAGTACGGTGATTGGACATAAAAGTAATTACACTTCACCAGGATGACCAAGAGAGTTAGCGTAATTGAAATAAATCAGCGAACGAGTTTTAAATTTAAAATCCTCGCTGTGCATTCGCATTCATCCTTTGTTACTGTACCTGAAAATGCAATTAAAGAGCAAAAATAGAGAAGTGCTCGCACATTCAGCCGGATAAATAAGTATCTTTCGATCAATCATGATCGGTTCCGATTAGTTGACTCGCCTGCCTCCGCGCTTTCCTTCCACTTAATTGAAATCGAACATTTGACGACACACACAAAGAACGGTCGTGACGTCCAATTAGCACGCGCACAATACCGCTGCCGGCCGTTCGTGGCGACGACATTGCTAATTATAAAATATTAATTAAAATCTCGCGTAAGGAGGGATCTGATTGCGGGTTTATAAATAAGTGGCTTTCGATGCGGCGGCACCTTTTCGCATCGTAGTGTCGCGTTAAACTATTTAATTTAGTTTCTCAATCGAGTGTGCACTAATCGATCATCGTTCATTGAACGCAATAACGTTTTTCCTCTAATGAAACTAGAGTTGCGGAGCTTTTATTTCTAGCAACGTAAAAGTTATACATGACGTTTTGTTTCTCATTCACTTAATCTTCGATAGATTTTTACAGTCCTTTTTTTTTAACTCTGGGACTAGCTTCTTTTTAGAATTATTTCTAAATTTGCTAATTTTATACAATTCCTCTCAAGAAAAGTTATTTACAGAATGTTTTCGTCCGAGAAGAATTTATTTACAAATGTTTTCCCGACGTTTACTCACAGAGTCCACTTCAATTCTTATCCTCTTATTCTTATTGCAAAAATTCGAATCCTTCTCTACTTCTCTCGCACCCAAATTTCCAATACCGTTCCCGCTTTCCACTTCCGCGCAGAAATCCAAGTTCCCGCGCTAGTCGTCGCTTTAAATGCGTCAGCGTAGCGGGCTCGTTCACCAGTCACGTGTCGAAGGTGAATAACGCGATTCGGGTGCGTGCAAAGGTGACAGGACGGCAGAGGGAAAGGCAGACGAGAGAAGAAAGCTCTTTCGTTCCCTCCCCTTTCTCTCTTTCTCACGGGAAATACGTCGAGTATCTGAATAAATCGAAACAGCCAAAGTGATTCTCCAACTTAAATTAGTTTCCGCCTCGAACATCGAACAGGTTACGTTAGGTCAGGCCGGGTCAAGTTAGGAGAATAAGCTACTTTTGCTTCTTTTTGTAGAGACGGCTGGGGGATGAGTGGGGGAGGAAGCGAAGACTTCCGCCGCTGTAAACGGATCCCAGGTGATTTCGGGCTGCCTATTCGCTCGTTTTGCACGCCATGTCATGTACGCCATTTTTTTCGATGTAACGTGTGCCATATTGCACAGGTTGTGACCCGATATGACCGTCCGCATCATTCCAAAAAGCTTTTACACATCTATTTTTTCTTTAGTAATTGAGAATTTTCGATTTTACTCGTCACATATGTGTGACAGTTTATACTCGCTTAATTTATAATACGGATTTAAATCATTTTACAGTTTATAGAAATGTCATTTTACCGACAAGATACAAGGAGAGTGCAAATTTCATTCCTGAAATTTTATTTAAAGATAAAATCCAGCTTTTAATTCTCCTTGCAAATAGAAATATCGAAAATCGGACTTTCCCTGGAAAATTAAACCTTCTTCTGGATCTAATCTCAAAAAAACGAATTTCCCGAACAAAAAAAGATGGCGTCGGGCAAAACGGAATAGCATGGAACTAATCGACGCTCGAATCTCGTCGAATCCTCTCCAACATCCGCATCTCGATTTACTATTCGCGCATTTTCCTGGAGAATTCGAGAGGATGGGGGAAAGGTGGGAATGCTCGTATCTTCCGTTCCTTCGTATCTTCTTTCTTTTTTGCTTTGAAAAATCTTGGGATCGAAATTCTCGTCGAAAGACGACCGGGAAATTAACGTCTAACTGAAACGAAGTAAATAACGGGTCTTGTAAAACTCGTATTTATTGTTAATATTTGCGAGTTTTGTTAGTTTTATTGTACACACATTTGTGTCGACATCGAAATCCAAGACGAAATGGTTAGTGGAATCTACGAGGACGTTCTGAAAAGGAAATTGAAATACTTTTGCATTGTGTCTCAGTTGAGATCGGTATTCTGAATCGGGGGATACGTATTTCGTTTAGCGGTGCGGGATGCTCCCTTTTCTCGGGGATTTATCGCGTCGTGACAAATCTTTTTTTGTGTGAACTATTGATTCGTTAGAAAATTGTTTAGCAGAACGGAAATATCGTCGCAATCGTGTATGTGTTGTATAAAATATATTACGTTTGTCGTTGCGCGCAATACATGCTAGATAACGCAGTACAAAACGTAACGTAACTATCTCTCACATAAAGCGCAGAAACGCTAACAAATTTTTCCGCGCGGTCGCATTTGAAAAAGAGAAACTCGGCGAAATGTCTTCAATGTATCAGAAGAAGTATACACTTTTATTCAAGCGTACATTTTCTATAGACCGTGTTGGATTTGTCGTGAAGTTTCGAAATTGATTCATCGCGAAGTCTATTACAAGATCACGGAACAAGGGGCACGTCATTACCCGTGCAAAAGTCAAACCGATAACTATCTTCTCGGTGTATGGCTACTTGAAGAAGAAATTCATTGACTTTGTAATACACTGAAAATATACATTTTACGCGTCGTTAGAGTTGTCCCAAAGTCCAACGTGAGCGTGAAATATGGAACGTACTTATTTTAACTTGCGAAAAAGCCGTATAAACTTTTTTTTACAAGGGTTTCAAGCTTTTTTTCGAGCCACTTTGGCGTAAGTACGAGCGCAATATAGTTGTCTTTCCGCGAGTTTTGTTTTCGTGGAATTAGTTTCCACCTCAGACTTCGCCCAGTCTGAGTAGAGAGAAAGGAAGTGTATCGTAGTTTTCTGTTTTATATAACTTATACAATACTCATCGATTTCCCTTTCTCTCTCTCTCTCTCTCTCTTTCTCTCTCTCTCTCTCTCTCTCTTTCTCATTCGTCTGTAATGGCAAGAGAAACCATGATAGGGAGCATGAAATGTAGGGACAATACAAGACAAAAAAACAATGATGGAACCGAGAGACAGCAAAGTTGCACGAACGGTTATTATCGTATTAAATAAAAAAAGCCAAACGTTCAAATGTCCCGCAGATCGTATACATATATGTATAGGTAAACAGGACGAGAGAGATAAAAATGACACGCCTGCCATTTTAATACTCCGGACAAACGCCGACTACTGGTTGCGTTCGTCGCTATCGCAAAAAAGTTTCGCGAATTAACGCGATTATACACGCAAATAAAGAATGCACGTCATTGCTGAAAGCGTCGTTCGGAGCGCTCGGCTGCTCGGGAAATCAGCTTTCAAACCGACAGGGTGGCCGAAGCGCGCCAAAGGGGAAGCGGAGCGGAGCCAGAGCGCGCGCACAGGACGAATGCAATTATGCGCGATGCAGAGGGGCCGAGGACGAGGGGAAACGCGGGCGCGTTCGTGTTTATAATTTTCTTTGAGGCGGCAAATTCCATTCGCGTAGCTTCCGCTTTGAATGCGCCACGACGACGCATGCATTTAAACGAGATAGTTAATCTTTATTTGGCGTTTTCGCGAACGGATTAAATCGGCTGAAAAGCCGCAAAAAATGCCGGCCGGAAGAGAGCGAGTTGTATTTTTTGCATTCGAAGAAAATGGACCGGGATCGAGGAGAAGAGGGAGGAAGACTGGAAAGATCGCGAAAGTGCAAAACACTCTTCTCTCGCGAGTGTTCCGCGAGCGGATTCCATGCGGACCAATTCACAAGTTGGCCCTTGGATTAATTAATTAATTAATTAGCGGAGTAAAAGCCGTGCTTTTAAGAAAAGAACGAGCGCACTTTTAAACCCGCAAGGATTTCTTTGACAATTCGGCGATGTTTATTTAATAGCGAATATGAATAGTAATTCAAATTAATGTAACTGCGTGAAAAATTTTAATTATAATCTCTCTTTTAAAACTTCCAGAATAATTATCGCGTACTGGTTGTAATTCAATTTAATTTAACTTAATCGTCTCGTAATGGTGCCGTAATGAAATTAAATGCAAATTGGCGAAGCTTCGCAGGAGGCTCTTTAATGAATTTATTTTATAAAATGTATTGAGGCTGTATATATGTATATACAATTCTGATCCTGTTATAATTTTGACAACAGCACAAAACAATATTAATTGGGAGGATTGTTTATCTAAAAAAAATATAGAAGATAATTTTTAAAATTATTTTAAAATGCATGCGTTAATAACTACGTATATTTTATTAACGTTTATTTTAGAAATGTAATTTGTCCATTGTCAAATTAAAAAAGCTTTAACACAATTAAAACAATTATACGAATCAATTATGATTTCTCAGAGAAAATTTAGTATTATTTTATTAGATTTTAGAAACGCTCACTTATTTACGTGTATATTAAAATAATAATAAATGCACTAATGTTTATCTGGTTTGAAAGAAATTAAATAATATTTGCAGCTCTTCGCAAATATTTTGATAAAAATATACATAATATATAAATCTAATCTCTTTGTCTTATATACATAATGTAGAAGTTATGTTAATAAAATTACCGGAAGAATGCTAGTTTTGTTTACAAAACGGCTATTGCCTTGCTTTAAATTGTCTATTTAATTACAGTTATAAATGTTCAACTTAACGTAAATTAATGAGATCTTCAAGCATGTTAAGTAAATTCTATTTTAGAATTTTGAGTATACATACTTCTTTGCATTCTAAAGAATTTTATTATTCAAACGAGAAAAAAAAGGTACACGTCGCGAGTTAGCCTCAAGAAAAACAGTAATTAACTTAATGGCTTTTCGAGAACGCGGCAAATTACGACGTGGCGAAAGTAACGTAACATTACCGGAGTGATTTCGAGGAGCCGAAGAAGTCATATTTCATGCAACTCGCCTCGACACCCCCTGACTGCATATCGATAGTCCATTCGGCGATGTCTCGCGTGATTAGAAAACTTCGATTGCCAGATTACGCGGAGCGGCGAGATTTACGGAGTCTACCGGGTGGTCTTATTGATACCGACACGTCGGGAAACTTAAAGTGTGTCCGTGTCAAGGTGCAGCCACCGTTACCATCATCGCCAACTTTTCCGGGCGCTCGCGGAAAACGCTTTCTCTCGTTAAGCACGAGTGGATTCCCCATTCAAATTGCCATTCGAATTGCGTTTTCACTTCTTGACGAAAACGATAGAGCCGATTTCAGAATTTTCAAGCATGCCCTGTTTCCCGTATGCGATTGCTCTGCGGCACGGTTGCGGTGACGGCAGCATACACGTACGACTTCTGTATTGAATTACACAGTACAGTGGAACCTCCATTAATCGAACCTCCATTATCCGAATATTCTATTATCTGAACGCTCTGCCATTCGAGAACGTCCTATTATACGAACCGAATATTTCCTTATTATTTCGCGCATTGTTTACTTTCAAGATAAAACGTGCACCCTTATTTCGGAACATACGTTGGATAAAAGGCCGCAGGCACAAAGATAATGTAATTTTATGCGGCTAAATATATAAAATAACTTCTAATTCAGTAAAAGTGAATAGTGAATAGTGCATAAATATATGAAATAAACTATCAATTTATTTCTAAAATGAACCACGTTGTCAGAAACGAGTAATTAATTACTATTATTCGAAAATTCACTTATCTGCGAACACTTGTATCTCCGTATTAGTTTGGATAATGGAAATTCCACTGTGTATCGCGATTGTATGTGTATATATATATATATATATATATATATATATATATATATATATATATATATATATATATATATATATATACAATTGTAATTATAGTCTCATGCGCAAATACTCGTAACTCATTATAAGATAAATGCAAATATATATTTTTGGACATGAAAATATCTCAAGTTAATATTTCTCGCAATTTAAGAGATAAAAACAGATGCTTTAATACTTAAAGAATGTTTACGATAGAAATAAAACAAATATGATCAATACAACTACTTTTTGTTTATTTCTGTATTTTTGTACAGCAAGATATATACAATATATATCATTATAATGAAATTCTATTATATCGAATTATGCATAATTGATATTACTCGCAATTCAATGAGATTTTATTAAAGTGAAAATTATATTATACAAATGTTCATCGTAATGGAACTATGTTGTAATGTAACAATAGATAATATACATAGAATAATTTTGCACCTTAAATAACAAATCAAATAAGGAAGATACTAAAATGCAATTATTATATTTTATCTTGAATTATAGACTGAAAACAAATAATAGTTTAAATTACGATTGCAAACTATAGTAAATCGCAAATTTTATGAAAAAAAAAATCTTAATTTGCTATTTCTCACATTTAATCGCTTTGCTGAATAAATTAAAGATGCGCCGATTTTTACATCGAGGCTCGTTAATAATGAGAAATATAATAACATACATAATAATCGAACAGATCCCGCTGGTCATCATCGAAACCCCTAAAGTGCAACTCGTTGTGCAGTTTGCAACGCAACCGCCGAAATGCGTTCCCAACAGAGTACTCGCTTCGACTACACGTTTCGCTCAAAAGTAATGTCTGCTCGGCATTACTTTGTGCTTTACCATTCAAAACAATGATATGCAAATGTACGTCCCAACGGCAGTTCTTATTTCTGATTTATTAGGAAAACAAATCTTAAATATGTGGTTTATTATTTGAGTTATCCATGACATGGAACAAGAATGCTGCTGAATATATAAACTCTCTCTATGCTTTTTTAGAAAATCCATCGATTAAAATAGATTAAAATTAATGTGCTAATTTAACTATAATGTGCTATAAAAGAATAAAATATACAGTTTACTTATTCTTGTTTAATATTGTTCCAAAAATGTTTAATTGCTGTACGTTTATTTCAATTAAAAGTTTAATGTAAAGTTAACTTCAGCAGGAATTAACTATAAGAAATTTTGTCTTCATGTGTAATTATATACATAGATATACAAAAATATAAAAAATTTCACGTAAATTTTATTTTCAATGAAAAGTAATGTGAGAAAGATACAATTGTCAAAAAATTAGTTTCTGTCTTAAAATAGGAAATCTGGTTAAAACATAAATTCGTGCATTTAGGTGTAGAAGTGATATTTTTATATTTTGATTTCCTACTGCGAAAAATGATTAACTGTAGAAATAAAACATCAAATATCTTTTTATGCTAAATGTATATTTCCATTATATACATATATATACTCGCATTTTAGCGTAATCGTGGAATATTACTGTAAAATTTAATTTATTTAAGAAAATAATTGCATCGTTCGCAAAATAACAGCATTAGGCAAGACTGTTTAAGCTTTAAATGCTATTTGTCTGTACCACATAGATAGGAATTACAGATATAGAACGAGATAAATTTAACGATATCTAATGCTAATTATAGAATTGTTAATTTAATCCTTCAGTGAAATTGAGAATAGCGTTTAAAAAAATCAAGTCTTTTAATTTAAATGCACTCTTCAAAATATCATGGATATCAGAAATAACTCTATGATAATCAGATTAATCACGACGATATTCCTATACGAGCATCTTAAACGAGATTGAAACACGGAGTGTTGCCTAACGACTATTTTTAAAATGCATAGCGCGCTCTCTCTCTCTCTCTTTCTCTCTTTGCTGAGATTTGCTATCCAGCTTGCTATTCGAGGTGAATGTAGGTTTTCCGCTTGGCTTGACGTTGATTTTAAACGAGTATAGATATTTACGCAGGACACGCTCTCCAGCTTGCGACAAATAACCTGAGTACTCGGCTTTCCTTCTTCCTCTCTCTGGAACACGGCACTCACGGAGACAACCCAACCGAGTAACCCGCGCACTTGACTTACCTTCCCTGCTCGCGACGCGTAAAACAGCCTTTACGACGGGCGCGTACAAACATCGTTCTCGCCCTCACGGTGGATAACGCCACGGCGGTTCGTCATTGTCCCTTAAAGGAGCCGCGTGCGCAGCTCGTTAAGGACAAAATTCTCCGGCTTATCACCGCCGGGGGCGGAAGGAGGGGGAGGGAGTTTAACTAATTAACCGAGGAAAGGACAGGCCTCACGGGTATTTCGCTGTAATTAGCGACGAAATGCACGCCCGTAATGACATTTGCGAGGGAACATCTAGCTTCTTTCCCTTTCCCGCGCGTGCCTTCTTATGCAATTTTCAAAAGTCACGTCGCAGTCGCTCCTCACTGCTTTTTCATTGTGGAATGATCGTAGTAAGAAGGATGCGCACAATAACGACCCTGTATCGCGGAATTAAAAATCCTTATTGCACAGAAAAAAAAGCGCACATTTTTAAGATATTTCCCAAATGGACTTTGAATTACGCAAGTTTGCATTTGTCGTGAGTCGTGAATTCTCCAAGTGTATGTTGATAACTACTCATCTTATATTTTCTTATTTTACAGCTGTACGAAGTCTAGTGAAATTTGATTCTAATCTTTACAAAGAGATCTTGTTCTTCTATTAGCTTTTCTCTCGCTTCCTTACGAAATTAAGTGTCATTTTATTGCTTCTTTGCAATTATCTTCTTAATTGATTGAATTTAAATTACGTTTAGCAATTACTGGCTTTATAGAATTAGCTTACAATATTAAAATACAATATTAAAAATATTTATAAAATATTGTCTTATAAAAAATACACGTTGTTTTTTTTATTATCAATGTTGTTAACTGCGACAAAATGTGTTTAAAAATTTTTATTTTTTGCGGACTTGCAGATAAACATGGTTATTCAAGTATCCAATTATATTTATTGCTCAATTTTTTTCCTTTATTTTTTTTTACAATTATACAAACTTCTTTTCAACAAATTGACATTGGCTGGCAGATTTCTTTCTTGCAAAGTGACTCCTGCACTGTAGAAACCAAATCTAATTTCCGCCCATCAATTTTACCACGACTTTTATAATTTTCACCATTTTAATCTCTCGAGTATCTCGTAAACATTTGAAGCCGCATGATCAAAGGACATCGCTAAAAATGAAGCACCGACGTTGTTTATGCTCGTCGATAATTTCCGGCGACGGCGACGCGCGACTGCGTAAATTGCGCCCGTGCATGAGCCGCGAGTTCACGCAATTCAGGCGAAATGTTATATTTGTCGTTAAAGCGTTAATACGCATATATGCGCGCGATGCGACGCGACGCAAACGTTACGCCGGCGAATGCGCCATTGATCAGGGCACGATCGATACCGAAACTCGATATTATCGTGCGATTTAATTGTGCCGCCGCGTAATTATCTCAACGACAACAATAACAATAACAGCAGGGCGTGAAAAGTTTGGCAATTTGCGCGTCGTCCACGGGCGATAATGCGGAAAGCCCCGCCTGAAGCGACACGTATCGGGGTGTCGCGTCCCTCGATAATTTCGATATTATTTTTTTACGATAAACGACGTAAATTATATTTTTCAAGGAGAGGTAAATTTATCCGAGTCAAACGTGGCGAAGTAATTTACGGCCAGCCTGGATTTCAATCTCGTAGTTATTTTTCGAAAAATTAAGCACGCGAGGCGGTGAGATGAAAAAATAATTTCACCAAACTATTTTTTTCAAACAAAATTGAAAATTTCCTTATATTTTAGCAACCGCTATTAAAGACGATTTATGTCGCAAAATAGTTAAGAGATTTTACCTTGATTTGTGAAACTGATGGAAGTTATTAACTTTCGGATATTCTTAATCAATATTTACCTTTCTAAAATTACAAAATTTACAAAATGTAAAGAAATTTTATTCTTCATTTTTTTTCTACGTATAAACTACATACTTTGCAGTGCCGGGCGAAATTCTGGACATTTTTTGATGTACGTCGCAACACATTTTATCGTGGAATGTCAGACACGTCCCAGACGCCTAGATAGTTGCGGATAGTCCGATGGGAGGATCTACGAAGGATCTACAAATGGGGTCACCGAGAAGTTCGGGTGTTACGTTAGAAATTTGTGGGGCGGGCCGGGGACTATGCGACGATAATTTTTCGAGCGCAGGTCGCACAGGGAGTACGAAATCAAAGGGTAGGAACTCACGACGATTCACGGGAATAAGTCGGCGAACGAGGCGAATCGGTAATGAAGCCGCACCGAGCGCGGGGGGGGGGGGAGGAGAGAGGAGGATATGCATTATTCACGCGCTAGCCAAAAGTGTTTGTATTTTAAAGTGACGCGCGTGCATTAATATTGTATAATGCGAAAGTAGCTCGATGCATCGCGCAAAGTCAATTCGAATTCCGAACTTGGTCGTAGCATCGATATTATTCTTTGCTTACTAATGCGGTACGCCTAGGGAGCTCCGTTCGGATAATACAAAGTGATGGAAAATTAAATGACGAACTTGCCAGTTCAGAGCGACACATCTTAAAACTTCTTATCCTCTCGCCCCGTGGGAATTCTCGACCTCATTCCGCGCCGATACGATAACCGCTTCGATTTAAGATATGTACGGTGTCGCGGTGCGAAAATTCATTCCGCCGGCGACGCGATTGCTTCCAGCGGAGCAACGTCATCAAGTTTCACGTTGAATTCGAAGGTGAAAAAGGCAGGTGAATGCGAAGCGCAAGTAAATCTCGTTACACCGAGAAAAGAACGAAATGTATTACGACACGGTGTGTTATCTCGGAGCACACGTGATACATGTTGAATGTGATATAATAAAATTCCTAGTGCTTCAAACTGTATTTCTCTTCACGTTACGTAAGTTGACGTGATCTTACGCTCGGCGTCTTGTTCGGCGGGCTTGGTGAGCGGAATCCGTGAACGCGTCGTTTAATGATGTCCGATAAGAATTAACCGCCGTGAACTCGAGCCGAATCTCGACAAGTTTCGGTCGAACGGGCATTCTCCGGACCGGGAGCGGACTTAATATTTAAAAATAGCGCGCAATTTAGCGGAAGCGTGCCGGCGCGGGTCGATTGGCCCGCCGAGATTTCGGTAGGGCCAAGCGATCGGAAGGCAACCACGGCGTGGCTACGTGATTGGCTGATTGGCTAGCCGATTTCTAAGTCCGGGCACGCCACGCAACGCGACTCTAACTCAACAACGAGAACGCTCGCCTCCTGACTGGAATTTTTTCCATGTAATTACGTACGCTCGCCCGCCCTCCATGGACCACCCAACTAAATTCTAACCCTATCGATTCGACTCACGGCGACCCCGAATATTTTTTACGTTGTATCGTCGAGTCCACCTGGCGAAGGTAGACGCGCGGAATATGTAGCACCTATTTTGCCAAGTTCAAAGCGCTAACGATGAATCCGGAAGTACCTGTCGTTTTGTTTCTTTAAGATAAACGTAAAATATTTATACAGTATATATATATATATATATACATACACTTTTTTTATTATATAAAACGTTATTATATAAAAGAATTGTAGCAGGGTCCATTATATTAAAACCGGAGAGCACGGAACTTGTTGGTTTTTAATTAACAAATTATATTATTTTATCGATGTTAATATATTTTCCAGAATATAGAGAGAATTTATTTTAGATAGAGATAATTAATTAACATTCTATTTTTTCTAAACAGAGGAGGAGAGAGTTGGTCTCTCGACAACGCGTAGAACGTGGATAATGGGATTAATCATATGGCGCTTATCTACCTTCCTCCACATCGAAAAGTTTCCAGAGATCAATCATTCAGAAAATAAAATACGTCGGCTTCCATTACGTGGAATTCGCGTTATCCTCGTTGTGCGAACCACGAATATTTACCGATCGTGAAGTCTCTATTCCGTCCTTGATTTTCCGTAACATAATGCCGACGATCCGCTTGTAGATTAAATCGCTTAAACATCCCCCGACTATTCGATTTTGCCGTATTGCGTCTATCTGTGCTGTCACTTCCGCCGGATGGTTAACAAGAGGCGGAGGGTCGCGGGATGCGACCTTCGGGTCAAAGGGTAGTGCGGGGACCCAGCGGCACACGTGTAAATTCGCGTATCGCCCTGCGTGCGGCACCCTGGCTGCCCTGGAATGCGAGGGGCGGTGGCGACCAAGGGGGGAAGGAGGTGCGGAGGTGGCTACAAATTGCATCCATTAGTCTTGCAGCCGCGCGGCACCGCTCCCCCGATCCGGCGCTCCGCGCGGGGCGCGCGCTCCTCGTTGCGAACGGCGGCGTCCGACTATTGTGTGTGAAATGATTATGGTAGCGCGCGGTATGAGGTCGCGGGGTCGCGCGAAGCCGTACGTCACTTAGATTGGCCCGTTGGCAGTTACAAAAGGCGGGAGGCGCGCCGCGGACGACGCGATTATGCGCTACGGCGCGCGTCGATGTCGGAAGCTGGGGGCGCGTTCTCTTTTGCGGGACGCTGTCCCGCGACGGCTGTCGTCGAGAGACCGTTTGAATTTATGACCGCGCTCACGTTTTCGCGTTACTCTTTGCCGAAGTGGGACTAGATAGAGCGGGCATCTGCCGCCCGTAACAATGGAAAACGCCGTGCGCGATTTTCAACGCTACCCGTTGAAGTGAAGTTGACGGCGAATTTCGTTGCTTTCTTTATATTGTATGTATGTACAACAGAACGATCGTGTCAATGAAATATTGCACTCCCCAGTCTCTCTTCCTGTATTTTCGTATAACGTACGGCCGCGCCGCGACGAGGACAATCTTTTTGTCTTCTGCATCGCAGCATTTAAATAATTTACGCTAGGAATGGAGATTAGCTCTACAAAAAAGGGACCTATTCTCCTGCGCCGACTACGCTGATTCATTCGCAATATGTAGTTGCATTTTTTTTTTCATATATATGTTATGTATTTTTTTACATCGATCAAATGTTAATAAAAATCGTATATGCATATAATATTTATATTATATGTATATAAATCATATTAATATTAATAGATCAAATTTATTAATAAAAAACAGATAAAAAACGGATAATTTTTAGAAAGATTACGTTCTTTAAATTGAGACTGATTGTGAGTAATATATAATACATACATGTACCAGTAAGGATTTCTACATACAAATTTAAGTTCGCGAAGGTTCTGTAATTAGACTCAACAAAAGTATATCACTGTTTAAATAACGGCGATATAATTCTTTCTTTAGTCAATTTTTAAGTTAAAAAGGAAGTAAAGAATCAATTTAATTTTTTTCCCTGGAAAAAATCCTTTTCAGCAAATTGTAACACATGAAATTTGAACGCGAATGAAAAGAAATAAAATATTTTTGTGTGCACTACACTAAACTTTTAAAAACGTAGAAGTTAAACCCGAAAATTTTCCTGACTCTGAATTTTCGTCTCCTCAAATTTGCTGATTTTTTATCTTTTCTAAAATTTTTTTTAAAATTGAGGGCATTCAATGGTTCTTTCATGTTTTATATGTATATGTGGAATAAGGATTATCTAAAAATATAAGATTCAGTTTCAATCGATCAGAACATTTTAAATAAGCTCCAGTAATCAGTTTTAAAAAAAGGATCTAGTTTCTTTGCATGAATACACTGGTTCACTTAAAATATGCAATTACATCTCTTTTATATATGTATAGCTTGTTTTTTTAGACTGATCATAGATATCAGTCCTAATAATCTATATTTTTATATTAACGTAATGTAGCAATAGTTAATTTATTGCTAAAACACATATCTATCTTAAATCTTGGTTCATTCTTCTCATTTCTAATTTATAAGATTTTGTTTTAAATGATTCTAATCTGTCAATAAAGGCGTACTGTCAATAAACGCCTTTATTGACAGATTAGAATCATTTAACGCCTTTATTTTCCTTTATGAAATGGTATTAAATCAAATTGCTATAATTACATGCAAAAAAGACACACGATACAAATGCTATAATTAGCGCGCCATCCCTTACGCGGTGCAGCGTGGCGCCATTGAGAGCGGCCGGCGCATTCAAACTCGCCGTATTGAACGCCAGCCACATTTCGAGTCGGCATTTCAACAGAAATGCGGAGTCCTTTTACGTTGCATCGCGCCCGTCCGAGCACCACCGTCCGGTCAATCCGTCTGCGGACGTCGCGACGCCCCCCCCCCCGCCTCTCCCGCCTTCATCCCTGAAAGAGGAAGGGAGGCATGACTGAAGGCTCGCACAAAGCCGGGCTTGCTTAATAAGTGCCTACCCCTTTTTCGCGTTTCAGAGCTCGCCCTTCTCTACGCCGTGTGCGGGGTAAACAAAAGAACTTCCGCCGACAAAGGGCCCACCAAGATTAGCCCCCGCGGGCCCTTTCGCGGCAACCAGCGCGAATTCGCGGATTCCTTTTTTTCGACCGCGGGATTAGCCGGATTAAAAGAGAGACGGCTAACGCCACTGTCGACGCTGTTATTTATCAGTTCTTTCATTAGGATGCAGAGAAATTGTCGGCCACGTATTGTCGGAATGTCAATTATCTCTATTACTTTAATTACTATGCAGCGGGTCAGCTCTACGTGTTGATACGCTTTGAAAATCTTCACCAAAGCTCACCGAGAGATGATGGAAAAAATTGCAGCTCGACTAACTCGAGATCATAAAAAAACAGGAAAATAGAAGAACAGCAAAATGGAACAGCAAAATGTAACGAAACATTGTTCAATGGACAAGAAATATATAAAAAGGTTATTTTCTATGAGGAGCCGGAACATATTGCGGCAGAAATGTTATGAAGAGACGGAGAGAAATGAAATGTTGGAAAGATGGAAAGTAATCGTAAAAAGTTCAGAAAGGGAAATATGGAAGGTATAAACGGTAAAGAATGAAAAAAATGGCAATGCTAACAGGAAAAATGTGTCAGGTCTGCGACGCTAATGATGAATACACGTAATGATGAGATAAGACTAGAAAAGAATTTTTTATTGCGTGATTGCCGAGACACATACGGACGGCAGGAATAACGGGACGACGCGACGCGACGTTGAGATTCATTCTACGCGAGACTGAAATACGTCGGAAAGATTAGTTCTCGCGGTAATTTCATTAACCCCCTCGGTAAAGAAAAGATTGAACAGGACGAGGGAGTAAAATATTTGCCGGATAATTTATACGACGGTCTCTCTAAGTTGACCGCGACAAACGGTCTATCCGCTAGAGAGGCCTGAGAAGACACCCGGTAGTGCCGCTTGTTTCGCTCTACGGCCAAGCAAGTTTTAACTGCGGCTATAAATAACGTGGCGCAATTAAAGGGCCCGGCCTCGGCAAAGAGTGTAGCGAAACGATGGAAATGATGTCGTGTCGTGGGCTAATAGCGTAATGCGTGCATGTCGAGTCTAGCCGGGTCGAGTCGAGCCGCGCGCGAGTCGCACTGGCTGGTACGAAACTCACCCGGGCGCGCTTTTAACGGTCGAACTTGTAACCGCGCGTGTACACGGTGATAACTTCCGCCATCCTGCGTTCTCTGCGAACGTAGTATACGAGGATCCCAGCCGCACAGACCCGTCTCAACTGTCGTTTTTTATTTTACTTGGCTTCATATACCTATATAGAATACCTGCGCGCATCAGTTCTCCTTTCTTTTACCGATAACTCCAAAAAGTGTAAAGTAAAATCAATACGCCTCTATGAAGGTATTCTTCCTGACTCAAAAACAATTTAAAATAATGAACTTTTCGCGATTAATCTCGATTTAGCTATCGCAACAATTATAATGAATTGTTGCCCTTAGAATTATAATTTCAAGAGAATGTTGTAGTATTTCAATTTTGAAGAAATTAAATATGTACAATCATATCAGCATAAATTTTATTCAAATTCAAAAACATTAATGATGAAAATGTGTTAGCTTTTTTTCATAATCTGTATATATTATTTATAATGTAAAGGAAATAAACCATATCACTTATTAAGTTACAAAATTTTTGAATTTTTGTATTTGTATCATAGATTGTCTAACTAAATATTTACTTTATTGTGCAAGCAAGTGAAACATCAAACCATTAAGGAGTATGTTGCAAGATTAGATAAAATTGCTACGCGGTTAGGTATTTTGCGAGATTTATCGGCCTCGTGTAAATTCCATAATAAAATTATCGCTCCGATACGATTGAATATCGAAATATGTCCGGTCAAGCCCACGTGCAACATTAATTACTCGATCTGCAAGATCATAAATAAATTGATGAATTAACAATTTGGCATCCCTTGTGATTAACGGCTCGCGGTTATAAAATTAATAGGCTATATTATCAGCGATTTTCACAGTCTATCAATTATTCTTGACAATACTGAATAATAAAATAATCGTTGTCACAATAACATACCGAATTAATAAATTAATTCCATTCCATTGGTTATAATTTAATATAAAATGCAGTATTTTTTACAAATACCTCAATAGTAAATAAATGTTCATCAATCTTTAAACATATCTTTTAAAAATATTTTAATATTTTAATTTATAGCACTCCCGTGTACTTGAAGGTTTAATTATCTCAATTTATTGAATTAAATGAGGAGTTATTTTTATTTTATTAAATGAGGAGTGCTCAATGTAGAATCTATTAAAAGAACAGCTTCTCTTTGATATAAATTTACGATAAAATTTATCGTGAGTATTAAGTAACACAAATAAACAAGCTACATGATATCGAAATATGCTTGTAATTAACATATGAATCAGAAATATAGCATACTATTAGTTTATATAGGTTGCAATATGCAGAAACTGGAAATAGTAGAGTAATGAGATCTTAATTTGAAAATAATAAAAAAGTATTTCAGTTTACAATAAACATCCTAATTTTTCTTTCTTCTCTAAACTATGCTATGTCTTCTGCGATGTATTTTTAATTTGTTTTCTTTTAATTAATGTCAAGGATAATATTATCTGTCATAAGCTTTAAATTTGTAACATCAAGTGTCTCTGCAATATTAATTCTTAAATTGTAGATCTATTGTTAAGACGAATTTGGTTAAAATTAAATATTGGAAATTATTTGAGAATAGAATTGTATAATTTATGCATCTAAAACTTAAATTAGTTATTCACTTCAATCATTCAGTAAAGATTGTTAATTTACGGATATTTTCATTAAATTCAATTTAAATGGAACAGCAAAGTTTTTTTAAAGATCGTTAAAACGTCTTATTAGAAACTGTGTGCAGTAATATAAAATTCATTTTTTTTTATTTTAGACGAAAGCATATAAATTTTGAGACAGATAAATTTTGTTCTGACATTATATTACACATACATACCCACTAAACTGTTCGAAAATACGTGTCTATACTGAAAAGTTGCAAAGTAAAATAAAGTCTGATTATTCTACGGAAAAGTCGATTTCAAATTAATGGGAAAATTCAAATGGAATGATCCACCAGAATGGATTACATTGTTATTGAATGCATTAAAGCTAAAGATCATAAATACGAGCGCGCGGACGCGAAAACACCGCGAAAAATCCGCGAGCGACGGGGCGACGTCCGCCGTGACGTCGCGACGCTGTCGGCGACGAAACGTCATGGACAATGCTCGTTTTATTACGAAGTTCGGCGACGGAGAAACGGCCGATTATTATTCGCCTCGCGTTGTCATATTCCATTAGCGTCGCTGCCTGTTACAGACTCCGCTCAGCTTCGCTCGCGCTCGCGCTCACTCTCGTTCTCGCTCACGCCCGCGCTCTCGCATTCGCTGTCGCTCGCTCAACCGCCGGGCGGTTAGTTCGAGGAACAATTCACAACGCGATATAGGAATCACCCTTCAACCGCGTGCTGGAGATGACATCGATACTCGACTTCCTCTCTCTCTCTCTCTCTCTCTTCTTCTTTCTCTTTCTCTCTTGCTCTCTCTCGCCCCTCCTCTCTACCATTCTCTCATCGTGTCTCTCTTTCTCGTTCTCTGTGTCACTGTTCTCTCTCTCTCTCTCTCTCTCTCTCTCTATCCTACCCCTCTCTCTTTCTCTCGCGCGCGTTACTGCATCCGCGTATACCCGCGTATCGACTAAACTTCGCGGCGACGCCGACGCCCGCAACGATTAGCTGCGTCGCGGTGGCGAATGTCGGGAGTTTCGTTCCGCCGCGCTGCATTTAACCCCTTGACGCCCGGATTTTCTCTTCCGCCGCGCGTAGAAGTGGATTACCAATAAATCAATCCGCGTGGGCATTTCGATCCGCGGGAAATTAAATCGAGAAAAACAATTGATGAAAAACGATTGGTGCGTTCGCCGATCGTCCACAGTGTATTGCGACGACCGATTGCACAGCACTCATTGCATTATAAACAGAGAGAACGGATTCACACTTCGTTCATTTCATGCGAGAAAGCGCTTGAATTTTATGGTTTTTGATACGTTTTTAGGCACATTTTATATGCAATCAATTTAATATTTAGATATTTAACTGTCAAAATATACAGGACTTGTATGAAACCTACCGAATAAAATCTTGATAAAACAGTGAAAAGATGCACGAAATGATTATTGTATTGCATAGATATTTGCCAGTTCTTATTGGTCAGAATTTCATTGATTAAAGTATCTTACGAACAATTTATCTGCTCAACTTTATTTTCACTCGAGCAAAATTTATAGTTTTTATAAACGAGAATGCAGGTTTATGGAACAAATTTCGGTATTTGCGTGAAACCGAAAATCGACTTTGCTTTAGCTCTTCAAGCAATCTTATCCAGCGTCTTCAGTGGCTTCGTGAAATACCCTGAGCTCCTCTTTCTCTAATAAATCAACCCTTTCTCCTCAACCTTCTCAAAGTGCAACAAACATCTACCAAATCATCAATTTTCGGACGGCCTCATGAAATGCTCGCGGACCGACGTGTAAACAATTTGCGCAAGTAGCCGCGATAATGGAGGAGCAGAAGGATGAGGGGGATGAAGATAAGGTACAGGGCGGTGGCGCTGAGAGGGGGGTGTTTGGTTAGCTCACACAAAGGACGAAGCGCACCGCTGCGCACACAACGGAATCAGCCCGCTACTCTAACAAGGAACATCCACAAACCACCCCTCTGCGAGAGGTTGGAATGGCGAAGGGACGGTGGTAGGGGCTTGCTACAGGACCTCAACGGTTTGCGAAACGTCCGGAAGTTAGCGACACGGATACGAGCAAACGTCTTGCAGAAGTAGCGGTGTGATGGAAAATGTTTTCGGGATGAAGTAATTTGTGGCGTGGAAAGGTGTCTTCCTGAATTTATAATTATGTTATAAAATTTTATTAAAAAAAAAAATGCAAGTTTCAAGTTGAAAAAAAATCCATTATCCGCAAGTCCCTTTATTTTAATTGTACATTTTAACATTTTGATTTCTAACTTCTAATTAACTTAAACTCTAATAAAAAATTAACAATCAAGCATAATATACAATTTTTCGTTTTTTTATACACTTCTATATACAATATTAATTCTTTTAACAATCTATCCAATGTAGCCCATTTTTCTATTGTCCATTCAATTTTTATTTGTTCCACTTCTTCCATCTCACCGCAAGAATAGAAGAACAACTCTCTCTATCGAATTGGAGAGCTGTTTCTTCTCTTTTATATTAGTTTTCCTTCGCTCTATCGCTTTTTCCGCTTTCCTTGCCTTTCCCTCTTTTTTACCTTTTTACTTTTATCTCTCTCCTCTTGACAGTTTCTTCCTTATCGGTTTTGCTGTTCCATCTTCTTGCCTCTGGCAGGTATCACTATCTTCGTTCTTTGACATGCTCTATTTCTTTCTCTCTCGATATCTCTAAACATCCTCGATTTCAGAAGAGTACTCGTCATCCTGCATGCGACGATATACTTTGATTGTCCAAGTCAGTCGTAACTTATTTTAATTCTTTCCCTTTCTTTTGCGGGAATGCAAGTTGCGTTTGTGACAATGTGCGCCCGATTGCTCGCAGTTTTCTTAATGACTCCGTTACATTTCGCGACTCCAGATCTGTGTATCTGTCATGCTGCTGCTGACGTCCGAAGAGTTATCGTACATACGCGATCGCAAGCCGCCACAGCGCAGAATAACGCGCGGATCAATATCCTTGCACACCTGTTGCACGACTTTTGAATCACTCTGTACGATGAATACGGCGACCATCTCAGTTACCGCTGCGACGAAAACAAGAAGAAGAATTGCGAAATCCTTGTCGCTTGATCGCCCGCTGCGCGACGTCGCGGCGCATTCATTATCAATCTCGCTACGGGCCGGCTCAAAGGCAGCGAAATTAATAACTGTTTGCGGAAACGCTGAGCGGAAACTTCGCGCTTCGCCGTAGCCATCTTCGTTTTATTAATCCGCGTAAGCCGCGGGTGGACTGCAGAGCGGTGCAGCGCAACGATGAGCGCGCACTTTGCGTTTATTATCGCGGCACAAGCCGTGCGGCGGCGTCCGCGAGTCGATACTCGCAATCTGCGCCGTTCATTATTATGCAACTCCTTTATTTTTCAAGTGATATGTAAACGTCAATATGTCTGGATAAACCGTGAATTTTCAATTAAACCTGAAAATAAGTGCGACAAGGTTTTCAAAGCTTCATATACATACATTTTTCTAAGACTCACGATCAGATAAAATCAATATTTGCTTTTTTTTTGTCAGATTTAAAATAAACTTGAGTTTTTTTTATTAAGTAATTGTTAAATTATATGAACAGGTCTGTAATTATAATACATTTAATGAAAAATGACTACATCTTTATATAAGTCCTTAAAACATAATTAATTGATATAATACAATTAATTAATCGTTTGATTTTTTTCTATTCTATTTTTATAAAATATTTACAATTTTTTATTTTTTTTTTTTTACTAATCAAGAAACTATTGTGTTTTCAGATGTGAACATGGTGGCCGAGCCAAAGCCTCATCAAACTGGACGCAAGCGACAGAACGTCTCCAAAACGGGCAACGACTGGTAATTTACAAATTTTTACATTTCACGTTTTATACAAATTTTCTTCTATAATATAATGAGGCAGATCTGATTATACATATTTCATCTGTCAGATAGCTGTTACTGTAGGAAATATGAAAAGATATTTTTACATATTCTTGAGAATATTGCATAAAGTTTGTGTTTCTGCGAAAAATTGAGTCTTTCCAAGCACTAATGCGCCATAAATTCATTATACGTGTACATGGTGTCGTATGTACGCTATGAAGCTATCTCACGTATTTGTACGAATTTGCCAACAATCTACTCAAAGTAGATCCCGGTGTTCTTTGGCACGTAGTTGCACCATCTTATCTTATCTGCTCGATTTTTCCCATCGCGGCGCGTATAAATCTTCCAGTGAGAGGAGTTTCATTCAAAGGACCGCTTTATCCTAGCCTTAAGGTGCCGACGAACCCTAAACTCGATGTATAAACCCGAAAGCACCGAGAACGTATTTTACGCGCGGAACGTGACCGTGAATTCACGAGCAGTCGCATGTTTGCGGAAGTTAACTTGCGCGAGATACACACATGGAATAAAAAAAAACCGTAATTGCATCGTATTGCGCACGTAGAGGTTCCTTATGCTTTGACGAACAATTTTAAGAGTCACGTTGCAATTTCATGTAACAATGATAAAATAACAGTAAAAGTAAATATAAATTATCAAAAAATATTGAAGACTACAGAAAGTAATGTACAAAATTATTATACACATAAAAAGATAGAGTGTTTTAGATATAAATTTAGAAAAAGTAAATCATGTCGCGATATATTTCAATATATCAAAAAAATTATCACTGAAAAAAATTCTGATTGAAAACGGACAAAAATCAGAAAATCTTGTAGAATTGATCAAATATTCTAGTTATTATAATAGAACTCAATATTTTATAAGTTATAACAACCAGAATATTTGATCAATCCTACAAGATTTTTCTAATTCGTCCGTTTTTAACCAGATTTTTTTTTCAGTGATTGATTATAGATTTCTAAGAGTTTGAGAATATACAGATTTCTACTCCCTCTTATGTAATATTGAAGCTTTTTTTCTTCATGGGCAAGAAAACCTTGTACTAAAATATTAATAGCATCATCAAGAAGCCTGTTCTTTTTCACGCATTGGTTAAGAATTTAATTGAGGATGTGTTTTCAGTAATCTGGTACAATGCTCGACACGGGAAGTATTTCGCCGCAAGAAAAAAAAAGGGAACGGTAGAGACATTCTCTAACAGCTGATGCATTATCCACGACAGATAGCATCGTGGCAAACGTCGATACCTTTTCACGAACTAAGTCGCGTACCTTTCCTTTTTTCCTTTTGCCAGCTCTCCGCCATTTCTTCTTTCTCTTTTTCGCCTCCTTCCTTTTTCGGCGGAAGAGAAAAGGAACTATTCGACTATTTTCCGAGTGTGCCAATTTAATTGATGCCAATTTTCGATCATCCAACGCCGCAATTTTGAAGTTTTAAAATCGCAACAAAGATAATTTTGATATAAACATTACAATATTTTATAAATGATACAAATGACAATTCTGAAATAATTAAACGTAACATTTCTTCCTTCAATTAAATGTTAATATATTGAAAATTATTTCGAAGAGATAATTTTTCAAAGAATGCGTCGATTAAAAAAGAAAAAATAACTGATAATAGATATAATTAATCTATATTAAGATTAAGTTATAAATAACTGAAATATTCAATCATATTGAAATTAATTTTCGAGCAAACTTTGAATATAACAAACTAAACATGAAACAGTTTCACAGATTAGTTAAACTTTGTTTTGTACAGTAAACGCTACGTAAGCATACATTTATGTAGAACAAGAGTGAACAACCTAAATATCAAAATGATTCTATGTACTGCTGGAATTAAAATTAATTGACGTATAATAATATTATAGTTTAAAATATATATATAGTTCTTACGCTAATTAAAGAAGATAAACAATTTCAAGGCAAATATAATATCTGATTATTTTATTTGTAAATAATTAAAGAAATAATGTACAAATTATTTTTTAAAAATCTTTGAGATTTTAAAATAGAAACATATCACGTATACAAACTGAAATTGAAGACACGCTCGTAAGAAGGCACGAGTCGTCAAAGCTCAAGAAATTGAGTGGAATGCTGCCATGAATTAATCATTTCTCAAGTATTATACATATATGTGTGTGGCGAAATGGTACAACATCAAGATATAGCTTCTTTTGAAGAAATACAGAACCTGAGAGATATTATGTTCCAGCCAAGCTGGCTTAGCAACTCGTGATAAAGCGGAAAAAATGGGTCAAAACCGTCAATGCATACTATATTATAAGATATACATGTATTATGAATACACGAGGTTGTTATGGGACATTTATCTGCAAACATGGACAAAATTTATGAAAATTTTATACGGGATAACATTCATATCGTACATATCGAAAACATATATTGGACATACTAAGATAAACTACCGTCCGTGCAATCGAATCAAATTTTGGAAGGTAAAGTCTCGCGGAATACGATAGAAAAACACGACATCTCGAGAACGCCGCGTAATATCTGCGCGTTGGATTTTTCAGATCTTTCGCCTGTCGCCCTTTTTAATGCAGCCGTCAATCTCCCGCGTCCTCATCCTGACCAGAATTCCAGCTTGTGCGAAATCTTCTCACCGAATATCATGCGTCAAAAGCCACTTTCAATATAAAAAAACCGTAGACTTAGAATGCATTGTACAATACTAAAATTCATTCGCGTTACGTTTTACTTATTATTTTTACCGTATACATCCAACTTCTCTTCGAAAGCGGCATAACTCAGAAAACGATTCTTTATATGTGTATATTGTAATTTCAGATTTAGTTTAAATTTTATCCATTAAAATGCAATATACGAGATTGCAAAAATAATCACTGCGCTTTTGTAGATGAAAATTCAGACATTTTACGCTACACATTAATCAAGTTGGAGATTTTTTAAAATTATATTACATTTAAAGAGGATGCAATGTACTGAAGACATTTTTTTATACAATTATAGCTCATAAAATATTTACATGAGTTACTGCCATTAAGCATATCTTCTCATTTATAAATATAAATGTAAGTGACAAATACTAGCTCGTTGGTCTTTTCTGGTAAAAATTTGATTACACTTGTTTCGCAAATTTTTCATTAATAACATGAAATTCTAACAATAAAGTTTCTCTCTGTGAATTTATTTTTGACATATGCAACTGTTCCAGTTTTATGGGACGTACTGTATATATAGTATACCAGCCATAATATGTTGATCGATTTTTACAATAATGCTAGGACAAAATAGAGCGAATTGTAAATAGACAGTTTTATACAGAAATGAATTGTCTCACAAAAGAAGAAAATATCAATTATATAGATATGAATCGGCAAGCTGAAATTTTATATTAAAAGAATGATTGAAACAACATTCAAAATTGCATGCCATTCAGAGATGAAAATGTCAATTCAGTTTTAACAAACAGATCATTTAGCTCTACATAAAAACCAATCAATCCTTCGTGTCCATTTATTAGAACATTACTTCAATTTTTCGATATTTTTAACTGATAAATGTTTATACTTTTTTAAACTTTTTTTTTTTAATTTATATCTACACTTGTATGTGTTTATTATTTGTTATATTGCAAATTGTAAAATATCTAATAGAAAACTTGTGTAATATTTATTTCAATTTTTGTAAGGAAATATTAATATTTTAGAGCGAAACCAATCACAGAGACATCGCTTATCTTTCGCATATTTTGAAAGAATACACAACCGCAGTGCGTCTTTGACGATTTAACTTTCCAACTTAATTCATTCGAAAATATTACTCTGTGAGCTAATTCATTTTCTGTGTAAGATTCATCTTCCGCATAATATTTTATGAGCTGAATTATTTCGCTCGGCGTGTCCGTTGATAACGCCATCGTCTTGCCACCCATTTATTTCTATTTATCAAGCCGATTTAATTATGAATTCGCTCGGCTACGTTTATTTAAACGGAGTCGCGTGTGCGAATAAACGCACGTGTATAGCGCCGATGTCGATAATCCGCCGGGTCGGCAAAGCCGCGAAAAATATTCCACCGGCGTTTCCGGGATTCGCGCGGGGTATTCGGGACAATTTCAGGATATCCGCGGGATTCCCGGCTATCCCTGCGCCTTCCCGGGGCTCCCGGCGTACGTGTTACGGAAGCAAACAGGTCGCTTAACAAGCCGGAAGAACAATAAAAATGCGTCACCTCATTAACCGCTCCCAATTAGTCGCGGGGCAGTGTCGCGCAGCGCTTAATGCAACATGTACCGGGTGTCCCACGGAGTTGAGGTGGCATTATAAACATAGATTGTTAGCCTTAGTTCATTTTATTTTTTCCCCCGTTACTATAATTATCACAGGATTAATGATCTAATCCTCCCTATGCCGCAACGCACATACAACTTTTTAAGATTTTTTTTTTAATAATTAACATGAAAAGTATACACGGCATTGAGAAGTGGAAAATCTTGCTTCTCTTTGTACTGTATAAGTATTAAATCACGCGTGCTAACATAGAATCGATACACGTCGTCGCTATTCCATTCTCCTTTTCAGGCGGAAAACGTAATAACAATTTAAATAATTATATGATGAGATAATATTCAAAAGGGAGGCAGAACGTCGAATAGAATGTAGAATAGAAGTTTATTATTTCGTAGAATGTATGAATCGAATTCTCTGCGATTCGGATCACGCTGAGAGTCTTGAGTAAGATCTTTGAAACGTGCAGGAAAGCCAAATCCGACCTCGTCGAGACGGAAATCGCAGTGAAACGCGAATATCGCAGTTACGAGAATTACGCGTGAATTGTTCGGCTCGGTTTCGAGTGCGCTTCAGCACGCCATTCAAGCAGGATCGCCCGTTCATTGTCCGTCCGTTAATCCTCTTCCCGCACCCCTTCATCGAGATCACGTGATTGCAGATTTTTAGCGAATCATGCGGCGAGCGCCGCGAAGTTTTAACAACCCATGTTTTTCCGTCACTGTCATATTCAGTTAGTTACTTCTGCTTATTTTGATGTGCATCTACTACGTTTCCACATGTATTGTTTAATTATTGACTGTTGCTTTTATACTGCTTTTCAATTAGAGATTTTTGAATATCAATTTTATTTCTCTTTTATTAGAATATATTTTAAATATTATCTTTCTCATTAGCAGAAGCAGACTATCGTTTATTATAATTTTAGAAAATTTACTTGCTGTTGCAAATGATTAAGTCACACATTAAGTCCATGCAAAAAAAAATTATATGTGGTATTAGTTAAGAAACGAGGTTTTCGCTTTCTTAACTGATTTTCTTATTTTCTTATATTATCCATTATTAATTATTTTTGGCTATACATAATTTAAAGTCCCTGATATTTCAACGTATTGTTTAATTTGGTTTCAATCATTAATAATAGCTACTATTTAATAATTTCTATTTGAGTCGTGTTCGAATAAATTAAAAATCAGAAAAATTAATAAATAGCAATTAATATTAATAAATAATTGTTACGAAGCTTCATATATCAGTAAATTCTTAATAATAAGGACTGCTATTCACAGGCGCACAATATTAATTTAACGCCGAAAAATCGAGATAAAGGAGCATTATCTCTTCGGATGGAAATACAGCCTTAACGTGTCCTCCTTCCTCCTTTTCCTCTCCCTTTCATCTCCTTCGTGCGTTCATTTCCTGCGGTTTGTGTAAATTAGGTTTGCTTGTTGCAGCAGGGTGCATAGTAACGCAGTGCATTTTGTAGAGCGAGACTTCCTCCCGCGGCTCGAAATAGTTTCGTGTATTTCTCAGACGAATGACCGGAATAATTATTTGTAAATTAAACATGTATGCAATTACACTGCGCCATTTGAGATATTTTGTTTTATTACGGTCTTTATTTGATTTCGGTAATGAATTACGAGCATTATTTTATTTCTTTTCTTTTATTTATTTTGAAAACATATATGCAGCTTATTGAGTATATAATAATGATCATTAGATATCTTAAGTTTTTTTTAATTCTTAGACTTTCAGACTTTAAAATCGATTTTTAACATTTTTAGATTCTAAAATAATATAAAAGTAGCCTGATTAAAAATTAAATATTGTTAAATTGTTAAGATTATTGTTTATATCCAAATTTAAATTTTTAATAGTTGACAATATTATATAACAATAGTAAATTTATGTTTTCACTTGGATTTCTATAAGGTACATTCAGTCTTAAACGGGTTTCTTAACACTTTTATCTAATCTCTAAGTATCTCGATCTACAATATAACTCATTAAATTATTTTTTTATAGACTTGAAAACAAGTAATACTTGTCTTATATTGGCAATTTAAAGATTTAATTTAAAAGACACGCGAGAGAGAATCCAAGATTTGAGCAAATGCGTCGTAACCGTTCTATTAAGAAAATGAATAAGAAAATGTAGTCGGGAGCTTTTGAAGTGGCCTGTAGACGTTAGCTTGCCCTCGCCAACCCCTTTAACGCCGGACATAAATATTAATAAGCGAGCGGTGAAATTCACGCTTATCGCGCTACCGTGAAGATTTACATGAGATAACACGACTTTCCTTTTGCGGCATGCGCGCAGGTGTGTCACCGTGTGTGTAAGCGTGTGCGTGTGTGCATGTGTGTGTTTCCAGCTTCAGAAAACATGTCAACATTTACATACAAGGCCGGATAAGCGAGTCACGGGGATCGTTTTGCAGCTACGCCGACTTCTATCGGGCTTGATATCTGCCGAGCTTTATTACGCCACCCTCGGAGAATAAATGATGAAGACAGACGAGGAGTTGGGGGTTACTAAATGGTGCCGTGGGAGTGACACGCACTGGTTGGCAGTGGACGATACTTTTCTTGCGAGCCAATATGATTTTTTTTTCTTCATAAAACAAAACAAAACGGCACCGTCCGACGCTCTTTTTACCGTGGAAGCATAGTTAATTTTGCATATCTCAATTCTTGGAGAATCTCACGCTTTTAAATCTCTACGTTACTGAACTTTAAATCCTTGGATTTAATAAAGATCAAATTTATAATGTAACAAGCAAACTCTTTGATTTTGGAACCTTTAAATTTTTGGAAATTTACGAGCTTGTGAACTTAACAGCGCTCCATAAATCCTAGCGTATATTTGAATCCTTATAATTGAATTTATGGAGGTAAAATATTCTAGATTTTATGTGATTTTTTTATATATTCCAAATACACGGATCTAATTAAAAAATTTTTTAATTTCTAAATTGTCAGATTTTTAATTTTTTTAAAAGAAGATAGAAATGTGTAATGTTTATAAATTTGTAATACAAAAAATTTCATAGTACAAAATCAAAAAGCTTTAAAAATATATATATATAGATAGTTAAAAAAAATAGATGTCTAGATGATTCTGTTAAGATTTTATTTCTGGAAATTAAAAAAATGTATATGTATGTAATGTGTGTATATATGTATACATATATGTTTATATGTATATATGTATACATATGTGTAAATATGTATACACGCGTATGCAAATAAGCGACAGCATCATTCAAGTGGTACGTTATTTCCCAACATTATCTATCAATAGACGCGCCGCGTCAGGTGCTGGTTAATAATCTCGGCAGGTGAACGCGGTTACCGGCTGAATTTTCGCTCGAACGGAAGTGGCACAATTAAGGGAGTTTTGTCTCGGGGGTTGGCCGGAGCCAAGTTCCGGAGTACCATTAGGTATATTAATGTGCTTCCCTAGTTCGGGTCGTTCCGGGGCCAAGCGCATTATACCCGCCCCGCGCTCATTTACAGCCGATGCAATCGGCCAAACAACGTCGGTTATTGCCGAAATTAAATGTAACTCAAAAAATTATATTCCGGTAATATCCCCCTATTAGGTGCGGACATTCACGATTCATTTCTTTTTGCAATTGTAGTTTCCATCTCATTCCTATTCGAGATCCATTAGGTATTCTTTGCTTTGCGTTACATTTTCATTTGAAATTTTTCTAAATATATGGATAATCTACTTCTTAAATTTTGTGAAATGAACTCGAATACTAAATGTTGCAACCTTTAGAAATTTTAATTTTAAAAATTTGATCTTTACCTCCCTGTGGGATTTTTAATTCTTACGCTAGAAAAGTTACGGTGGAAAAATGAAATATGATATTCAAATACTGCATTTTGCAAGCATTTTTTTACTCATGTATTATATATTACTGTGCATATTACGCATTATTAGCTACATATGCAAAATTATCGTGACTTAAATTTTTCAAAAAAGATGTTAATGCAGAAATGTAAAATTTATTCATATATCTACTATATTATATGTATATTTGTATGTATAAAATATCCTGCGTGATTTACTTTTATATAATTTTTAGCTACTTTCTTTTATTTTTATTATATATAAGACTACTTTCAAAAAATGATTTATATCATTTATATTTTTATTATATATATATATAAAATTTTAAGTATTCTGTAACGACTAAATTTCTCTAATTTTTTTATTCTCTCAAAATTTAAAGCATTTCTCGGTCAATAGAAAATTAGAACATTTTTTACAACAGAAAACATAATTGTCATTATTATACTTTTGTGGAATAATTATTATTATTGCCAAATTTATTTTATGAAAATTTAAAATATTTAGGAAAGTTAGATTTTATTTCTATTTAAAGAGTTTTCTCGTATGTCGCGAGAAAATGTTCTGCTTTCAGCGGAAAGAATCAATGTTGAAGTCGGGTCGAATCGATCCGGAACGAGGAAGAGTTCTTATTATTCTGCGTCCGCGGAATATAAATCTGCATAGGAACACACTCTCGCACGCGTGTGCGTGTCGACACTCGAAAATTATACTTGCAAACGCCGTAGGAGCGTAATTAACGTCGCTGGCACGCACCATTATCCTACCGAGGTATCCTGCTGGTATATTATCGTGCGTTTTAAAAATTGTCGCCTCCTTTATTAAGTCGGCCGATATTTTCTCACTTCGACATTTAGGTGCTTCTCAAATAGACAGAGTATAAAAACAGGTTTGTGCATCATATTTCTTCTATATCGTGCATATTTCATATAATCAAATATCAATGATAAGTTTTAGTTAAATAAAAATTCACCACATCGCAGTTAATTGAATATCAATTTAATAATTCATTTATTAATAATATAATTATTATTAATAATATCATGCATATTATATAGATATAAGTATAGTATTTATATGATAATAATATAATTATTATTAATAAATGAGTAATAATATTAATAATATAATTATTAAACATCACATAAAATATGCTATTCGTTCGAAGCTTAAAAATTTTTTTATTTAAAGGAAGGAATTATCATTTAAATAATTTATATTATATAATGTGGAAAATAAAATATTGTAAATGACATTTTACCAGAGAAAATTTTGAACATTTATTCTAGTCATTTTCTAATCATTTTCTACATTCCATAATCGTTTTATTAATTTAAAAAGTTAACAATTTCGAATAATTATTAAACACATAATTTTACGCGTAAACTGATAAATTGGTTTTCTTTCTTCATTAATTCCCTCCGCTGTTAAAATTATCGCTTTGAACCGAGAACACTTCTAATTTGTTACAATTATGCAAAACTAAGGGTAGTATTCGCGCGATCGAGAATTCGATAATATTATGTTAGAACAAGCAATATATCGTGCGTGTATGCGCGCATCTGAATGTGGTGCACGATAGCCTTTGGTGCACCGCAAACCGCGACGTAACTTGGTAAACCCCCATCCTCTCTCTCGCCCACGTGTTAAACATTGATTACTGACATGCGTATAGTTAATATACCGATGTAATTCACGTGAATGTTCGAAACCGTTACGGTTCCGTGTTTGAAGTTGAAACAAAACAGTTGCAATGCGGTGCTCCGTTTTAATCTCACCGTTATTTCCAACGGAAAAAATACATTTCAGATTGGATCTATTGTATTTTCCGAAAGGGGATGAAGCGATCATTTCGTAGTCAACATAATTTTGTTCCAGGTCGGAGTTTTTTATTTTCCAAATATAAAGATTCATATTTATCTTCTTTTTCTAATAAAAGAGTATAATTTTGTTTTACGCGGATCGAGTTTTCTTGTTGTCCTGCTTATACGGAAAATACGGAAAATATGCAGATCATATTGATAGCAATGCAGTCAGCGGCACATGTCTCGTTACGAGGGAATGATAGTCGGAGAGCTGAAAATGAGATCTCCCAGGCAACGCTATTGTCTTGTACTAAGGTCCCTTATAATCCTTGTTAATAAATCCTCTTGTTATACGTTACAATCCTTTGTTCTATTCGTCATAATGAATCCACAGACCCGTATAATACACCCGCGTACTCTTTACACTCGTGTAAAAAGAGAACATTCGGAATATGGCAGAATATAGTGGTGTTTAATAACTCGCAGTTTATTTTTCGCTACTTTACTATATGCTTGATAGAACAAGTTTTACTACGGATACCGTATAGTCCACCGGTATCACCCATACGTTCCCGCAAATCCCCGAAGGGCCATCGGGCCGCGAAGGTAACGACCGAGCGAAAGAGTCGTCCCTGAAAGAGGGGACGGGGACGGCGCGATCTCTGAAAGGGTGGATTTCTCTCTCTTTCTTTCTCTCTCTCTTTTGCTCTCTTTCTCCGCAGCGCACGAACGAGCCGAAGGGTGGTGGACGACAAAGGGCGGACTCGTCCGCACTGGAAGAGACAACAGGAATCGAGACGCGAGCGCGATTCGCGCGAATATCGCCGTAGTCTGTTTTCGAGCTGAGTTCAGCGCGAACGTGATTTTCGAGCACTCAAGCGAAGTGGAGAATGGTGTCCGCAGCACGTGCCTGCGGGCTAATCCGCCATCGTCGTTCCCCGGCTGACTCCATTTCGTTGTACGTTCCGCCGGTTCCGGCGGTTTAGCCCGGGAATTGGCGCGTTCTTTCTTTTCCGCCAAGTGTTTTACCTTTCCTCGAACTAATTCCAGATTGTACCGTCATCGCGCTGACCGTGATTTCCGCCATATCGCCGAATATTTTTCACGCAAAGTTTAGCGCATCTCCGCATCTCCGGCTGTCCTGTAGAGCGGCGTTTCGAGCTGGATCCAATAATACATCGCGACCTATAGAAGTCGCTCCTTTTCAGAGGAAAGCAAAAAACTAGAAAATTTTCAGAATCATTCTTTCGCAAAGAATACAAGAGTTTCGTCTTTTAAAATTTAGAAAACGGAACTAAAGCCGAATTGTATCGCTGACGGAAAATTCTTTTTTTTTTCTCGACAGAAAAATATTTCGAAAACTGTTGAAGAGGTACGCTCCTGAATTTTATCGACTTATTTTATAAAAAACCACTTTAATTAACGGTGGAAGCCGTTAGCGCGAGATCTCCTTATAAATAAAAGCCATCTGCGGAGTAGTCGGTATACCAGCTGAACGCTCGAATGCGCGCGAAATGCTCGCGGCGGAAGTGGCGCTCGTCGTGCGAGCGACGCGCTTAATCAAGCGCGAATACTAAATCAGCGTTGGGAAAATTCTCCGTGGCCGGGCCGTGGTCCGATCTGGTTGATTTGAAGCCGCTCGGCATGGCGCGACCCATTCAGCGCACTCGTTCATTGTGCGCGTTCGGTAACCTTCGTCTGGCAGCGCAGTACACAAGAGAGCGCCGCACAAACAGAGCTGTCCGCTCCCGCCGCCGGTGAAACACCGAAGAGCATATTTGTGGAGCAGTCGAGCGGGTTCTATCAACATTTCAGCATCGTTAGCGTTCAATTACACGATTATCGACTGCCTCGGACCGCCCGTGCGATCGTCGGACCGCGCGCGTGTCCCCTTCTCGGAGTAGGGCATGCGAGGGGATAATCTTGGCGAATCGCCTCGCTTCCTGTGCCGTTGGCTACTGTACTGATTCGTGAGAATAAGCCACCCATTCCATTCGGCCCGAACAAAATCTCCTCACGTGATCGGACGGATAAATAATTAAGGAGAGAACGGCGAGACGGAGTAAGTATGCTGATCCTCAAATAATACAATATATTCGAACAAAAGGTGTGATAAGAGAATACATGTCGGAAACAGAGATCGCCTTGTGTCATTGGACACCTAGTTATTCCAAGGGTAATATCAAAACGTAATGGCGGTCAACGGACTGCCGGAGCTTTTATTGAAATTCTTGAAGGGGACCCTGAAAAGAATTCCTTTCTCTCCCAGACCCGAGTTATCCGGGACGTCGCACCTACGGAATGAGCTCGGTGTGTTCGGCGTTGCGTACTTTGGCGTACTGCAAAAACAAGCGGAATTTCACAAAGGTGAATAAGCAAGTGAATAAAGCGTATTCGAGAATTTTAAGGGAGGGAATGGTGTAATGATAATAAACAGATTATAAACTCTAACGCCGACTTCGTAATACGATAATCTTGTAATGCGCCATTCTTTCCATTAGCGGCATAATATTTTAAACTTGAAGTAAATTATATACACTAACAACGTCCCTTTGTTATATTAAAAGTACCAAATGTATATAATGTAATATTTAACGAAATTTTTACGAAAATATTAGATTAAATGTATTTTATATCTTGAGAACAGAAGAAGAAACTCAATTACAGCAAATGAATATTGAATAAAGAATTGAAATATATAGTTGAAGAAAATGTTCAATTAGGGAGCAGTTTTTGCGGTTCAGTTCGGATTTCTATATCCGATTCTGTGTCGCTTTGATCTCTCTTGTGTCTGTCGTCTCTTGTCAAGATTTTTCTTTGCTGCTCTTTTGTCCGATAATAGTTATGATAACGAGACAATGCTCTTGTTAAAATATGAGGCTCAAGAGAAATCATAGATCGACCTTAGAAGTAATGCAAATAGCCATGTGTATATTGAATTAAAAAGATTGGATTAAGGCGCAGTGAATTCTATATTTTGAATTATATTTTAATATGTTTTATATTATATTGTGATAAATTTCGAATTATATTATAGTGTATTTTGAATTATATTATGAAATGCATTTGCACACAATTATCGTTTCATTCGGCGCATCTTCATACACTACATTACACTACATTAATAATACATTTGCGTTATATTACTGCGATTTACTTTAATAATCATGAAACCATAAGATTTTCATACATCGATTACATACCGTTATTACGCTTTCATATAATCCTTTGTTAATTCTAAAATATCAATTCATCAGACATTGGATTTTACGCAACGATTATTGTCGTTATTATCGCTATCATCATCATCATTGCTGCTGTCATTATCATATCATACTTACAATATCATTTCGCGAACGGAGCGAAGATCACGATGTCACGGCCAGATGATGCGCGTCATGCGAAATTGAATATCGATTAATCGTCCTCAAGATTCGCTAATGTTGCGCCGGAAGTTAATTAAGCTGCGGTAATTGCGATCTCTCTTGAGCGATACTCACCCGGCTTTCTACGAGTTATATCGCCTTAACGCTATCGAATTGCATCATTAATTTCTCACATTATCTAAAATTAGGATTGATGTTCATTATTGTTGTACGCAAAATTTAGTAAAATACTTTTCATCCCTTTCTTTCTGAGATCGAAAAAATTCTATTACATTAGATATATTTCAATTAACTGAATTTTCTGACTATATAGTCTCCTGTCTCTATATATTTTCAAATGTAACGTGTCACTTAAAAGATAATTCTGCATCTTATTGCATATAAAAAAATATAAAAAGTATCAAAATATAAAAATTGATTTGCTGAAAAAGGTTACTGTAGCTGTTTCGCATTTGCGATCATTTCATAATTTTATCGTGATTTTGTTTCCATTCGAAATAAAGGAAATTGACGCCCAATGATCGTGATCTCATCTACTCCTATTGAGTTTTTCCAGCCTTTTTTCCCTTCGACTCCCTTTCGCTCCGACTTCCGCCATTGTTCTTCGCGGCCGGCGTCGTGGCACCTTTCATCGACGCCCTTTTGTTCGCTCGCCAATAACGCTACGATAACGAGTCAATCGTATCATAGAGAATCGAAAGGTGTCAGCTCGGGAATTACATTGTCGGGAATTGAGGAATCGATAGTCGGGTAAACCGCTTTCCCTCCTTTTCTCCTCTTGCGATGCACGTATTGTAAACAATTTGCACAATTTCATGTGATTAATTGTAGATGCTTAAGAGACTCAACTTCACGAGATCTTAAATGGAAAATTTATGTATAACGAAATACGGTTGGCAAATTCGATGCGAGATAATCTAATTCACTATTTAATGTTTCAGAAACTTGATCTTGAAAGGTGAATAAATGTCTTTTATTATTTCATATTACACGATCGCGTTAGTTTTACATTACTCTTTTCTGCGAGAATAAAAACAAGATTTAATTTTGAATATTACATCCGGAGATTTGAAACTAATTTATAATTAATCCTATAAACAAAAATTTTGTTTTAATACCAAATGCACGTGTGCAACGTTCGCAAAGGGAAATATTTATTTAAATAAATTCATATATATTCATATATATATAGCTACAAATGCAAGCGTGCGTCCGTTTTCTGCGTTTATCATGAAGGAATATTCAGTTCGCCACAAATACGCTTTCTGTTGTCAACTGGCGAAATAGCACGATTAGTGTGAATAACGGTAATAATTTTGGCGGGAGAAATTAGTGAACGGGAGAGAGAAAGAGAGAAAACAGGAGGTGAAAGATATAGTTCGCAAATGGCTACCATAAAAGCGTGCTAATGGTATAACGTTTATTCGCAAAAATACTTCATGCTTTATCGGCATGCATTTCCTTTTCCCTTCACTCGACTTTCTCTTTTCAGTGCGATATGCGTGGATCACACTTTATAAATAATTTCTGTAATAAATGCAATTTGCGGACATGCACCATTGGTAATTGTTGCGAAGGCGCATCGCATTAATAACCGTAATAATGATATTAACAATAGCAACCTCCGAGCACAGAACTCGTAATTGCAGAGCTGTTAACAAATTAATTTAAAAAAAATAGTAATAATAGCAAAATAATAGTAACAAATATGTAATATAACTTTGAAATGTTACTTAAATGAGATATTGATACAATAATATAAAAAAATTAATATTAGAGAAAAATAACATTAAGAATTTTAATAAATCAGTCGAATAAAATAATAGAATATAGAAACGAAATTCATTTAAAAAAAATTGTATTTATATTATACTTTCAAAATTAAATAATAAATCGTAAATTAATAAATTTATTTTACATTTGTTGAAAAAAATTTTAAATAAAATAATTATTTTATTTCGTAATGCTCGATACGTTTTTCATATTTCTTAATTTATTATACAATAATTCAATAATCTGTCATTAATCCTTTCTATTATCATCGTACACGGAAAAAACATTTATTTCAAATCAACAATATTATTCTTATATACAATAAGCAAAAATATAAAATCTTCTTTAAAGATTTTAATAATCTTAAACAGACAACAACTTGCTCACATAAAGAAATTTTGTTTCTGTTTAAGATTATCAAAATCTTAAAAGAAGATTTTTATATTTTTGCTTATACATATATGAGAATAATATTGTTGATTTGAAATTAATGTTTTTTTCTGTGTAAAATTAAATTTTATTCAATATAATTCTTCTAATATCTAGATTTTGATTTTACATTACTCTCCATTCATTCGTAATTTTTCATTATTTTGTATACACAAAATGTTTAAATACATTTGAACAATTGCCACTGGCATGTAATATTTGCTAAATTTGTCAAATAGTAAACGATTTGATAAAAATGGAACAGGAGCAAATGTCGGTACGTGATTGACGAAAAGTCGTCAACCGACAACGAACGAATAACTGAATAAATAAAAAAGAAAGAGCAGAATGTCAAACTATAGGCATTTTAAATAACAAAGGGTCGGTGCCCGACATCCTAATTGCGGCGCCATTTTTTTTTCGATACATGCGGCCGTTTAGGACGATGTCCTTTTTATTCTGCAGCACGCGTGTTTCGGACGTGCCTCCGCTTTTCGATTTTCGTGCGTGATCGATTTTCGGCCATTCCGCCAACTATTTTTCCGATGTGACACGCTGTGACGCGTTGTGAAAACATTCAACGACGAACGTCGTTGACGCAATTCACAATCGTAGCACAAGTAAAAACAGTAAAAGTCCATAATTATTCTTCGATGCGATTTCCAATCATTTTTCTTTTAATTACATTATATGAAAAAACGGATTGATGAATAAAAGTGTGAGATGAGCTTTGCATAATTCAAGCGCAAATGAATGAGAAAAAAGGATCATTTGCGCACAAATGTCTATCAGCAATCGCTTACACTTACACCTATAAAGTAAACTAAAACTATAAGAATCAGCGGTGAAAAAAATATTCATTGACAGATAATTGAGTTCTTCCTACGTATGTACATAAATAAATAAAGACGAAAAGACTAAAAAGGCGCGTTAAAACATTTTCGTTTATTTATTTATAGAACCAAGTTTACTTTCGTAGCTAAACATTTTTATTACCGGCTAATTAACTTTCAGTATTCACATGCAAATATAGAATGAAGGCAATAGCATTTGTTATCTAAAAGCGTGTCTTTAGCTTTCATTTGTTTTCCCTGAAAGCTTTTCCGCTGTTTAACATCGCGTTATCAGACGAAAGGATTACAATGTAATATATTTGAGCGTTTAAAGGTAAGGTAGATCGGCGAAATACCGCGGATAAAATGAGAAACCATAACAAAATACGGCGAAAAAGATCACCGAAAATGTATGCAGAGTGGCGCATTTTAAATTATGTACATTTTATGTCTCCCTTCTCTTTCTTTCGTCTAAAATTACCATCCGACATTTGCATATGCATGCAAAATTCATTAACACCAGTATTTTTGGATTCGAAAAATTCACGTTTGTATTTAAAAAAGTGGTAAATCTGCGTACCGTCATATTGACGTTACGATCGAAGTAATTGGCAATCTCCCGTTAAAACGCAACCATTTTATCAAATGTTTCGCAGCGAAAAGTTTCGCCGTTTCGTCCTTTTTGCCACGCGAGAAATCGCACGTTTAAACTGCAGCTAATGGAGCATTTATTGACCGAAACGCTTCTCGTAGGACGAATTCGATTAAAGTTCGACGCGATTCGATTACCAGGAGATTCGTTTTGTCGGCTCTCTGCTGGCACCGTGTCTGAAAATCTTTGGAACCTCCGTCGGAAAACCTCGGAAAGTCCCGCGGATATATTCATGCGATCGTAGAAATGTAATTTATGACGCCTGTGGCGTGTATAGAATTGATTATTGCAAAAACGCTGAAGATTGTACCAGTCTTTTTGCAAAACAGTACATTTTCTACAATAGGATCGGCAAGTGACAGGAGTGTTATCAAGATTTCTACCTTTACTAATTGTAAGTTTTCAACGATTTTTCTACACGAAGTGTTATAATCCTTAGGCAGTTTATAATCCTTACAAGTAGAAAATGTTAATCTCTTGATAACACTAATTAAGATATATAGAAGAGGATTTTTTTGCGAATTTTTCTAAAACATTATTATTATTATGTAAAATAAACTTATTTCTTTCTCTAAATCCTTATTTCATTTAAATGATACGACAACCCGTATTATTTTCTTACTCACTTTTATACATCATATAATTTAACAGATATAATGAGATATATTGAATCACAAAACTGAAATTTATATCAGCCAAGTTAATGGTAAACGTTATTTAGTTCTCTTTTGAAGAACCCTGTAGTTCAAATTACACGCTCCGGTAATCGTCAATCGATTTGCCATTCGTGCCCAATCACCGCAATATATAGATTGCGAAATAACATTCGAATATTTCGGTCGACGCGAATTTGCGAATGTTTTTCACGCTTGCATTTCACCTTTTATATTGCGTGATCGTTAGTAAACAATATTATACCAATTTAATTGTCACTTGCTCGTTGATATAAAATCATAAAATTAAGTACCTTGTTCGATGTTTCCCCATAATAAATAATGTTAATTATTTTAAATAATTATTTCAGTATTATAAACTCTAATGAAGAAAATATTACTAATATATTGAATAATAAGATGTTATGTATATCAACTATTTGTCTAATATAAATTGCTTTTATTATTTGTTTCAGGGACTACTACTATGACAGGTGAATGTCTCAAACTTTACTCCAATATGCAGGTATCATAGTATTAATTTACATGAATGCGATACCACGATTAATATTAAAAAAAACATACTGCAATTTAAAGCAGTATGTGACAGGTTAATAATCAGTTAACGTAAAATCTCTGCCTTGGCTTTTATTGAAAGTCAAGTGTTTTTTTCCGCATTCCGATCCGCGAGGCTTTCCCCCTCTGTTGTCTCTATATTTCAATGAAAAGCTCGAGGTTTTTAACAATCATAGACGAAACGCGTTTACGCTTCTTTGTTTCTGATCTCCTCAACACATGCTCGGCTAATTCACGTGAGTCGACAATAAGCAGCGCAGCAAACGCGGACGGACGTACGCGTTTCGCGCGAATTGCACGCCCAAAGCCTACTACCGCGCGGATGTAAACGTATTCGAACAAAATGAGAGAAAAGAAATAAACGGCACTATGGACCTCGGACCGTCGCGTCGCACGGCGGCGGCCGTCGCAGGAAAAAAAAAGAAGGGTTCGCCGCGCTCGGTGGAATGCGTCCCGTGGTGCATTCATATTTTGCCCTTTTTAATCGCGCGCGCTTCAGACGCGGAACGGTGCGGGCTTTTATTGCGTCTACCGGCACGATGCGACACGGCCAGCGCGCTCCGCTCCGCTCGGCTCGGCGGGACGCGATGCGTCGCGTCGCGTCGCGTGTTCTCCATGCCGGTCACGGAGACGCCTCTGAATAGTCACAATTAAAATGAAAGCGAAGACGCAATGCGAAGCCGCGTGTTGACGTTCGCGAGGTTTCTCTCTTTCTCTTTAAGGTCTGTTTGTTTTTTTTTAACCCTCAACGGAGACCAAGGGGGACGGACGCAACGGTCGTTGATGCGCGTGCATTACTTTGCATCGAGAGACGCGACGCATTTTGCAGACTCGTTCTTTTATTATTGCTCATTTAGCTGCGCTATATCAATGAGAGGGAAAGAGAGAAAACAATTTATTATAATTTTCAAGAGAAATATCCAGGGTACGAAGCGTAGGATTATAATAATAGAGAGGGATTGACGTGCGGATGAGAAGAGAATTCATAATTTGAAATCTCAAATCTATCACGAGGATTCGCGAGTGACACACCGCACGCATGGGACAATTCGATTAACACGTGGATACAACATAGCTATAATGTCCATACCTGGCGGATATTGGGTTAATTAGAGACGCCTGTCCCTCGAGATTCATCATCAAGCGACATCAGACAGAATGAATTATTAGAATCAAGATTCGCTGTTGCCCGAGTTGTGACTTTTTTTTTATGATCAAATTATTGTCGGTTTTCAATTCTACGGAAATCGCAAGCTCTTGGGGTTTTTCATCGGTAGTGAAAATATTATAATCGCTGAATGTGTTCCTTAAAATACTATAATCTTTACCTTTTAAAATAAAATAATGCTCTTGAAAATTTTTAGATTTGTAACATTCCATGTTACATTCTGTTTCATGTGTCAAATCCTACGTAGTTATTTAACTTTTACAAAACAATGCACAAAAGGTATATTTTTAATTTCAAAAATGTTTAAAAGTTTTAATGTTAATAACATTTTATTTTTAATTAATCATATACTGCGTATTAATAACAGTGTTACTAATGTAAATTAATGTAAATTAAAGTTTTTAATTAAATTTACACAAAATTAATTATGATCACGATATACATATATTATATTTTTGATCAATTAAATCAATTTTTTCTTCTGTGTAATGGTCAATGTAATATATCTCATTTTGTATTTTATAATATTTTTCATTATATGTGGATAATGTACATTACAAAATTTATTAATTTTTTAAAAATGTTACATTTATATCATATATGAAAAAATATTATGGGAAACATTTATTAACATCTTACAACTGAAATGTCTTCCGCTTTTACATAATATATCGTTTATTACAAGTAATTATTATTACCAAAGGCGTGCCACCGTGGATTGGCTCGTAATTTGAACAAATGCAAAGTGTCATTTGGTTGAATGTGCACAAAAAGCTGCCGCTGGGCTAAATTAATAATTACTATTTACGGTTATATGAGCGTAATGAATAATTATGGATTATCGACTGAGAATAACAATTTGCGACTCATTGCGCACAAATGAGGTTAATTTCGTTGCGGTGGAATGTATCGACATTTATTTATTCTCCTATATCTCTGCAATAAGCAAGACTGCATCATCTGTATTGAAAAATATTATTTATATATTACGTGAGAGAGAGAAAGAAACTTTTGTCTTTAAGACTATTATTAATTATATTAAATATATAATTAAATTTATTATATTAAATACCTTATTCTTTTAATGCATTTTTAATACTAATCTTTCAATTATATTTGATAGCTGATATTGCGTTATTATTATTTTCTGTTATTATTTACTGTTTCATCAGAATATCTAAATAGACTTTTTTAAATTGGCATTTTTCCTAAGAAACACGGCTCATCTTGTATGTACGTTCGTTTTATCGTATATAACCGCCATAAATTGTCAATTTTATTTTTGACTTTACCAGTGGCGTTCCGTTATTGCAACATAAACTTTGCAGGAGCATAGTATGAAGTTTGTATGGTAGAAAAGGCGTTCAATAAGAAAGAGGAAAGAGATGTCAGTCTTAAATCCAGAGATGGCAATGCAAAAAGAGAAAAGTACGTATCGAAACTTACGTCTCCTCGATTGTAGGCAATATTTTGATCAACGTTATGTACAATTCAAACATGAAACAGAATTATAATTCCTAATAATAACAGCAACTACAAGATTTATTAATTAACACAATGAGCTCTCTGTATGTCAATTTGTTTGCTCGCAGATCGGTATAAGATTTCATTTCACGTATAATAATATGCATTTACAATATAATGAACGAGAAATGTTTTTCGGTAATTACCAGTTCACTTAATGTGCTTGAGGATAGGGACAAATTTGTTATATGATATTATGCGAATTATAATGCCATATCAAGTAGCACCATCAATGATAACGATACATGAACAGTTAGTATCGAGATATACATATACATAATATCGCCACTATTAACAAGTACTAGCGGGCATTATTAGTCGTATGTAATCATGATAGAAACACGGGGTACCATGTAATTGCCTTTATTAACAAACAACAATAGACAATATGTCGTGACAATATTAGTATACATGTTGATATGGCGATACATGTATCGAATACATGTATCCAAAATGATCAAAATAAAAGTCACTCGCGATAAAATTAACTTAAGTTTATATTTTATATGTTTATATTGTTATTCTTCTGATTTCATACTTCGTAAAATAGCTCTCTTCATTTTTATGCATGCAGGAAACGAAAAATGCAGAAATATTAGGCGTCCTTAAATGCTAAATAAACCGCATTGAATGCAATTATTTTATTTTTCTGCAGCTATTTTTTTGGCTTAATAAAATCTTTTTTATTATAAGTGATATCTATATAACAAAAAGCTTTATATATACATATAACAAATGATATATGGGATTACGAGAAGTGAAAACGATTAAAATCGCATTTCGCGAGGTATGATTAATCTGTGGAAAAAGAGGGCGGGTTAAGATGTTGCGACTCTCGTTTGTCGTTCTTCCAAATTAGAGGATGGCCATGTAACGCGACGCCAAGTAGTCTGAAACTGGCTGTTAAACCAATGCAAATTAGCGGAAGACTCGCGTACCTCGGAGTTTGTCCCTTCTAATTACGCGCAGAAACCAGCGAGAAAGGCTTAACCGGGTTCGCCGGGAATTAGTTGTCACCCGGTAGATGCGGATTGCGCGAAGAACAAGAACGCTGTTATACCTGCGCGGTTTTGCGCCGAGCAATAATTGCACGTACAACTGCAGCCCGTGATCGATTTCGGCGATAAGATGCAGACGGGGTTATTTATGCCTTACAACGGTCTTGTTAAACTGATTATAAGCGCATATACAATTGTTTTATCGCTAAATTTCTCGCAATCTCTTTTTTGCATTGTACTACACTACATATTGCATGTAACTTTAATATGAAAATGTATATTTACATATGTATGTTGTGTACGTGTACAAATATATTAAAGTGAATAGAATGGATCGCTTAACTTCACGCATTGAACTTTTGTAACTTAAATGAAAACTGTTGAATGGCTATTGTATGCTCTCAAAGGACACCTATATAAATAATATGCATAGTTTGTAATATTCATAAATATTAAGTTGTTTTTAATTGTACATAAATTACAAAAGTTAGTTTTTAAAGTTCAAACAATGTAAGTAGTAATGTAAATTAATGTAAAATTGACATCGAATTTATTCATGTACAATACAACAATAAGGCGCACTATTTCATTTTTTTCAAGTTTTCATTTTTTACTCATATTTAAAAAAGAGAATATATTTTTTATAATATATAAGAAAAGATTATATTACTATCATAAATTTTTATTATATTATTATATTATATGTACATATTATAATATGAATACTGTTAAAAGCGTAATCTCAGTTTTTCACAATAAATTATAAAATATTTACTTATAATAGATATATTTTTTCCCTCTGATATTGGAATTAATATAATTTTTACAATTTAGTTGAATAATTTTTTACTTTTCAATTCGATTCTATTTCTTAGCTCGCACAGCTAGACTATAAATCGTTACAATTTAAGGCGTCTATTGTGAATAGAATACAAGAGACTTATACACACACACAATATGTTCAAAGCTCGTAAAATAGAACTTGCTCTTACCGATGCGTCATTGATAGAGTCGATTATTTACTTGCACATTTGGTATTTTATTACGCAACAAAAGTTATTGAGACAAAGAAGAATAAAAAAATTAATTGAATAAAAAGAAAAGAAATAAACTGACATGAGAACCAAGATAAACAAGAAGAAAATTAATTCTGTAGTCGTCGCGCTATTCTTTTTTTCGTAATACAAGTCGACGCGCGGGATCGACGTCAGATATCCCAATATAAAAAAATCAATTATATCTTTTCAAAATATTTATTTAAATAATTAATATTTATTCAAAATTCAAATAGCGAAGTTTGTATTTTATTATGAAAAAATACGTTTACTAAACATCAGACTTGTAAAGATCCCGTATGATTGGAGGGTTAAAAATAGGGAAAATTGGATATGGAAAGAGTTTAAGAATAGGAAAAAAATAAAAAGTCAAGAATAGAAAAAAAATAAAAAAAAAGTTACAGATAGAGAGATAAAATATATCAAGAAAATTTAAAATGATTTGAAATTAGCGAAATTATCATTTTTTCATTCTTTAGAAATAAATAACTTATAAAGGTAACACTCGTACGTTACTCTCATTATTCGAGTTGTTAAAATTTGTGATCTCCATATTGATAATTTCTTACGATATGAAGCATAGAGTATATCGAAGGAATCAAAATCAGCATCGCGGAAAAGGGATAGTTCTGAAAATCAATTCGATTTTATACATCTTTTTTAAGAGTAGATACAACGACGTATCGCCTTTATTATAGATACGAATACGAACAATAGTGCACAAAATGTGTAAACAAGGCAATAGCGAACTTGATGTATTATTCAATATTCTAACAAATGCGACGCTCGTAATAATATCTAATTTTTGCTTTTCTTCTAAACTTTTTATCGAAGCACTTATTTATGAAGGATCCCTTATTTACTGCAAACTACATATTTATTGCGTCAGTTTTGTTTCTTTTTATTTATTTATTCTATGTTTTTGTTTAGATACATATCGTAGCAACCATGTTATGTCGTATTTAATTTAGCGTTTGATCGAGGTGCCCGATACTGAATATCAAGCGAGAGAGATTAATTAGGGACGAACGTCTCTCAAGACACCTTCGCGACTTCGAAGGCCTAATCGCGTATCATCGATACGTCCCTTGACCCTCGATGTCGGGACGTCGGCGTCGCGTCGGCCTAAACGCTCGATCCCCATCAATGTGCATTAAGTGCATGGATCGTGCACCGCTTAATGCACGTCCTATCCGCGTCAAATTAAGCGTTAGTGCCACGTGAAATTAATTCTACGCCATACAGAAATGAGAGTATCGTCATTATAAAATAACCACAGACTTGTGCCTCGTTATAATCATGGTTTTTATGGGCGATTTTGCAATAATTTAAGTAGCAAAAAATTTCACAGTTAGATTTAGAGCATATTAAAGTGATGCGAAAAGTTGAAGATAATATAAAGAAATAATATAATATAAAAGAAAAATATTTAAAACAGTCTTATATTCTCTTTAAATAAATAACTTTAATATAAATTTAAAAAAAAACACTTGATTTTATTTGTAAATTTTTTTATTTCTTCTAATATACCTATTTTACATTGTTATTCGATTTATTTCTCGGTATCGAAAACATTTAAAAATGCCGAATCCGAATAAATACGAGGTCATCCGTGCTTTTTTGCGAGCGAGTCAATTATCAACTTTGAAATCGACGCTGCGACCAATCAAGTTACAACGGTGAAGTTACACGGCATCATCCCTTTGAAAAATGTAAAATATATTTGACATTTGACTCTGCAAAAGCTAAAAACTAGCGATGCGCTTCTATATTTAACTTGTTTTCCATGCAAGCCATGCCGATTTATGCAAATATATATCCACAGCTATAGATATGTAATAAATTTCATATGCGCTTTGATCTTTATTCGCGCCAGGATCGTCGCATAATTTTTAATATAATATTAAGTAGCAATAACCAATTTTTGCAATTAGTACGTCGCAAAACAGCCTCATCGTAAACATTTTTAATGATACACATATATTTAATGATACACATATATTTAAATACGTATTTTTTTTATAGCATATATGTGCTATATTTGAAGAGACATGTTAAAATTAAAGAGGAAGACGATTGTGACACTTTTACATACTTCTAAAAGTGCTTTTTAATTGATGTATGCCTTGGAAAAGTGTATTCTAATTTGAATCATTTCTAAAAAAAAAATTATTTTTTTTTTATACCGAGATTATCTTGCGTATTATTGCGACGATTTCATCGTTATTACGAATTCTTAATTATTCTAAATTTAACGTTTTATCACCCACGAAATGGTACTTCGAGTGTTAATGACTACCAAGATAATTTACGATCGATGTCTTTAATCGTTTCTAGAAACCGCAGCTGAATTTAAACGCTGAAAGTTTTCCTCGTGAAAGTAAACGGCCGTCTCACGCTTCCTAAACTTTTCCCTCATCCTTTTGTCCGCTTTCATACGATCAATCGCACAAATATAACGTTCGTTATGTTTGGAAACATAATCGATCCCGTAATCGATCAAAGTTTAGTGTTATATATGAAAAATATTTTATATTTACATGTTCTTTACTTTTACACATTATAATTGAGAAAGAGAACATTTTGTATATTTTATATATAATATATTATACATANATTTAAAATATACAATATATGAATACAAATGGTAATCGAATGAAAAAATACATTTGAAAACTATATGTATATAGTTCATTATATTTCATTTCATTAAAATAAAGATATTTTTTTTATCAATTAAAACATTTCCCATACATTAAAAGATAATTATAATAATACTTAACTATTTGCATTGGGTACAAACTGGATTTTATGGAGAGATAGGTATTAATTTGTCTTTGGGACACATAAAAGGATATTTATTATATACCAATATTAAGATTTTGAAAATGTTTGAAATTCATCTTATACATTTATTAATATAATTAATTTAATTAATTTTCTTGCAGATTTGACATTTAATAATTCTATTATGTAATTGCGTCCTACGCATCACGCGCATACAATCGGTAATTTAGTGAAAATTTCAACGTCAAAATCCGTACTCGCCTCGGTCATCGCGCGACAATGCAACAACAATTTCAATGATGATTTATTAATATCGGCGCGGAAAAGGGTGACAAACACGACCGCGAAAAGCTATAATTGGCAGCTGGCAATCGTGGAAAATGCGATCCACCTTCATTATTTTGACGTCTCGCGTAATTGGCGGCGCGTCAAACGCACAAAACGCTTTTCACTTCTTCGCGCTTAGACTGCAATTTAATCGAAACATCGTACCGAATTAATGGCACCCGGGCAAAAAGAGGGGAAAGAGGAAAGGGCAGGGGAAGGGGAAAGGGGAGGGGAAGGGGTCAATACCGGTGCGCCGTTGTTGGTCAGTGCGCATAATTTGGCTTTCATGAAAAATCCGAAATATTCCATCGCGATTTAAGCGAAATTAATTGCGGCATTAATATTCGCACGATGAAATGCGGTGGGCGGCGGAAGAAGAGGATGTAATGCAAAATCGATCGTGATAACATCGCTTCTGTGCGTACAGAAACGTATCGGAATTACACATACATATTTGTTTCCCTTAAATCACCTTCGTTTCTACAATACTAATTTCTATTAATAATGACTTTCACATCTTTATTATTCACATATATCACTTCTTCCAAATCTCGTCTTCATAAGAAAAACTTATTTTCTTCAATTTTAAATCTTCTACAGTTTTTTAAATCTTTTTATTAAATCTTATTTTTTAAAACTTCTACAGTTCTACAGTTTTGACGTCTAAATCTCATTTAAAATCGAGAACATTTAGATATGATGTCTACATGACAGTAAGAAAGTATTCAATTATTTGAGATATAAATTTCATCTTGTCAAGAGCCAAGTGGTAATTATAAATGACTCGACCGAAGAAAAATGCAAAGGACGAAGAAATAAGAAAGAATCAAAGTTAAAAGAATATAATTGTATTGAAACGTAATTGCGTTATTTTATAATATATTTTATAATAAAGAGATGGCTTCATTCGTGTTCTCTGGAATATAAAATTTTCAGCGACATAGAAAAAAATTAAAATTATGTTAATCGATTTATTGCTACATTTACTTTTAAAACGTCTTATATTTATTTTCACTTCTAATGTTTTCGCTTCTAATAAATGGAAAATTTTTCATCCCCAAATAAAGAGCTTTCAAGTGACATGAGTTTGTTAAAATATTATAATGTTATAATGTAAATCAAATTAGTACCTACATTTCGCAATGCCAATTGATTAAGTTATTCTTGCAATGCAATTATCCATTTAAACATATAATATTTTTGCTAATAGAGAAGAAATAGCTTACAAAAAGAGAACCGGAGAAGTGACGAGTGGAGAATCCGTAAGATACGAATCAGGAGAAAATTTGAAAAAAAAAATAAAAAAGAAGCGAAGACGACGACGAAGAAGAAAAGAGGTAGAAGAAAGGCATCACCGCCACCGCGTGATTTGTGGAAAACAAATAATTGTCAGAGCTGCCAATCACAGTGCTCGTTGGCCGACGTTCGTCCGAGGGTTAGTCCGTGATGAAAATCCGCCGATTTATTGGTCGACCTTCTTTAGGCTCGTCTTCGAACGTCACTGTTGCCGGAATTCTTCGTTTTGCTCGGATTTCTCTGGCTGAGTTTAAATTTAGATTGGAGAATGTTCGTTCTTTTAAATGAAATTTAGCGGCAAACGCGGAAATTAAAATGGATCGCCATGAGAAATGTTATTTCACTGTCTTAATAAGATCATTAATTCTTCAAACGCGGGTATTTTGATCCGTCGAAAGTTAGCCAGAGCGTCGTTCGAATGCAATCGTGAAATATTACTTGCAAAATGCAACCGTTTTACAAATAATGAACGGGGTAATTCTTGATTTCACGTTTGCCATTATTATCATTTATTTATCGATTCGCCATGTATTTGTTGCAACGTTCCGCCATTAGTTGCCGTCACCACGTAAAAGGTCGCACGCGCGTAAAAAATGTCAGAATGAAGTGGATAGCGAGCGGGCAAGGCGGAGGGAGAGGGATTGGAGGGTTACGAATGGCCTCGTTATGGTATAGAATTATGACGTCGGTTATGAGAGACGCAATAATTGCGGGAAAACGCCGACCTGGCCACCGACAGAAATATTATTTATGGCTTTGAGGGGGGGATGAGCGGAAATCGTGATACTTGCGATAGTAAAATATAGCCGGCTGGTTTTGTCCGCGCCGAGCGTACATTGTGACGATGTCTTGACGCATTCCGATAAAAAAATGTATGATTTATTGACGTTAGATCGGGCAAAAACGAGGAATAAGAAACAATGCAGGGCTGTTGTTGCTGCTGCTGCTGCTATTACTCGTGACGCGCGATCGAATCGTTAAATAACACACGTGGAATTATTGTATCGACGTAATCTTTTGGATCTTCGAATTGTCAGCGTTTTAAGGCTCGGTCCTTTCGAGTTATGCTAATTTACCGGACACCGCGCGACAGTAATATTCGCTTTAACCATCGTTTACGTTTGCAGCGGATGTACACGTGTAAGGCATTCGTGAGTGCGCGAGAGGCGGACACGCGTCATCTAATTCAATTTACATCGTGTACATTATTTATATTTAATTTATATGGCCACGGCGGACAATCCGCTCGAATGGTAGAAGGGGCTCGGCGCCTTTTGTAGTAACACGGTAAGCCTATTAGCTCGCTCGTCCGTCTGTACATCCGTGGCGCGTGTGACAGCTTGCCGCGCCGAATGAATTTTAATGAAATCCAGTGTGTTAGAGGGAGCGCGAGCCGGCCCCCGGCCAACTACCCCCGGCTGAATTTATCCGACAAATTCTCCCTCCGCGTTGTCTAATCTGAATACATGCATATCCGAGAGCCGCCGCGTATAAAGTGGAGACGCGACGACGTGGACGGCCGGGCGTCGGCGTCGGCGTCGGCGTCGTTTTTCGGCGGGCACGTCGTCCCCGGACCGAGATTGAGCGCGCTCGATTAAACAGTATGGAATCTAAAATAACATGGAATATTATATACAGAGAGATTGGACGTTCGCGTACCGTTCCGAAATTTTTGCGAGTCTGAATTCACGGTTTGAATTCTGCTTTGCGATTCGTGCCGAGATAAATTTAATTACGATATATTATTCCGTCGTGTTAAGAGATTCGAGATGGTGGAAATCACTCATGCGTGTAAGAATCTAACATGTTCGATACTAACCTACTTATGTCTATTACAGCAATTAGAAGCCTTACTTATTCAAAATGGACAGATGTCTGATCTATTGATGTAACTGGACTTATACATACGCGAATGACCCAGATTTATTGCCAATTATCCGATTGACTTGACATTTATCCGATTTGGAAGACCGCGAGAACATTATTTAAGGTTTCTAAAATTCTTCACACCAAATTGAAATTAAAAGATCCAGCAGCCAGCTTATTATTGTGACAGGTGACAAAAGCACGAGAAAATTCTTTTTTTAAATTTCTAACTTCGTACAAATCTCTCACGCTTGATCGTCGAATGTTTCTTCAAATATATTTGTAATATCTGAAAATAATTTAGAGAAACGAGAAGTTTATCTATAAAGATTGTCGAGTGACCGCCACTGCAGGTAAGGGAATAGCTGACTTGGCTGATAATTGGATGGTACTTCAGGAAGTGTTAAAACTGTCGAAACACACTGGCAAAGAATCTCGAACAACGTCGAAGATGATGCCCTATAAGTCTCTTCCCATCTTTTCCCCGATCATCCCTTTTCGCCTGTCGCGACCCTCTGCTATTATTCGCGACTGCGAAGAAGAGAGCAAAACTCGTTTTAAAAGAACTTTTAACAACGGCAAGGAGGCACGAATTCGCGCACTCCTACACCCCCTTTACCGGTTTAATCCTTAAATAACACCTTCGTTTTTCTCCGCGAGACTATCAGAATGGTTTGTTACGTTTCTCAGCTGTTACATCCATCAGGAAAGGATGGAAAAATTTCTACAAAGTATATAACAAAATCTAATTCGTTAAAATCTGAAAGACACATATAAATCGCAGTTATAAAAGTTATAAAAACTTGAAGCTTAGACTCAAATAATAAAATAATACAGCATAAAGTCGAAATAATAAAATATTGCAGCATGTGTCATAAAAAGTGTACTGTCAGATTTGATGATGACATTTTTAATTTTTTGATATTTTCATTTCGCTTGATTTTCCGGTGAAAATCAAACGTTAAAATTTTCTAGCAAACAGGAATCGGCAGTGCCCGATAACAACGACGTGAGCATTGGCATATGTCAGTAACATGATATTTTTATTGTCAGGATTCAGACTTTACCGTTGTTTGCGTGGGAGCCGTTGAGATCGGCTATGAAATCGATACAACAATAACAATAGAGAACTAGATATCGATTACTTTGCTGTGCATTGTTGTTGCGATATGACTGAATTGTTTTACGTACATAGTAACGTATATGTATGATTTTAGCAAATACGTCTCAGCAAAGCTACTTCCGATTCCTATTCATTATGTACTTAATGTCGAGACACTGCCGCGTCGCCTCATACATGAACGTACAAGAAAAACAACAGTGAAAACATCTTTCTAAAAAAATGTGTACACATCTTTTTTTAATTATTTATTTACAACTTGTAAGCTTCATGCTTCTACTGCTTTCGCTCATGTCGGACAGTGTCGATATTTTTTAATATAAAACGACAGATCGTACTTTATGGATCGTGTTTTAATACAAGTATTTAAAAGACGAAATATCTCACAAGCACATTGTGTAATCGTGTGACATGCAAGATCGAATGAGCGATGAGTCTCTCACATACACATACATATCGACAATTTTATATTTAGCGGTTAAATATACTTACATCAAGACGTGATTGATGATGATTTAAAACGAGCAGAAAATGAAGTGTAACGCAAAGAGAAGATAAAAAGAAAATATAATCTGAGAATAAACTGATGCAGTAAAGATTTTAATCCCCGTATATACTCGCCGGAGATAAAGAAATTACATCACTCTAAATTTCTGCGTAAAAGACTGATTTGTCCACTTCGAAAAAAAAAATGAGAGGGCGAGATTTTTCTTTTTAGGGAAAATTTCTCAAAACGATATATTTCGGGCGTGATATTTCGTGAATCCAATCAAAGGTACGTGAAAACGCGTTCGCGTCGTACTAAAAAGGAGCGCAAACGGAGGCAATTTGCAAGCTTGCATCTCCGGTATTTATGGCAAGCGGCAGTTCTGACATCGTAAAATCGCACGCGTATATTCTGCATTGTGTTCCCGTAAAGCGAAATCTGCTCGAGCAAAATTCATCCGCCATGATACGGTCCTCGATATTCATATTTTGCCTGTCGCAATAAGAATATCACATGCCCCCGTTACTATCCACCGATTGCGGCTAATGGACTGTGAGTGTACGATTCTATTATTATGATAAAAATAATCATGCTTTCCGAAAGATTATCCGCGAGGAGACGATTTATGCTTGCATATTAATTACACTATATAATTGAAACTTTTCTAAAAATAGTTTCAATTATATAGTGTAATTAATGTAACGTTTTTACATTTTTATTATACGTGAGATATCGATTCTTCTCTCCCGTTATTATACGATATGCATTTTGTATTAGCTGGCAAAGTGATACCATCGAAGGAAAAATCTCGAGGTAATTCGATCTTAATTCGCGAGAACCGCATTACTGAATACATCCTGAATTATTCAAATCTAATTTATTTTACCGCGTGCTTCCACCTTCGAAGTTTTAAAGCAACAATCGCTTTAACTTCCTTAAAGCTGATGCTTTCAATTCCGGCAAAATTCTTTGCTCGATAATGACAACTAATTAAAACATTGTTAAATATATAAAACAGAAAAGTTATATATATATATATATATATATATATATAGGATCATAATTTATTAATAATACAATTATTTTAGAGAGATAATAGTTGAATATTAGTTTTTATTCGATTGTTTATAAGAAATTACAATTTATTCATATACTTATTCTCTTCTTATTAAATAAAATGTTTAAGAGCTGGAGAGAAGGGGAGAGAGAGAAGCGAAGTGTTATAAGAGGAATTACAGTTTTTTCTTCCAAATAAAATAACGAAATAAAAATGACATGCAACACCATTGCGGTGTGTTACATACTGCGACAAAGGGAAGTCTTTTAAAGAAGTTCTCGTTGCGGGATCTCGCGATTCTGTAAAATGCATTTAATGCCGAGCATTTATTCCACCGTGTACCCAAATGTATTCAAGGAAATGCTCTCGTTTGCAGAGCGGCTTATACAGTTGTTCATTTGCGAAGTTGTCAATGTAGAATATCATGGACTCTTATTTAATTGCAAAACATCAAAGAAAAGAATAATAATAGACATACAATATTAGAATGCAAAATATAAAGAGCAAGTAACAATGGGCCAAAAGACATCTAGCACTGTAAAAAGAGATTGAGAGAGAGAGAGAAAGAGAGTACGAGTACGTTGTATGAATGCGCGCAAATCTGACGTAACGTATACACTAATGTATTTTACAAAATATCCTATTTGCAGTTACTATGCGTCGACCGCGTTTCCGCCACGCTTAGCACCGCCGTTGAAGCGACCGCGTTTGATGCCACCGACACGAGCACAGCATCCGAAGCTACAGAAACAACAATCGACAGCAAATACCGGCACGATACCCGACTTGAATCAACTTAAAGTGTACAGTAAGTGTCACGTTCGAGACAATACAACATTTTCATTATCCACAATGTACTTCGCCTTTTCTTCCTCTTTATTTTAAAATCAACTATCTGGATCTAGCGAGTCAAATTGGTGAATTTATCCCAATATATCTATATTTCCTATTAAAAGAGTAGTGATACATATTTTAATTGTGATTAGATTGTTACTATTATTTTGATGCAATGATAATTCTCTAAGTTTATAAGTTATCTCCTCGTAACACGGTCCCAAAGCCTTGTCGGGCAATGAAGGCTGGGTTTAATTGAAGGTATGTCGTAGGCAATCCAGATATACTGATCTGCGGCAACTGCAGGGAGATGTTCACGGAACTCGGGGAGCTGTTGGAGCACAAGCGGAACTACTGCAAGCTGCGGTTCACATGTAAATGTCACACCTTCAACGGAGCCGCCCCAAGTATGTACTCGAAATAAACTTCGAGGCGCCTCCTTCCGGTACGTAAACGCGTTCCAAATCCCACCGAAAGATCCAGAATTAATAATTGCTCATCGCCCATCATTTTAATCGGTGGTTATTCTCGTCGATCATAATTAACGGTTCGACAATTTTTTTGCAATGTCGTTGTGTTGTTCCATCGAGACTTATTCTCCTGTTTAAATTAAAACAGATTACTTACATTCATTAAATTTGATATTAATTGGTTGACGTAATTGATGAATACAAATTTATGCCTTTTTGCACGGCGAATTAAATTACACAAACAAGATGAGCACCGCATAAAATCCTCTACATCATATTCCGTTAAAATTAACGTATTAACAGAGTGTATTGTATTATAAATTAAATAATTTTAGACATTCCATTTCTATTAAAAAAACCAATATGTTATACTGTGCAAATTCCATTTTCCTTATGGCGGCTCGAATTATGTTATTGAACCAAAAAAAAGGACAAAATGAGATAAAGTTAATGAGATAAAGTTAATGAAAAATCGATCGTTTTGACCCAAATTCAATTTAGATGGAAAAAAGTTTTAATGTGCCTGCAAACAATTTAGATTGATGGCACTAACAGATGCATTATGTTCTCGCTTCAGAAACTTGTATAAAAATCCATCGAGCAATCTAATATTTATCTACATTTATCTGTTGTCCATGATATTGTTTCGCGAAATCAGTTTCTAACTTTCGTCTTATTTTGCCCTCGCTGTGGCTCACTATGTGACATCGCAACTGTGTCTTCAACTTATTTATTAATATTCCGCGCAAACAGGAGACTCGACGACAGCGTTGCTCTGCGTCCTCTGCAAGTTATCCTTTCCAAGTGCTTGGGAATTGATGGTCCATGCCCAGGCAGCTCACATGATCAACATTTACGAGCTGGGCACAAGAGCGCCGAGCCCGTCACGGAGCCCTAGCCTTGACCAGCCGAAGGAGTCGTCGCCTTCCCCGCAGGATTTCCAGGTTAATTCTCACCCCTCTTACGCCCGGACTGAGATTTATTATTTACGTCGACGTCACGCAGCAATATTTTACAAAATTGTGCAGTCTGAACTGAAGAATTAATAGTTTCCGCCTCGAGAACGACGGAGGGTGGAACGAACGACTAAAAGGGGAATTCGGAGTTCACCCTCGGGGCAAAGTGATTCAAAATAAAAGATATTTTACACTTTAATCACTAAATGCCTATTTTATTTTTTATTGCTTATAAATCATTATCTGATAATTACGATGGAATTTTTTATTAATTGCACATTTATTCAATAATATGATATCGGAATATATTTTAATCAGTCGATATATCTATACACGCACATACAACACATGTAATGATTCACAAGTTTCTTTTTTTTTCTCAGATCGTATTTTATGTATTTGTCAGCAATTAACGAATACCTGGAATTATTTTATCGCACACGCATTTTTCCAATAATTAAAATATGAGATTAACGGAAATATTTGACTCTCCTATAGATATATCTAATTATCCAGCCTAGCGACGGTCGATCATTTAAATAAGTAATATTCTCTCACTTTCATTAATTAATTTGCGTTTCATTACCAGCCAGCGATTAAATTACTTGTGCTGTAGTATTGATATTATGTTATCGAATGCAATTCCTCTGGCGAACCGTGCTCTAAAGTTTTTTTTTTCCAAATATTTTATATCTGTATATTTTTAAGCTTATCTGTTACTCATAAACTCTCAAACAATAGACTTCAGCACTTTCGGTATTTTTTATCTTAGGTCATAAAGATGTCTAGCTTCCAAAATATATCTTTTAAATATGTCAGATTTATTCATACTATTTCCTTCATTATAATTTGATGATGTGCTCGAGTAACACAAATCTACATGCAATAAGTGGGTCAGAGTATCGAAAGTCAATCTTCGAAACTCAATCATTATAAAAAGACGAGTTTTGCCGTGCAGCTTATTTCAACGCCGTCTCTTTCCCTCTTTCCGTTTCTGCGAAACGAGACGTAGTCTTCCGTCACATTTATCGGAGCGTCGTCGCGAGGAGATCCGAGGAGGCAACAAAGAGGCATCGCGACGATACGCGTCGTCTGAGACACGAGATATATCCGTGGACGACGATGCAGACAGTCTTCTCGACAACGCTTGACGTGCACGATTTTCACGAAGTTGTACAGAAAGAGTAAGGGAGGAGGGGAGGGTATGCGCTTGCACTCGGCAAAAGCAACCCCAGTGACCGACGCGAAACACGTCGATTCCATCGAGGCTAACTCTGGGGTTGACGTATCGACAGAGAAACATATGACGAAGTAATATTTTTCCGCGCCCCCTCGGGTGATGGCATTTTCCCGCCACTCGCTCACCATCTCTCCCCTTAACAGTTTTCCCATCGACAGATAGCAAAACCGAAAATTGTACTTTTGATGTTAAATATCGTACAAACTATTATATTATTCGTTCCTAGGATCTACTCTAATGACATTTTATTTTATAATTTTTGTACGGCATAATAGAAAATTTCTCGTTTAACGATTTTTTTTTCTCTTCATGTACTGACGGTAGCATTGTTGTTGAAAAATGTGTAATATCAAAGTAAAAAGTTACCCGTCTGGAAAAGAAGAAAGAAAGTACGAAATTGTATTGGCATTTGATGATTAATCAATATCTAATCCAAATAGTACTTCTGTCAATTGTATCAAGTCTTTCAGACAAATGCTGCTATTTGAAATATATATGAAGTGCTAAATTTTAGAAAGAAATGGAAGGTGAAATTTTTTAGAAGACATAGTCACTAATGTTAATCGTAGCCAGGCTCGCTTATTAACAAATAAGCACCCGCAGCACACACATAATGTTGCTGCAATTTCCTGTCATGACCATACACAGCTTCTTGCAAGGATAAATGATTTCAATGCAGATACCTTCATTAATCAGTTTCCCGTCTGCGATAATCTCGCGTAACGGTATTGATCTATGGAATCTATGACAGGAAATCAAGGCTACGGATTGCGAAGAGCGCGTGGAGGAGGAGGAACTTGATGGACACGAGTTAATACCGTCCCCCGACAGTGGCAAGTCAACGGACAACGAAGCGGCTCTGTCGCCGATCAAGATTCGATCTGACGTTAACGGGTTAGATCACGAGGACTGCGACGAATTGATCCACGTCGAGAACACTACGCAGGCGTGCATCATGCATACTCTCAGCATTGTAAGTCTTCAGTTCTCCTCTACTTCGCATCCGAAATACAACAAGCAATAAGCTCAAATATGAAAAAAATGTTAATATATGTTATGATAAAAGTGATGGAAAAAAAATAGCTTTTAAATGTTTAAAAAAAATGAGTTTTTATATAAATAACATATAAATATTATAAATTTAAAAATTTGTTAATATAAATACAAAAATTTTTATAAATATCTCATTTCGGTATCATCATATCAAATATTTTAAAAGTGTTTAATTAGAAATTAATTAAAAAGAGCATTCCTTAATTAATATTTTCAAAGTCGCTACTATCCTACTATCATCTGCTTAATATTATTTCTTTTTTTTTTTTGGTATCTTTTTCAGTTTGTTATTATTCAGTTATAATAAAAATAAAAATATGAAATCCGTGACTTAAGGAATAGATAAAAGATATACATGTGATTCTATGTCACGATGTACAGTCAGAAATGACATGATGACAGAAATACCGACTCACACCATGTTTCGTGAAGACCGTAAAGAGCGTGAAGATCGTAAGAGAATCAGTATCGTGGCACTAATGACTGACGCTCTCGTCACATAGCAGTTAAAAGCAGTCATCCACGATAGAGAATCGTTCTTCTTGGATGCATATTAACAGGAACGTCGTAAATCGACGTTGTCGGCGCCAACAACGACCACGACAATACCAGTGACAGTGATGTCGTCGCGATATCTTTTTTTTTTCGTGCACGATAACTTATACCGCTCTGATTTTCACTAACAATCATAGTTATAATCGCTGAAATTTTGAATTTTCTAATATGTAAATTTTAACGTTTTCATAATCTAAGTACGGATACAGTCACAATTTTCAAAATATTCGCTAAGTCATTACTGAAATTATTTTTGCATAACTATGTTGTTACAGGACTCGTCCTTGGAGTTGAATTCTGACACGAACTCGAGGACAACTTCTGGAACGGTAATGGCCTTGACCAATGGTTCATTATCGGCAAAGGAATAAATGAGAAAAGAAGAAAAAATATTAAAAGGAAAGATAAAAAAGAATATTCATCGGAACGGTCTTCCCCGGCCAACCAACGAGACATATCGATCTCCTTTAAGGATAACGCACCCGTTTGTATATAGCTTAATTGCCTAACAAATTATATTCAGGATCGTTAGATCCCGTGGTCTATGCCGGCTGATCGGATATCGATCATCTTCCCAAAAGAAAAAAAAATATATCAGTTCCATTCTGGACTTTTTATGCACTTGCAATTCTGCTTCAACTTTAATTAAAAATCCAAATGGAAGCAAAATATAGAAAATCAGATTCAGATTAATTATTTACATTGGATATTATTTTTGGAAAAATGTTAATTAAATTGCAGATTTTTTAATTTTACGTACATTTCTCTCATTAAGCTGTAGATTTTTGATTTATTAAAATTACGTCGAATTTTTTTTTTTTAAATACTAAAGTATTCAGATCTGATATTAAAATTTTTTATATTATTCTGAATTTTTTAATTTATATATTATGTAGTTAAAAAGTTTTAATTTTTACATCTCATAAAAATATTTTAAAAATTCGCAACTTCTACATAAGAGCTTTAAAACATTATATTTGTTTATTTTGAAAACGTTGAGTTATAAAAATTTTAATTTTCAGATTTATAAATTTTTTATTATTGAATACAACATATTTTTGTTTGTTATTATTGAATATGCTTCTAAATGTCTAAAATTCCACGAGATTTCAAATCCACATAACGCAATTGTAAATCACAGATAATTTTATATTTAGAAGATTGTATACAATATAAGTTAATTATTATTCAACTATATAAAATCAAGTGCTTTTGTCATCTCAGTGGCAAAAATATTGAAGATAAGAATATTTGTGGACAACATATTAGCCAAAGCAAAACATCAATGGATTTAATATCTCTAGAAATCTCCTAAAAGTTATTTATTAGTTATTTCCCGTAAGAATTAATTTTTTCAATAAATATTATAACATTATTAATACTGGATATAAATAATCCTTGGATATTGGCAAAGTTGTTTGTTAAAAAAATAAAGAAATGTCTTGTATCTTCCTTTCATAGCGATCGCACATGCGTGTAGATTAAAAAAATATAGATTGCCAATTTAATTATTTATGAAAGAACACATCTCCCAATAAACAATGTGATGTCGATGGCAAAACTAATAACTGAAGTACGAATTTAAACTTCAATCATATTAAAACGGCAAGTCCATTTCTCTGCTGTTATTTGCTCCATTCTGATTCACTTTCATTTCGAAATTTTTAATCAATCATACTACACACAATTTAAAATAATTGTTATATCTATTTTAAGAAGGAAACGTAGCATAGAGAAAGCGAGAAGAGAGGAGGCTCTGTTGGCGGCTGTTATACAAGTTCTATGTTATACAAGTTCTGTGTTACTACAATTTTATATTATACGTCTATTGACTTCACTTATAGATGCTAAAATCCGTATAGATCTATCTATATACATATATATAATTTTACATATATAT